>OY754307.1:119833262-120433262 GCA_963573325.1 Astragalus glycyphyllos | reverse complement strand
TTCAAGCAAAAAGATTCATTATAGCTGTGATTTTGGTCTTTAAGTATGATTGCCCAGTTTTATTCACACAGAGAGTATACATCAACATAAAATGTTTCTCAAAACATAAAGAAATTGATTTTAGAGTACTTAAAATGCCAACCATTTAGTAAGTGACACACATTTTATCAACTTCCCAATTACTGAGCCTGACCCAAAGTGGATTTCTTGATGACAAACCCATTCAAACTAATTTACAAATTTAAATATGATTCCAATCAACGGCTTTCAAAAGTTAACCCCTACCAAACCCTTTACTCGCCCCAAAGAAAACAATCTGAAGACAAATCAAACTCTACTCGTTACAAATTCAACACAAGAGAAAGAATGATATAAGACGTTGATAACTCTATTTTATATAGAGTTATTCATGTATCTAAACTTAGATAATTGCTTAGAATCAAGTATAAAATGTGCTTAATATAGTAGTATAAATAAAATAACAACATTTATGGTTTTAAGGTGAATGATGTTCATAACTTAGCATTTTGCATGTATATTGGTATGTTTGATGTGTTTGTTCAGTACATCTGCAGTTAGGTACATCTGCACCAGAAACAATTCTCACAGTGCATCTGCACTTGGTGCAACTGCACCTTCCTGCACCGAATCAGCTCACAACCCCACATTGGAAGCACCTCAATTCTTACCATTGCCATAATGCTTTGATGGCATGCTGCTTGCTTAAGAGTCACATGGGGGCACATGGTCACTTGCAAAAGGAGGCTCCTACAAGATAAAGATCATCATGAAGATCCTTTCACATGGGACACATGGCAAAACATAATTGGACCTCTCTTTAAGGTTGAGTGTTGGACTCAAATGGCCTCATCAACTTCTGAAAAGTAACCATGGTTAAGTTAACTTCATCATCAAGCAAACCCTCACTAGAAGGAAATCTCAAGGCCTATATAAAGGACTTCATCCTTCACTTGGAAAATCATCTCCATTCTTCATCTTCATCTCTCATCTCACTTCTCTCTCCTTGGAGATCACTTTTAGATCGTATTTATTTTTCTAGTTTAAATAATAGTTAGATTGTAAGAAGGTAATGAAGGAATTGACAACTTCTCCCTTTACTTCTTCATAGAATTCGTAGTGCAAGGAATCAGTGCAGTTGCACTTGCTTGGCAAACTTATGCAATCTCTACCCTATTGTCTTCTCTTGTAATTTCCTTTATTTCAACATGTTTTATTTCATCTCTATTTGCCTTGCAATGCCTATTATGAGCTAAATCTCTTAAGTTGGGATGTTCTAACTTTCCAATGATCTTTTGAGGAAAGTTATTGTGTTTTCAAGTGGTGTAAGCACTTTAGTTCTTGTGTTTAAATTCTGAATCTTGTTTAAGGTTGATCGCTTAGAACAAGTAGAGTTATATTCACTTAATTGGCTTATAACTAGAAATCAAGAACTAAGTAAGGATAAGTGTTTAATGAAGTTTTTTGTTAAACTTGCTTTAATGAAGTGAGCTTGTTAATTCCATGTTAATTCCTAACCTTAGGTTAACATAGTCCTTACAAGAGTGTAGTAAGATCTTAAGATACGAGAGTGTACTTATTTAGCAACTTGGATTATCTGTAAGGGGGCGAGAAAGGAATTGACTACTAGTTCTTTCTTTACCGCAAAAAAACAGGATCATAAGAGCTTGTAACGAAACTCTGAAGAATGTAGCTGACCAGCACACACTGATGCAGCTGCACCTAAGTGCATCTACACCACGAGTAAACACAATACTCTCAAAAGTGAATTATTTAGTGAAGACATCTCAACTATCACAATCAACTAATTTCTTACACCTTTTATTTGCTTGTTTATTTTCTGTTTATTTACATTCTTGCACTCTCACCATATATTGTTTAGTGGTTACCTTTCACTAGTAAACTATTGATTTTAAACTTGTAAATTAATCCAATCCCTGTGGGAACGATACTCTACTTTCACTTTATTACTTGTTTGTGACTGTGTATACTTGCACACGTTTTTCACACACCAAGTTTTTGGCATCACTCTACTCTCAAAGTGTGGTGTTTTAAAAAGTGGTGTAGAATGATACTGCAAACTTTTGTCCCCTGTAGCTTTAACTTTGTCTTCATCTTCATCAACCCACCTTGTAATCCTATGAACAAAACAGAGTTTTCTGGTTAGTGTCAACTTATTATAGGCCGTAGCTATTCACATGCTAGAGAAAATATCCAAGTTTTATAGATTTATAGCTGACATTTCTCTTAAATAGGTGGCATTGGCACGGGGTAAAAGCTCTAGTTAATATAGAATTGTTATTGGGTAAAATTTATTTTTTAAATTGCAACATGAGAAAACTTTGTTTAAATTGAATGTTTATAAACTAAAAAAATATTTATTTAATAAAGACAATTGCGGACTTAAAAAGTAAAATAGAGTGTGTACATATTTGTCACGAAATTATTATTTCTCACTAAATCGGTTATTGAGGAATGGACTTTGAGTACTTGAACGGTAATTTTTTTTTCCAAACACTAAAGTACCCAAAAATACGTTGCTTAGCACTACATTTTACGTATTTTATCATGAAATTATATATTTTTTCACTAAATCGGTTATTGAGTCACAAATTTTTGACATTTGAATAGTAGATTTTTTTGGAAACAATAAAGCATAAAAAACACACTACTTAACATTGTACTTTACATATTTTTTGAATTTATTTTTTTCACCAAACCGGTCACTGAGGAACAAACTTTGTGTATTCGAACAGGTAAACTTTTTTCGATATTTAGGAATGAATTTTGAGTATTTGAAAAAGCATCACAAAAACATACTGACCAGCATCATAATTTACATAATTTATTATGAAATTATTTTTCATTTTTTAGCAATCCGATTATTGAGGAAAAATTATTATTTTTTTGACAACTAATTTTGTTTCGGACTCTGAAGAACCTCACAAAATTGCTAGCATCACACTTTACATAATATATCACGAAATTAATTTCCGTTTTTTATCAATCTGATTATCGAAATTTTTTTTTCTTTCAAAATTTAAATGTAATATAAAAAAAGAAAATATTAAAAAAAGGGGGGTAGGGGGTAGGGGGTGGGGGGTGGTGAGGGGGAGGGGTAGAGGTAGAGGGGGTGGGAGTTTTGGAGGGAAAGTAGAGTGGGAGATTCCACAATATTTATATTTTAAAGATTTATATTTTAAAGATTACTTTCACTTTCCATGCAAAACGGTATATTCCTCTTGTCGTTTCATAGTAAATCCTGCCCAAGGGATCTGAAAGTCTAAAACGGGATATGCTCCTTTACGTGGCTTCTAAATGACGCTAAAACCAAAGTAGTTTTTTTAATGACTTTTCAGTCCCTTATCCTTATCCATTTGAAAAGGGTACTATGTCTTTTCGATTTATATTGAGGACCAATCCGTCTTTTGAGTAGCTAAAGTTAGGGGTAAAACTGGAAACATAAAATTGCTGTTAATATATAAGTAGTTAGATGGCAAAACCGTAATCGTACTTAAACATTTTTATATCAATATCAATGTGGGGACCTGGTCCCCAGCCCATAAACAGCCAAGCATTTCTTTTTTAAAATTTTAAAAGGAATAAAAAATGAAATAAAAGTTTAGAGTTTTTTCTTTTATCAATTAATTTAATTAGGGGTGAGCAAAACTCAGTTAGATTCCTCAACTTGTCCTAACTTGATAGCATAGAGTCGGGTCTAACTCAAAAAATAAGATAAAAAGAGAATATAAATCGTTTGGTAACTCAAACTCGTCCTAGCTTGATAGCATAGAGTCGGGTCTAACTCAAAAAATAAGATAAAAAGAGAATATAAATCGTTTGATAACATAATCTAACGTTAAGTTAGGACGAGTTTGAGTTACCTCATCATATCCATCATGTAAATTTTATAACAAATTTTTATAAGAAATTTTTTAGTAGAATTTTATAATTGAGAATGTTTATAGCAAACTTTTTTATTTAGCAACTTTTTATAGTTGAGCTTTTATAGTAAAAAGTTTCATAATATAATTTTTACAATAGAATTTTATAACTGTTTGTATGTTCCAGACTTGCCGTAAATGAATTTGTCTTTATTGAATCTCATATTGGAATCGTTAGGATTGACTTATTTTTGAGTTTTCATTAACGAAAGTTCTATCTTCGCAAGCTGTTTTTTTTAATACACTATAAACCATTTTTTTATAAACTAATGCGGTGAATAAAACGTCGTCCAACAACTCAGATTTCGGTGTTATTATTCCCCATTGTATCAAACTTATTTCTCAATTTTCAAGCTATAGGATTAGCTATGTTAGGAGGCAAGCCAATCTTGTTGCTCATACTCTTGCAAGGACATCAAGATCCTATGTTAGCTCATTTTCTCATTATCATATTTTGTTGGGTTAATGGACGAATTAGAGTTTCAAAATTGGCCCAACAAAAAATTAAGGTTAGTTAGGATTGGTTATAACCCCATCAAATCTATTGCTAATCCTAAGCTAACCCTAATTTCAATCACTCTTTTTTCAATAAAAAAAAAATTATTTCTATGGTTTCTTCTCCAACGTTTATTTTTGATTAATATATTTACTCTCTCCTCCGTTTTTCTTCCGTGGAATCCATATCCGAATTTTCTCTCTCTAAGCCTTGCTTCCTCTCGAAACCAAATTTTCACGTTTCTTTTACGAGAAAGATCATTCGCATTGCTGATCCGTGATTGTATATCTATTGATTGATTCTGCTTTGATTGTATCCAATTATATGATACGGTCAGTTTTCTTTTTCTCTTTTCAATTTTTCTTTCAAATTTTTTCATCAATTTCCATTCTTTCGTATTTCTTTCATTGCCTTTAGTTCGTAGCTGGTAAGAAAACTGAAATGTAGCTTCAATCATGTTTTGTTTAATTTTGTTTTTATTTCTTATTATTATAATCGGTTTTGTTTTGTGAGAGAGTGATGGATGAAAATTGAAGACGATTTTTCGTTACTGGTTTTAGTTGCAGCAATAGTTTTTCTTTTTGGATTTATTACAGCAAACAAAATATGAAACATCTGTTTTTGAATTATTTCTGGATAGATTTTGTTGAGCGTGACGATTTCTTTTATCATAGGAAATATTCTTTTGTTGATAGATTGTGATGATAACTTTGTTTTATTGCTTGGGTCAAAAAAAAAAACTTTGTTTTATTGCTTTAATTAGAGATATATTATCGTTTTAGGTTTTGTTTGTGATGATGGTTTGAATTAGCTTATCTTGGAGGACACGCACGTTTCAGTTTCTAGAGAGCATTTTCATATGAAAAAAGTTATTAATTCTCATAATTTACTAAACCAAACACACTAAGTTTATATATATTTTTTGCTCTTTTCATTACCATGTTCTCTAAATCGATTCTCGGATTTAATCTGGATATTAATTTTTGCCACTTGGCAATTGGTCAATAGATTTTTATTTTCATGGGTAGGTTAATTTTTTTTGTTAGAGTGGTGGATTGAGTTGAAATCATGGTGATAACATTCTGTAATAGTAAATGGAATGTGTTACGTTAAAATTTGTATGCAACAGTACATAATTATATCATCATGTTGTTAGGCTCGGAGTTTTCATGGGAAGATTTGTTTTCCAATCAGCGTCGTATTTGATTCCTGAGTACATTGGTTCAGCAAATACCTTAAAGCATTAAGGTTTTAGGGTCTTCAGTAGTTAATTGAAAGGCAAACCTTCCAGTTGGCTGAACATGAAGTGATTTTTCGTTGATGAGTTTTCACAGTTAAATAATATAATAATGTATTTTCTTATGATTGCACTTTCCAAGTGCACATGTTATTTGCTTGATGTTTATGGTTCCAATTAATTTCTAGAGTAACTAACTTTTACATTTTGTACTGCAGTTTATCACCTGTTTTCCAATATGTGGTCTCAATTAAGTCAATGCAATCAAAATGGAATGAGTTGTATGTAATAAGCTGAAGACATCACCTAGCCAACTGGGGTTCTGAAGGTTGCAACATGCCGACAGACTCCTTGCTCTTTGTGGATCACTTCTACAATGAAAAGTGGATTTTTGATGATATTAAATACTTGATGCTACATTTTAACTCTAACCCACACCTGCAGAGTAGGTGCCAACACTGTGTTGACAGTTAGACGTCTCTTAATGGAATCCATTCCAGTCTCTCTGAAGTGTTGTTGGTTTTAGTGCTTTAAGTTTTAAAATGGAAAGGTTAGTTTCTTCTCATCCATTGACTTGTGTACCATTGCTGAGTTCTCAATTCTGTCAGCAGCTAAGTTTATTTCTTGGCCGTCTTTTTCTTTAGATACAAAATTTTAAGGGAGCTTGGACACGGTTCTTGCGGTCATGTATATAAAGCCCGCGATTTGAGAACTTATGAGATTGTAAGCAAATCAACTTTAGCTACCTGAAAGCGATTTTTCAACTTCAGCATATTCATATACTTTTGTTCTTTTACTAATCTGGTATAAATTATCCTTTGTTATGTCGTATTCATCCTACAGTATATTCTCCATTTTGTCTGTCAGGTGGCTGTCAAAAGGTTGAAAGCAAAGTTTTGTTTCTGGGAAGAATACACAAATTTAAGAGAAGTTAAGGTATGCACTATGGTAGTTTTTTTGTAGTCATTGGTGACGGTGATTTTGCACACATTCCTAGATCTGTAATAAAGATTTTAGTGTCTAAGTGGTTTGAGAACAATATTTTTTGTTTTCATTTCCAATTTCCACTTTTGATTAAAGAATTGCCATCTTACTTTCACTTTTATCTTGCTTTTATAGATTTTGATAGGAAACAGTGAAACCAAATAGGCTCTTATTTCATGTTAATTATTCTCCACTGATGTGCATTGAATTCCTTCTGCAGGTCCTCCGTAAAATGAATCACCCAAACATCATAAAGTTGAGAGAGGTTGTTAGAGAAAATAATGAGCTGTTTTTCATTTTTGAATACATGGTAAACAAATCCTTATTGTTCCATTTTTTTTATTTACTTATTTATTTATTTATTTATTTATTTATTATCTTATATGTAAGATTCACCTCTGTATGTTGAGTAGTTTTTACATATCTTATAACACAATGTTCAAAATGAAAAGCAATATGTTGTCTCTTTTTTATCCTGTAAATGTTAAAGAAAAAAAATTGCTCATAGAAATAGCAACTAGGAGAAAATGATATTGTCCAATAATTCAAGACTAAAAAAAAATGGTAGAGAAACTACGTAAACAACAACACTGGTATCCTGGTGTGCTTTCATTAGCAAAAGCCATTTTAACAGCCTAGAAGAACAGGGCAAGGACATGTCCAAATATCTTAATTTGCCATAAAATGCAGTATTGTAACACGGTTCTCTCTGCTCATGCCTGTTAACTGGAAATATTAACTCATAATTTATCTGAAATCCTCCAATTCAAGCTTAAGATTGGTTGGAGCTTTCTGTTGACTCTTGCTTTATCAGAAAGTGCTTAACACAAGATTTCATCTTTTCAGGATTTTAATCTTTATCAATTAATAAAAGGGAGAGAAGTTCCCTTTTCAGAGGAAGAGATACGATGCTTTATGAAGCAAGTGCTCGAAGGACTTAGTCACATGCACAAGAAAGGATTCTTTCATCGGGATTTAAAACCTGGTTAGGCATATAACTCCATGTAGCATATTTCTGATGATACATTATGTTTATGTGTCCAGTTTGATCTGCCGAAAGAGGTCAAAAGAATCTTAATCTGATAGGAATATTTTCTTCTATACAGAAAATTTACTGGTGACAAATGATGTTCTTAAAATTGCTGATTTTGGACTGGCTAGAGAAGTATCATCAATGCCTCCATATACTCAATATGTTTCCACACGGTGGTGAGTTATATTCTCTCCTATCACCAACATAGATATTTATAGACTGTTTGTGAGTGCATGATATTTTGAGAGGTTTTGTTGACATTATCATATCATCATCACATTAACTTCATCACATTTTGTTTTTGGGAATTCAGGTACCGAGCTCCCGAAGTTTTGTTGCAGTCTCCATGTTATACTCCTGCTGTTGGTATGCATCAGTCTCCTTTAAATTTAAATTTTTTAAAATCGTTTTACTTGGCTACTCTCTCTCTATAGTCTGCTGGTGTTAGTTTTTATGAGTCATAAGAGTGATTTTGGAGGCAAAAGTTACAATTTGTACCGCAATCTGGTTTTGGCAAGCAGAATCACTTTTGCAGTCTCCCTCAAAGCAAACCCAAAACTCCATCAGCAGGGGATGATTAGTAAAGTCTCTCTCTCCAAAAATGACTTATTGTAGATAGATCACACTTTTGTTCCCTTTTACCACTTGTTTTCAAGTCTGAAGAAGTTCAAGTTAATGCCAAGTTGACTTTTTTTCTCTCAAGTTAAAGTAATATTTGTTGCCTCAGGGGCAGAGATATTAACTCATAATTTATCCGAAACCCTCCAATTCAAGCTTAAGATTGGTTGGAGCTTTGTATTGACTCTTGCTTTATCAGAAAGTGCTAAACATAAGATTTCATCTTTTTAGGAATTTAATCTGTATCAATTAATAAAAGGGAGAGAAATTCCCTTTTCAGAGGAAGAGATACGATCCTTTATTGTCTTGCATAACCATTCATTCATCATAATATTCTCATCTCTTTAACAACCAGGGTGTATCCCGTAAAATCCCACCCATTTGTAACTTTCATTTTGTACCAAATAGTGGCTGTTCACATATATTACTACTTGTATGTGTTGACTTTTGGTACATAAAATGGATATAATTACATGAATGTACACATTCTATCTGGCAAAAAATGTTTGCCATTTATGCTGTCACTCTGAGATGATATTGTTCTTGTTTTTTTCCTTCTCTTGAGGAGGTGGATAACAAAAAGAAGTTTTTTCGCAGATATGTGGGCAGTCGGTGCTATATTAGCTGAGCTTTTTACTTTGACCCCCATATTTCCCGGTGAAAGGTACATTAACAGTCCCGTATATTCTCTTTCTTTGGTTGTGTGCCGCAGTGATGATGGCAAAGACAACTCAGTGTTGTTATCTACTGGCCATTTTTTTGTCCTTTTACATATTTAATAAACTTTTTCATTGACAAAAAAAGCTATATGCAATGCTGTTTGCATTTAAATATCTATTGGAAGCCACTAAGAAATTCGTCACTGAAAGTCAGAATTTTTTATTTTAAATTTAGAAAAAGGACATTCTCGTTCATAGAATGAAGTAGAAATATAAAGTTACAAGAGCTGGGTGGCCGAATACTTTGGAGCCATGTTTTCACTCTCAAAAATTTCTACATTTTGTTGGAGCATAACAATGAAATATTTATGATTCAAGTTTTCAATAACCAACTTATTTATGGGTAGAATAGTAGTTTTTATGGCTTCATTATATATCACAGGCGTTTTCAGATTTATATGTACAGCAAATTTTATGAACTTGGAAAGCATTTCTGTACTGGTTTAGTATTTTATTTTCTTAATTTCTCTTGTCTGTATGAGTTATGTTCTATATTAAGAGCGATGCCTTTTTGTTCTTGCTTCTCTTCTGGACATTTCTTTGTTTGGATGTGTGCTAATCTGAGAGCTGATATTCAAGAGATTAATAGTTCAAAGAAAAATATTGGGATTTGTTAAGAAAAGAAGATGATTGTTTGAATTTACAAAGCTGCAATATGTCCAAATAAGATCTTCTCTCTAATGAAATGGGAATCTATCTCAATTGTTTGTCCCCCTCGTGGAATATTAGATCTGAGATGCTGTGCAAGTCAATCTTATTTTCTTAAATGAGTGTCATTTGAATAAAATCTCCAAACCTTAGATCTTTAAGCAACTATTTGAACCACATAAGTTCACAGGTGACTGAGTATATGAATCAATATTCTACTATTGCACTTCCTCTTGTAAAATTAATTATTGGGCTTTCTATCAAATCTTATAAAATTAATTTTTCCATTTACAGTGAAATTGATCAACTGTACAAAATATACCGTGTTCTGGGTGTGCCAGATTTAGCTTGTCTCACTATAGGAGCAAATAACTCTCGGCTGTTGGACCTTTTTGGTCATGAAGTTGTAAGTGTTAATGCAACAGTAGTATGGTCATATAATATTTCTGTTATTGTCCTTTCATTTCATCACTGCTTCCTGTATCTTTAATTGCTGTGATGCTTGTGCAGGTTCCACCTATGAAGCTTTCTGATATCATTCCAAATGCTAGTGTGGAAGCTATAGATTTGATCACCGTATGTTTTGGCCAATTAAACTTGTCTGTTATCAGTATGAATATCAATTTTTTTGGTAAATAATGCTATCTTATAATATCTACTGCATTTTCGATTATGTAGCAACTGTTATCATGGGACCCATCAAGAAGGCCAGATGCGGACCAGACACTGCAACACCCTTTTTTCCATGTAAATGTAACATTTTCTTTGATGCCTGTTTTATTTTACTAACGTCTCCAATTACTAACATATACCGGACAGGTGCATACACGTGCTCATTGTTTTCGGAGTGATCCGCTTGAGCTCAAGCTGAGTAGCAAGAGTGAGGGAATTTCTATTTTCTTTCTGTCTTGTGTCCTTCTTTTAAACCCTTTCAGTTTGTTAGATAGCTACAGTGTTAAATGCTAATTCCACTGTGAAGTTCTTTTGGCTCTATTGTTTATTGCTTTCTTTCTGCACTTCTCACAGGGGCTAAGCCAAATCTTGAGCTGACACTGCAGGATTTTGGCCCCGATCCTGATGATTGTTTTCTTGGCTTGACATTAGCCGTCAAGCCCAGTGCTTCAAACTTGGGTATTGTATCTTAACTATTTATGTAACTATTGAAAATGTAACTAAGATCTGTTGTTGTAAGTGTTTGTCCTTTGATTTGATCACCCAATTTTAGTAAAATAGTGTGGTTGGTATTATTGTTTGTTGCTATGATAATAATAGTCCAATACAAATGTTGCAATTTTCATGTTTGCATAAAATTCCTAGTTCCAAGGTGAAGATCTGTGGTGACTACTCGATCCCTCCCCAAATGCGCTGCTATGAAAGTTAGGTTCAGGTGCCTTTGTGGTAATGCCAAATGCACAGAGATTCAAATAAAACAAACTTCTATCCACCATAAAAGTTGGTTACTTCATTCATTTCTATTTGACTTATCAGTTTTTATTATCAGTAAATAAATAATCTTCATGTAAAACCATGCTTAACCAGTCTATGGCCGGGAGATAAGTAAATTTGATTGGTACTCAAAACCTGTTTGGAACCATACCCATTCAGCATCTAATACACGTCCGGGTTGAAGCAATGAGGAAGGGAGAAAAAGAAACTAAATGATTGTAACTAACTTCTGTAAGTAGAAGTCAGGACTACTGTAGTTAGTTAGGAATTGACTCATTTCTGGTTAGAGAGCTGAGGTGGCTCTTGAATTCACCCTCATCCAGTGTGCTCGGTTTCTGGGTAGTGGTTTCCTTGATCAGGATCATTCAGAACAATATAGGGGATTTCGAACCGAATTAATTTCACTGTTCTTTGTTTTCCTTTTAATTGCCAGTTAGTTCTGTCAAAATCCTGGCCACAAATTTTTCTACCGTCAAGGATAGAACTTGGTTAATAGCTGAATCTTCTCATTCCCTTTCTCTGAAACCTGCAATGATATGTTAAGAAAAAAACAACTTTTTCTTTCTTTTAGAAGATCGATTGAATTGTTGAGATGCTGACGAGTAATTAGAGGTGTGTGGGTTGAATATTTATTTATCCAAATGTGTTTCAGTGAAAGATGACTAATTCTGTTAGGAACCCAGAAATTGAATTGAAAAGGATGAACACTTTTAATGAGAAAATAGGAAGGAATAGGAGAGAAAACTCTCGAACACTCTCCTACCAAAACTTTTTCTATGATTGGGTTTGGGTGAAATTCATGTGGGTCCCATTAGTTTAGTGGGAACATGAAATTCACTCAATCATGGAGCAAGTGTTGGAAAAAGAGTGTGTTGCTAGCATTACTCTTGTTTGAAATGTTAGTTTCTTTTCCCTTGGAATATATTTATATACTCGCGTGAAAAAATGTCCTTCTCAAAGCCCTGGCAGTTACAACTTGTTGATAATATTTGCATTTTATGATGAATCTGTGTTCTACATTTTGTTCTTTAAATATTTGGGCCTTTTTCCATATTTTTCTTCACTCAGTACATCTTGTAATTCCGGCCTTTGTCCAGATTACAAATTTTCTTTCATTTTCTCTTTCATTTCTTTCAATAGCAAACATTTCTGACCATTTGCTTAATGTTATTTCCTGCAGATGGAGTTCAAAATGTATCTCAGGGTAGGAGAGAGGTTAGTATACAGTGTTGTAATTCGAACAGCATGTCATATTTTAGTTTTTTTTATTTAAAATCATAACTTATATCTATTTTGACTTAATGCGCTATATGAAAGTGCAGAATATGCTATTTTACCCGGATTTTAATGATGATTCAGACCAATCAGGTTATTCTTAGTTTCTTACCTTCTATTTGCAATTTAATCTTTCATAACAAAGTTTGCTATGTTTACAAAGGAGAGATAAATATTAATTTTTGAAAAGGTAGGTTAATCGGTTTGTTTTTCAAGAAATCTTCATTCCGTTTTCAGTCTGTTTTCTAATAAACGAACTATGTTTACATAATGGTTGCTGAAATCAAAATAGGACTGCGTAAATAAGGATAGAGTATCATGTAATTAGGAGTAGTGTATTTTGTTATTATTCCCGTCATTATTTTGTATTTAAAAAGAGACTCTGCAGTGTAGTTGAAAACGCACAGTTTCCGCATATGTCTCTCTTTTTCAATATCTAATCGTAAAATAGTCAAGGTGTTGAATATTAAGATCTTACATGAAACAGTGCAACCCTCTTCCCAGAAAATAGAAAGAAAAAAAAGAACCCCATATCTATTTAAACAACTGTCAGAGAAACTGACAAACATAATGATGCCTAAGAAAGGTAATCCTATATCTTGATAAATGGCTTAGTTTTCTGTTTATGGCATCTTAGACTTATCTAGAACTGATATCTAACAATTGATTCAATATATGGAAAAACTCTGTGGAATACTAATAAAGATGCTGCAGCTTCTGTTTAAGAAACATTTGCTCTCTGAGAATGACATAACGAATAGTCTAAATGACTAAGCATCAATGTCAGGAGTTTAGTGATTAACGGTGTGTAAACCATTGACCAAGCAAAGTTGACCTTAGAGTGAACCTTTGCTTGAGTTAGAAATGGGAAAATGTAATATTACTATATTCTAATCTGGATATGCCCAAAAACATGTGTGTTTGGGGTTTCTTTGCATACTTTCAAGTAATCCTTTTGTAGAAATAATTGCGTCATGTCATCACATTTGAAAATCTGTTTTGCATGTAGAAGCAGCTCCTGTTTATGTAATTTCTTACTTGACCAAATCCTACATGCTGGTTTCTCTGAAAAGTAAATTTCACTTTATTTTCCTATTCAACGTGCTTGGGAGAGCCAAAAGGCCAGGGGTATTTGATACGGATAGCGGATTGCTTAGATTCTATTAAGGCTAAACGCCTAAACTTGCTTCTAGGAAGCAATTGAATAAAGTTCCGTTCTTATTTTTCTTTTGCTTCTAGGAAGCAATTGGTCATTTTTGTGTCAAGTGACAAAATGTTAGCATTTTGAAACTACTTGCGGATCCCAATTAATACTGAGGTGTAACATTTTGATTTTTCTCGTTTGACATTTGAGATTTTTCTTTTTTACTTGAGATTAACGAGTTATTTTATTGTGTGATCTAGTGTTTTGGACATCATTATCTCCCGAGGAAAATGGAATTCATAATTCAGCCGAGACTTCATTATCATTGTCATTCGGGTAAGTTCTTGTGTATGCTCTGCTTTTCCGCATCCGATATAGTTGTTGTCATTATAATTTTTGTGTTCACTTTAATATTGTAATGTGTTCACTTTTAATATTGTAATATTTTTTATACTTTGAGGAATAAATATAACAATGCTATTGATCACAAAGGTAAAGTATAGAAGTGGAACCAAGTCTCTGTTTATGACTTTTTAAATGACTAAAAAAATACTTAGTTTCTCTGATAAAATCTTCATTATTCTCAAAGAATGTTAGATGTTGGTATGGTTGGCTAAGTAACTAGTGTCTGCTAGAGATGTCAATCCTCATGAAAAATATGAAATACTGCATGATATTTGAGTGATATTTATATAGCATTTGTTGTCATATTTGAAGCCCGTTTCGAAAGAGAAAAGCTTCCTGCACACTTATTTCTTAATCTGAACTTTTACATAAAAGTTTAACCGGAACCACTTAACTAAAGTGGTGTCTTTAATGTAGCTATACAAGTGGATCAACATAAATATGCATGATTATTGATTTGTTTTCCTTTCTTTTGTATTGGCTTGTCCTATTGACAGATCTGTCCAGCATCAGTCAATTGGAGTTCCACAGTCGACCGGGTTTTCTTTTCAACCATTGCAGCCTAACATCTTAACTACACCATTTTTGGCACTGTCTTCTCCATACCAGCGTGGCCATTGCCTTTGAATTTGAATCATTGCTTGAACTTTGGACAATCCTGCACAATCTTGAATCTTGATAAAATGGATACAACATTTTTCATTCAACTATTTTTTGTACAGCTTCTTATATATATATATATATATATATATATATATATATAAATATATGTAATTAATATATAAACTCTACCGAGATATTTGATCTCATTGGAATTTTTGAAATTTTCTCTGCTAGTTGATAAAAAAGTCTATGGAATATGGATGTCTATATAAGAAGGTTCTGGTGGCTTTTTAAGGAGGCAATAAAGTTTGTAGGTGATATTCAATTTGTCTGGGTAATTTTTCCCATCTTAAAATTTGTTTAAAGTTTTTAAAAAACTGAAACTTTTTGATTAATTAATTTAGTGAGACTTGTTTACAAAATTGTTTCTTATCTTCATGTTTTTAAATCTACAAATCAAAATAGATGGTACTTGTTTTGAAAACAAATTTTTGAACTACTCTCGCCATCCCATATTATATGACTTTCTAGGCAAAAAAAAATTGTCTCATAATACATGACTTTTTAGAATACCAATGACACATTAATGTTTCTTTTCCTACCATACCTTTCATTATTTAATGACATCTCTTCTTATATCTACTAATTTATCTTCCCAATGTCATTAATGAAGGTTAATTTGGTAAACTAACTCACAATTTCTCTTTTCCATACAAAATTAACTACTTTTCTTAATGTGTGAAATGATCCAAATTGACATAATATGGTACGGAGGGAGTACTTTATAAAAATAAAATTTAAAACTAAACCAAAACCAAAACTTCCAAGAAACCAAATATAGTATACAATTAGAACCATATCGATTACAATTTGTAGCTATTTGGAATATCAATTATAATTAAATAATTTTCTATTATTCACATTTACATTAATCAAAAAGTTTCTTTTTATATTTATGGTTTAAAGTTTTTTTCTTGAATGAGTTTATAGTCTAAGGTTGAGGAGTTATAGGAGAAAACAAATATAATTGAAGTTCATTGATAGCATAATTGGATAATTTTTATAGATTTATGGCTGATTTAATTCCATTAATTAGTAACATCTTGTAAATGTATTTAATTATTACTATTATTATAAGGTGAAGGTAAAGACTCCTTTGGGTAAGTCTCGTCTGCTAGTAGATAGCATATTTGATGAGTGGATTTGACTAGTAGATGAAAATAGATGTGTTTGGTAAACACTAGCGTTTAACGTTTTCTCAATAGCGTTGGGTGTTTTTTCAAACACTATTTCAAAAAACATTTTTTCAAACGCTACTTATAACGTATAACATCATCATAGAGAGAGATTATTTTATTTGACCAAATAAGTATTACTTTTTTGGCAGGACCAAATAAGTATTATTTGTAAGTTATAACCACCAAAAAGTAAGTATTGCTATCCTAACATATTTGTTGTACATTTTAAAATTGTTTTTGGAGCTCCATCTTGACTCAGGATATATCATGACAACAAAATCAGACAAAAAATCTAACATGAATGCGACCTAAAATAATAGATCTTGATGATATAAGAAATATATTGTCAAAGCACCCTTCCCATCTGGAGACCAAAATCTTTTAATCCCGAGTGAGACAGTGACATAAAAAAGTTAAAAAAAAAACACGTTTAACATGAGACCTCTAGATGAGACTGAGAGTTGGATTATTAACAAAAAAAAAAGAGATGAGAGTTGGATTGCCTGAATTCACTTGCAGTCCCACCTGCATTTTGCCTATTACCAGTTTTATTTTTTTGTCTTTCCAACACTAAGATATCTCACTCCAAGATCGTACCCTATTTTTACATTTATAGATATATAAATCAATAGTACATACTTACTTCATTATATTTTAAATTTCATATTATATGTTAAAATTGAATAAAGTCATATGATTAAGTATCAAATAATTTTAGAGTTTTATGAAATTGATTATTCATTAAAAGGTTTCAATTCAATAGTTAGTTGGTGAAACTAGTATTATACCCAAAATTATTAGACGGGCTAAGTGCTATTATGTTAAGTTAATTTTACACTTACATCAGAGAATGAGAATGTGAACAAACACTCACATGTATTCTTAGATTTTTTTTTAACCGGGTATCGTCTATGCACAACTGCATAGACTAATCCCTTGAACTGGGTAGGATCACAAAGGGTGGTAAAGCTTCCCTCAAGAGATTTAACGCTGCTGCTTTCCCAATGCTAGATTCGAACCCAAGATATCGGTTAAGCTGGAAGAGACCCACAAGCGCTCTTGGGTTGCAATCTTAGAATTTGGATTCTGCTTATATCACTACAAGAAAATCGCGTAGTAATGGTGGATTTTTTCCGGCGGTACGGTTCCGGCGGAAATTTAACATTTTTGTCGGTAAATTTTCGGTGGATTTTTTCGTGCGTACATTTTCAACGGATTTTTTCAAATTACCGACGAACTTTTTTTAAAAAAAATCTTTTTTACTTTTTTTTCTTTAAAAATCCGCTGGAAAACATTATGTACAAGCGTTTTACTGGCGAATTTTGTGCGTTCCTAGCAGACTTTTTCCGTTGGAAAAACACGATTTTCTTGTAGTGAATAAAGTTTACAAAATTGGCTTGTAAAGTCATAGATGTCTTTCACTTATAAATTTAATCCTACATTTTATACTCAAGAGCACTTGGATGAGATAGTTTGAGTCTCTTCCAACTTAATCAAGGTCCTGAGTTCGAATCCGTTTTTTGGGAATGCATCAGTGTTAGAGAGAACTTTGTCGCCCATTGTGGTTCTACCCGGCTTGAGAGATTAGTCTCTACAATTGCGTGCAGAAGTTACCCAATTTACACCTATTATGGATGATGTATCTCATAACAATCGTGTAATTTTTTTTCTGCCTTCATTCCTAGTATTGGGTGGCTGATTCGTTCCTGTTTGTGGGACTCTCAACACACCCCTTCACGCACAGGGTTGGATAACTGGAAAGTGACCCAAGTGGTCCGGTAGCTGGTGATCCCCTGTATCTCTTCAATAGGCTCTGATACCATCTTAGAATTTGGATAGAGGCTAACTCCACCCTACAAATTTGGCTCGTAACGTAGGACATGTATTTCTGTGAACGCTCATCGCCATAGGTGGCTAGATGGATCTAAGATAGCTCTGATACCATCTTAAAATTTGGGCTAGGCCTATCTCAACCTAACAAATCTAGCTTGTAGAGTGAGGGATATCTACCAGTAACATTAATATTTTTAATTTGACCCTGACATTTTCAAACGTTATTCCATTAATTAGTCTCTCAAATTTCTGATGTCATGTTTGGTCTATACTTAGTATCAGTTTGATCCTTAGTATTTGATTCTTTAATTGTGTATTCGTAGGGACCAAACTTATATTAAGTTGTAAAAGTCAGACCTAATTGTTAATAAGTTTTAAAAGTCAATGATCAAACGTAACGTATAAAATTTGAAGAACCAATATGAAAAGCGTAACGTCGAGAGTTTGAGAGACTAAACTGAAAAGCGTATCAAAATATCAAGAACTAATAAGAATTATTGTTAATTTTAGGGACTAAACTAAATCTTGCTAAAAATTGAAGGACCAATATGAAAATGATTAGATGAGTGTTATACTCTATATAATACCGATAATTTTAGCACAAAAAACTCACTATTGGTTTATTTTTCTTCCTCATCTTGTAAAGGGTGAAACAAATATGGCTTCTTCTTCACTTGGAAAGATAGATATGCAAGTGCATATTAAGGCCTCTCCTGAGCAGTTCTTTGATGTTTTATGCAGCAAGACACACCATATTTCCAACGTTTGTCCTGAAATAGTTAAGGGTGTTGATATTCATGAAGGTGAATGGGGTAACGAGGGATCTATCATATCCTGGAATTATGTTCATGGTATGTGTGCTTTGAACTCAAAATTTTGACTGCATATACGGTAATTAAATTCATTTTTGGTTTATGATTAAAACTCAAAATTTAGTTGAAAACTCAGAACTACTTTTTTTAAGCATAAAACTCAGAACTACTATTCCTTTATGCTGAATAAAAAAATTCAGTCATGAATATATACATGTATCTCAACTTAGTCCTAAAAAAGTATATTTGTTTTTCTTCCTAGTCTATGGTAAAAAAAAAATGTTGAGAGTCTCAAAAGTGCTTATATGTTGATTTGTAATGTAGGGTTGAATTAAGACTAATCTAAATTTTAAGACAGTATCAAATTGCTTAAATCAAGATTTGTTGGGCCACGTACTATCAAACTACTTCTATTATGCTTTAGACTGACCAAATAATTAACTAAAAGATGTCTCTAACCATCTGAGTCACACCACTAAGACGCTATTTAGTTATTTGTTTGATATATGGAATAGAGAAATTCTTGTATAGGTGTGAACGTAACATTTAATGCTTACAAACAACCAATCATTTTTTTTTTTTTACAATTGACAACTAATCAAATTATTAAAATTGATTATTTAAATAAATAAAATTATTATTTACAATTAATACATACTTAATTTGTGCTTTCATAAGATAATGTTTGCTAGGATAAAAATGAGAAAGAGATCACGTATTATCAATTTTCAATCGTAAAAAAAAGGAAAGTAGATTTCTAAAACCGTTTAGATTTGGTGTAAGTCATGTCACTTCCACACGACGTTATCTCATATTATGTATAAGATGGTCAACATATTGGTGGTCTTTAATTTTTCGGCACAAAACATATATAGGTGGAAAAACTTGTGTTTGTAGGCAAAGGATTGAAGACATAAACAAAGAAAACCATAAAATGACATTCAAAGTGTTGGGAGGAGATATTCTGGAAGAGTACAAGAGCTTCAAGTTCACAATGCAAATTGTCCCACAAAAAGAGGGAAGTATGGTGCACTGGATTGTTGAATATAAGAAGCTGAAAGACCATATCCCTGACCCTCACTCCTTGTTCCATTTGTCAGGTGAAGTCCTCAAATATGTCGATGCTCACATTGCAAACCAGAAGTAGATTAATTAATATGAACAAAAATCTCACGTCTATATAATTTTATTTTCTATCTATATATGTGTGTCTGTGATGTCACAAATAAATGAGGATTTCCTCTATCTCTCTATGTCATGTATTATCAATTATATTATCAATTATATGTGTAGTATAAAGTTTGTTCATAAGAGTCTGCTGGTGGTATTATTATATACTAGCCCTATGACCCGTGCGATGCACGGGGTTGGCTAGATTGTTTTACGTACATAACAAATAACATTTCAAAATTTATGCAATAGTAATTGGATTAATTGCTTTGCCCTAATTCAATGTTTTAAGGGTATAAGATTTTTCCCAAGTAATCAGATTTCGTCCAGTTTATAAAAAATTAGATTACATTAGTAGCTTACTGAGACCCGTTTATGTTTATAAACAGTTATACTAGTTGGATAAGCATCAACTCCAGTGGGGAAAATAGGATGCCTTAATGACATCAAACATTTCTAACTTTATGGGACGAAAATCATATACTAAGGCAGAGTCGAAAGCAGCTACTAAAAAAAGCATCACAAGCGAGTTAACAAACCAACAGACACACTATATAAACTCCATTTAGTCGCAGCAAAACAAAAACTTTGACATACCAAGTACAATGTCTCTAGAGTTGAAGCATCTAAGTTAAGAAGTTAAAGGTACAAACCAACATAATCCATTACAACAAAACTTGTAGTTAAGGAGATTGTACATATGTTTATAATGATAAGTACAAAATTATAGACAATTTCTTCATCAAGATTCTGTTGAGCATGGATTTCATCACCTTCAGACTCAAAACAATTTCTCATGCTTCATGTCTTGGAAACTTATGAACATTACGGTGGCATTGCAAGCATTTGAGACAAAATTCTCATGTGCCATATCTTTGAAACTTAAGAACACGAAGAACATTTTAAAAACAAAATAACCGGATTAATAAGAAATGCATAATGATTATAAAAGAGTACACAAAATGATTTAGCATAATCAGAATTTAAGTTCATACAAAATTAGTTCATCAAAAGAATAAACATAATAAAAGTTGTACTCTAAAGATTTAAAATAGGCTTAAATACAATTTTGGTCCCCCAAGTTTTACCAACTCACGATTTTGATCCCCCAATTTTTAATTTCACGAATTTGATCCCCAAGTTTCTCAATTTGTAAAATCAGGGTCCCCCACTAATCACGAAAAATTGATGCTGACCTGTCCGCCACTTAAACTACGTGGCAGCCACGTTGGCATGCCAAAATGGTTTTTTTATTTAAAAATTGTTATTTTTATTTTAACATTTTGTTTATATATATATATATATATATTATATTTAAGAAATTAGAAATTAAAAAAAAACACTTAAACTATCATATTAAACGAATCAAGGAGCAGATAGAGAGAGCAGGGAGCTTTTCATCTTCTTCTTCGTTGGTTCTTCAGTGAGAGAGTAGAATATTTGAAACACCTAAATTCGTGATTAGGGGGGACCCTAATTTTACAAATTGGGAAACTTGGAGATCAAATTCGTGAAATTAAAACTTGGGGATCAAAATCGTGAGTCGGTGAAACTTGGGGGACCAAAACTGTATTTAAGCCTTTAAAATAATAGACTATTGGGAGTTTGGTATCAACCTCAACCCTGCACTACACTGATTTGACGATTGAATGATTGCAAATATTTCAAATATTCAAACCATTGAATATCAATATAAAATGAGTTACGTTATAGCTTTTCTTTTACTACTAAATCTGCTCTACCCACACTTTGACATCCTCTTTGCTCATCCTAGATAATCATCTTGTATTCACTCTATCCCTCTTTAATCCCCCACAGTGTTCTTCCCCTCCACTTTACCCATCATTCAATTCATTTGAATCCCATACTTCGTAGGACGTTGCATAACAATTTTTTTAAGTTGCTTTCACTTAACATCATTTCCTTGTAAGTGCACAGTAAAAGGGATAGTGCAGGTTTTCTTTAAGTTGCTTTCACTTAACATCTCCCCTTGATAGTCCTTGTTGAATGCATCAATCACTGAAAATGGTATACATAACATATTACTGTGCACACAAAAAGCCCCAAATGGTATCCTATAATTTTTGAGTGATATCTGAAATTCAGGAGAAAAATATAAAAATAATAAATAATTGAGAAAATGGAAGAGTGAATATAAGAAGCTTGGTTCCCGAAGGTTACCCACAGATGGATGCACACCATCACTATGACCAACGCCTGCAATGTTGTCGCAAGTGCCGATGACGCAGTGTGGATGAAGAATAAAGAATAATAGCTGGAGTTGAAAAACGTATTAAACGTATATATCCACACGTTAATAGACGAACAGCTAGAGAAGGCCACGTAACCCAATAAAGGCGAGCTGAAGAGGGAGGGTCATTTTTTTGGGGCTGAGGGCTGAAAAAAAATGGACATTTCCCGCCCTTAGCGACAAGCCGCATAGGGGATGTAGATAGGTCATGTATGTGTGTTGTAATTGTGACCTTATCGATCAAATAATGTATGGTTAATTTGTACCTCATCAAATAATGTGTATATATATCATGGAATTTTCTATACCCTTTATGTGCAATGCCCTAGCAGAGGAATATTATTACTAATTTTGGAACACAAAAAAGCGCGCACTAATGTACAAAAAAGGTAGATAACCCCTTCATTAACAATTTATTTGTACAGCACTAACAACATAATTTTTTCAAATATTTTCATACTTAATTTCAATGTATTCTTCAATCCAGTTAGAGAAAACAGTTAACCTTTAAAAATGCAAAACATTTCAAAAAGGTTTTCTGGAAGTTTTGAGATTTTATGTAGACGGAGTATTTGTATTCTTATTATTATTAATAATATCTCAAGTAGGTAACTTGATTATAGTAAGCTAATGGAGATAAAGGGAGTGTTCAAGCATGAGGAAGATGATTCAAATTTTAGAAACTAACTGTTAACCGTTTCCTAACTAATTAATCATTAACATTTCTCTATAAAAAAATCTACTTATAAAAAAATAGATGTAGCTGAAACATTACATTTCTTAATTTCTATATGTAGGAGTATCATAAGAGGTTCTTCTAAATGAAAATGTATTATACTAATTGAAATTTTAACAAGTTTAATTACTATGCACCGGCAATGTTAAGTGTTTTTTTACTGACAATATATTATGGTATGCGACTTTCAATTAATGGAATGTAAGTCAAATATTTTTACGAATATGTCAATTTTTGATTGATTGATGTTGTAAAATATTAATACAATATTGGTAAATTGGTAAACACTAATAAAATCATGAGCAACCCATATTTATGCCCAATTTACCTTCTGACCGAATATTTATCCTAATTTTTATGTAATTTTTGGATCGATTTTATGATCATCATTTTTTCTCTTTTCTTTTTTGTTAGATACTCGCCGTTTTCTCCGTTTTTTAGGTTTAGTTAAAACTTAAAAGTCGTGTTTTTTGGTTGAGACCAGGGTATCGGTGAGACAGCTGACCCGGGGATTTGAAGCTGCTCCACACCCAATGCGAGAATCAAACCATCGACACTTGGTTAAGGGAGGATGAGCCCCAACCACTCAACCACACTCCTTGAGTTTAAAAAGTAATGTTTAATTGAATGAATTATAAAAAAGTTAATTTTATTTACAATTAATATTACATAAAATACTTATGGGTTGGGTTTGGAAAAATTAGACCCAATTTTCATGTGACCCGAACCAACTCAACCTGATCTTAAATGGGTTGGGTTGGGTTCTGGGTTCATTAATCATTACTATAATATTATTTTTTAGAAAAAGAAGAAAATGTAGAAATTGTCAACAAAAATAAGGAAAACGAATCAACATCAAAATCAATACTTTAACATCAACGTAACGAGTATAGTATTCAAACCAAAACTTAGTATTATTTATTGAATTCTCATTCATTGTTAATGTAATGAGCAACGACACAGATATAACTCAAGTTTTAGATTGAAGTTGAAGTTGTATGTGAAACCGTTTGAGAATTCAAAGATAATGAATACTTCAATATTACTTTCTTTTCTATAAACAATTGCATTGATATATATTGTAATAGTTTTAGACTTTGGCTTTTTTTTGACAACAACTCTAGACTTTGGCCGTAAGATAATATATTTTATGGGTTTGGTTGGGTTTGATGGGTTCAGAATCTTCAGACCCAACACCCAACCCGTACAGTATGGGTTTGTCCCTTTTGAAACCAACTCAACCCAATTACCCAAACCAACTCGAATTTTGTGGGTTGAGTTGGGTCAAAGTGTACCCATGCCCACCTCTACCATCTGCATACACTAGTATAGTATTATAATATGTGCTATTAATCACAAAACTTAAAGATACTAATTACACCTTTTGAGAGTTCAAATATGTATATTCTCTTACGTTGAAAATCAGTAGTTAATACTCCATCCGTTTCAAAATAATTGTCACACTTACTAAAAATGTTGTTTCAAAATAATAGTCACTTTCTAATTTTAATTAAATTTTTACCAATATTGCCCTCTAATTAATACTATGAGCATCACTCCCAATGCATTATCATCTACTTTGTATTTATGATGGTGGTAAATGCACCAATCACTACTAAGGTTAATTATGTAAAATTTCTCTTCTCTTTCTTCCTTTTACACCTTTTTTTAATATGTGTGGCAGCCAACTATTGGTTGCTGACGTGGCACTTGTCAGTGCCATGTGTCCATGGTGATGTGGGTTGATGACGTGGCGTTCAGTGACACGTGGCATAATGGTCCAATGAGATGATGACACGTGGCAATTATTTTTATTTTAATGTTTTTTTTATGGAAAACTGACCGAGGGGCCTAACCGTAAACAATTTATATTTGGCAGGGGCTATTTTAAAGTTTTTTTTTCAGGGGCCTGTTTGGATTGTGCGTGTATTTGCAGGGGCCAAACGCATATTTAAACCTAAAATTTAATATCTTATTAACCACAACATTAATCAAAAAATGATGTCGATTGTTTATGTCCAATTTAATATTCAATTTTTTTAGCAAGCAGAAGTAATATGGAGTCTCTTTAAAACCTTCTGACATAAAACTCTCATTAGCGAAAAAATATCAAGAAGGAAAGAGTAATTTCCTTAAATTTAATCAATAAGAAAAGACAGAAAAAATATAGGAAATTAGATCAATACCCATAAATCTCTTGAGGAGAGCTTTGCCGCCCATTTTGATCCTACTTGATTTGAAGGATTAGTTTCTGTAGTTGCATACAGAGGATACCCGTTTTATACTAAAAAAGATCAATACTCATAAACAAAAGCAATATTATAACAAAAAATAAAAATAGTGATATTAGAAGAAAACTAGTTCGAAGAATTACTAGATAAATAATATGCTAACAATATGTTAGTTCAATTATTTTTTTAAGGTATAGATGTAAGTGATGTCAACTCAGTAAATCAGACAAATCTTACAAGTTACCAACTTTAATTGTTTTTGTTTTCCAATCTTACAAGTTTTCCAAGCTTATTCAACTTGCATTATTTATTTAGTGTTTTAATCTCAAAAGCAACCTGAAGAACTAACATCAATAATATTTAAAAAGTTTATTTAGTTTGAAAACTTTCAAAACTAGATAAGTTGCAATTTCTGCATTTATTTTAATACCGTGGCTAAAATGCTCCCGAGGTCCCTTAATTTTATTTAAAGTAACGATTTAGTCCTTTTATCTTTTTTTGTCCCAAATCATTCTTTTATGTTTTAAATTCTTGGCACTTAAATCCTTTTCCGTCAACCTCCATCCAACTCCGTTAAAAATGGCTTATGTGGCTATTTTTGTGCTTATGTGTCACTCATTTATACGGTGGCTCTCTAAAATAATATTCCAACTCATTTATATTATTTAAGTTTTTATAAAACAAAAACTAAAATTAAGCTTTTCATCTTCTTCAAAGAAACCCAGAAGCAAATTGGGGATTTATGGCAACCTCACTGTATCTTCTTCAAATTAAGCTCTTCACAGTAGCAAAATCTGAAGCAAAAAATTAAGGGATACGACGCAGAAACATGAGATCAAAGACTGAAGCGAAAAATGAAATCGAAGAACAGTGAAGCGAAAAATGAAGGGAAACGACGCAAAAACATGAAGGGTTAACGACGCAGAAACTGGATTTCATCTCAACGAAATTGAAACCTGCGAAATCCCTAATTTGTAAAACTAGATTTCATCAAAAGGGGGTAATTTGCGAATATGGATTTCATCGAAATCCCTAATTTGTGAAATCAAAATTTGGGGTTTAATGGAAACACATTTTGATTCAGAATCTGGTTTTCTACAATTGATCAAAGGAAGGAAACGAAGGTCAGAATCTGGTTTTCATCGAAGGAAGGAAAGGAAGGAATCTGGTTTTCTGCAATTGATTTCATTGGCTTGATTTTTTTTAATTTTTAATAAAAAGTAAATTAAAAATGATATGGATTAATATTATATAAGCCACATACACATAAATTATGCCACATCAGCACTGTAACAGCCATGTAGACAAATGTTAACGGAGTTAGATGGACACTAACGGAAAAGGCTAACTTTGCTTAATATTTGAAAGATAAAGGACTGATTTAGGACAAAAAAAAGATAAAGGACTAAATCGTTATTTTAAATAAAGTTAAGGGACCCCGGGATCACTTTAGCCTAATACCGTAGTTGTTAATCTTTTTGGTATCAAAAGTCTAAATGGATAAATGCCTAATGAATCGACAATATTTATAATTATCAAGTAATAACTACTACGTGGACTCGTGTTAATTTTTTTATAGGCAAAGTAATTAGAAATTAGTGTGTTAGTTATTAGAGAGGAGGGGGAGCGGGGTTTGAACCCCATACACCTACGTTTTTACACAAATAATATCTCTTTCACTCAACCGTGGACTCGTGTTATACTACATGGGTACGTCATGGAGACCTTAAACATGGATTGACTTGTTTACTGCAAATCATGGAGTTTTGGGTCCAAATAAAAAATTGTATAGACTTACTAATGAAATGGAAGATGAAAGAGATGTAAATATATGAGTGGAAATTAATTTTTTCTTTGGGTGTTTCAGTTTGGTCCCTAGCTTATATAACTTAATATCAATTTGGTCCTTGTGATTTGCCACGTCAACTCTGTTAACATTGTTAACTAACTATGGACTATAGTTGATGGAGGGACTAAATTGATACACGTTTGTAAAAGTTTGGGACTAAATTGAAATATTTGAAAAGTTAGAGACCAAATTGAACTTTTTTGAAAAGTTAGGAACCAAATAGGGTATTATTTCTTATTGGTAAACCCAATTTACTGCCAGGAAAAGGTAGAGCTTTTAGCGTTCATTCCTATGGCCACTAAATCTTTGAGTATATATCGCCACTAATCAAAATTTATAAACTTGCAGGCTTTACACAAAGAAAATAAATCCGATACACACACACTATATATATATATATATATATATATATATATATATATATATAGGCGAACCGTCCCCTATGATCTGACAGAGGAGTCAGTATTGGGAGCAGTACCCTGGGAGTCTGGTATCCCCATGTGGATACGTCCAGAAATGGATATTCCTTATACTTACACCAAGAGTTTTAAGTAGTTCGTACTTCTTTGGGTTTTTTGCGCAAAAACTAGTTATGTTATCTAGTGTTCTCGGCTATGGTCCATTAAACCTCGTTTATCTGAGGATATGAATTAGACCGTGTATTTAGCCTTGAGGATATTATTAGATAACAAAACTACATCTTTGGTTTAGGAGTTTACTCCTTCTATCCCTTGTTGGTTGATGGTTTAAATGGTTTTCCATTTACAAAGATGACAAAAGAAGTATCAAAAGGTATCTATTTTATCTGATGTTAAGTTTAATATATTTATCTGTTGGCTATGGTCTTAAGACAAGCCGATCCACAACCTTTTTAGCCCCCTTTTTTCCTTATGGAAGTTGGTAATTATAGTGATCAAAATGATCAAATAAAAAATGAAGAATTAATCGAATTCCCCAATAATCTGGACCAACTTAATAAATGGACTATTCCTTCTGTTCCCTCAAACCAAATATATAAGTTTGGTATGTTTGACTTTAAAGCAAGATATGCTATTAAGCAGCTAGAACAAACAGTTCAGATAGCTGAAAATAACCAAATAATAAGGCTTCTTAATAAAAAGGACCTAAGTTTTTCTAAGGACTATAATTTCGTACATATTGGACTAATCCAAATAGCCCTTAAACCTTTGACTTTGCTTGGATTAAATTCAAGTATTATGGCCTATGTCCGTGATGGCAGATGCAATAATTTCAAGCAATCCTTAGCTGCCCTAATTGAGACAAGTTTATGTCATGGACCTGTTTATTTTGAAGTAGCTCCAAATTTGAGCTTATCCTTGTCTGATAAAAATATATCAGAAGCACTTCAGCTTAATATTCATACGAATGGGTATGACTATAAGCAAGGTAGTGAAGTTATAGCAATATGCTATAGAGTCTACTATAAAATATTAAACACGCTTAACCCAAAGGCTAAGCAAATCACTTTTCCAGGAACAA
The DNA here is from genome assembly GCA_963573325.1 of Astragalus glycyphyllos. Classification (NCBI taxonomy): domain Eukaryota; kingdom Viridiplantae; phylum Streptophyta; class Magnoliopsida; order Fabales; family Fabaceae; genus Astragalus; species Astragalus glycyphyllos. The sequence goes on along the minus strand of OY754307.1, from coordinate 120,405,072 downwards.
CAACTTTGGTGCAAACAAATTTGCTCACATCAAATGTTGCGACTAATAGGTTAATCAAATGGGAAGAAATTAACTTTCCAGAAACATGGGCACTTCCTCAGGAAGTAATCCCAGACCTATCCTTAATAAGGAAATAGACCAAATAACTCAGAATACTGAGGGTGACATAGAAATCAGATTTAATCCTAATAGGATTACTAAAATCCCGAGGTCCTTATCATCCAGACATTCTGTGAGTGAATTCTATTCTACCCCAAGTGTATTAGGTAGACCTTCTGTGTCCCAAACTAATGAAGAAATTGAGACAGTAGAAAATATTAGAATTAGTAGGAATGATATTCCTCATGGTGTTTATAACACAGGAAGTAGGCAATCACCTACCCAGTCAGATATGAGCTTCCATGTTGATGGACTTTAGTCCAGGAAGTAATCTAAGGCAACTCATCAATGATGAGTTCATGACAGAAAAATATACCAGTTTTAGGGAGTGGTATTTTAAATATTTCTCTGTTCCCGAATTAAATATGATAAAAAATGAGTTTTATGATCATTTATCTATGACACAAAATTATATGCCTTTTGTTAAATGGTTTCTAACCTATTTCATAAATAGATTAGACTCCGAAATAAATGTTTTACAAGAAATAGTTTTTGAGACAACAAAGGGAGAAAAGATCTCTTCTGCTTTCCCTCCTAAGAAGAATAACATTATTTTAGGAGAAAGTGTTGAAGCTAGTGCTTTTATTAGTCTTCAAAAGGTAGAACGAGACCAAATTACTTTAAAGGAATTAAACTCTATTATTAGGTCTCAAAACTATACTAATATGTTTCTAATTTGCATGGGAGATCAATTTAAGCTTCTTGAAGAAAAAATCTCTTCTTTAAAGAGTCTTTTTGAAAATCATATTTATCAACAAAAAGCTATTTTAAAAGATTCTTCCCCTGTTCCTATTATTAAGGAAGAACCTATGGTTCAACCCCCGATTAAAATTGAAGGTTTTAAAATTGAGGATAGTAAAAATGATTTTATAAAAATCTTAGAAGAGAAACTTAAAAACATAAGTTTAAATGTCCTCTCTGAGGAACTCTTATCAGAAGCATCTGATGAAGACATAGACAAACTAGCAAAAATGTTTGCTAATCAGGATATTAATAAGTCCAGCCACAATGGGGAAATTAACCCCATCTACACTCAACGCCAAGTTGAGAAATATTATTATAAGAGGCCTTCTCCCCAAGATCTTTTATATGAGGAAAACGATTCCTACCAGAACTCATATTCTGGGAAACAAATCTATGAATGGAACATAGATGGCTTAAATGATAAGCAAATTATTGATTTAGTACATAAAATGATTATGTATTCCACTGTCTGTAAACAACATGGGAACTCTGATAGTTCCATTGCTTCGTTTATAGCAACTGGCTTCATAGGCCAGTTAAGAGGATGGTGGGATCATTATCTCACGGAAGTCCAAAAAAGGGAAATATTAGCCCATAAAAAAGAAGTCAAAAGAGAAGATGGTGCTACTGCAAGCACTGGGGAAGAAGACGCAGTTTATACCCTGTGTCTCACTATCCTTAAAAATTTTGTAGGAACCAACGTCCCCATAGGAGAGAAACTAACTTCTCTCTTACAAAACCTCAGGTGTCCTTCTTTAACCCATTTTAGATGGTACAAGGACACATTTTTATCCAGAGTTTTTCAGCTAACAAAACCCAATGATATTCATTGGAAGGCGAAATTCATAGATGGTCTTCCTCATCTTTTTGCAGAAAAAGTTAGGCAAACCCTAAGAAGCCAGAATGATGGTATTAATATCAATTATGATATTTTAACTTATGGGCAAATAATAAGCTGCTGTATTAACGAAGGATTGGCCTTATGCAATGACATAAAGCTGAGAAACCAATTAAAAAAGCAAAAGCTGACAGAAAAACACCAGTTAGGTGAATTCTGTGAACAATTTGCTTTTGACTTGGGTAAATTACCCGAGGACAAAAAGAAGAGAGAAAAGATGTCCCTAAACAAAAAGACAAACAACTTTTATAAAGGTAAAAGAAAAAATTTTAGAAAAAAGAAAATCTTTTCAGAAAAAGCTAAAGATAGAATCAAGCCTTTCCAGCAGAAAGGAAAGAGAAAAGCCAAAAGACTTGAAATTACTTGTCACAAATGTGGCAAAGTAGGCCACTATGCCAATCAGTGCTGGACTAAAAAGGCATTAAATAATATTCAGGATGAACAATTACGTTCACAATTAGAGAAAGTCTTATTAGTCAATTCTGAATCAGAATTAGACACAGATGTAGAATCTACAGATGAAGAATTGGATATGATTCAGACATCCACTGAATCATCATCAGGAGACAACAATGATTGTCAGTGCAATGAGATAAATTATTGGAAATCCATCGTAGATATGAATGGATTAAATGTCCTCACCAAGGAACAAGATGAAGCCTTAGAGGCCTTGGATTCCATTAAAGATGGAAGCATAAAAAGAAAAATGATAGAAGTTCTTATGAAAGAACATCCTAGGAAGGATACCCCTCTAATAATAGAGGCACCTTACCAAATTAGTGAAGTCCTTAGCAGATTCCATGAGTCCAATATTAAGGAAAAACCAATATCTGTTAACGATCTTCATAGAGAGATTAACATTTTAAAAAATGAAATTTCCCAAATTAGGAAAGAAAATGTCCTTTTAAATGAAAGAGTTTCTGTGTTAGAAAACCCAGATAAACCAGAATCTTCTTCTAGAAGTTACCTTTCTATTTTGAATAAAATTACTTCGCAAAAATGGTTTGTTAGAATCACTTTGATTATTGACAGAAATTTTGTCCTAGAAAACGAAGTAGCACTAGTAGATAGTGGTGCTGATTTAAATTGCATTCAAGAGGGAATTATCCCCACTAAGTATTTTTCAAAAACCACTCAATCACTCACCCAGGCTGGAGGTGATAGATTGAAAATTAATTTCAAGCTACCAAATGCTTATATTTGCAACCAAGGGATATGCATCCCTACTTCATTTATTCTAGTCAAAAATCTGACCCATAGAATCATACTAGGTACTCCTTTTCTCCACCAGATTATGCCTATCATTAATGTTGACCAAAAGGGCATAACAACTATTTTAGAAAATAGAAAAATTATTTTCGAATTTATTTCAGATCCTCATACTAAGATGATCAATGAGGTTAAAGAACTTTTAACAAACAAAGAAAATCAACTATGCTTCCTTAGAGAAGAAATCAATATTATGAGCATTAATAGCCAACTTAATAGGGCTGATATAAAAACCCAAATAAGGATTTTAGAAAATCAGTTTATAGCCGAAGTCTGCAGTAATTTCCCAAATGCTTTTTGGAGTAGGAAGAAACATATAGTTTCTTTACCTTACATAGATGACTTCAATGAAAGTCAGATACCTACAAAGGCTAGGCCAGCACAAATGAATCAAGAATATCTTGAACTATGCAAAAAGGAAGTAAGTTCTCTCATAGAGAAAAAACTTATAAGGCCCTCCAAATCTCCTTGGAGTTGTACTGCCTTCTACGTGAATAAACACGCTGAACAAGAACGAGGAGTTCCCAGACTAGTCATCAACTACAAACCCCTTAATAAGGTTCTGAAATGGATTAGGTATCCTATACCTAATAAGAAAGACCTATTAGATAGACTGAACGAAGCCTTAGTCTTTTCCAAGTTTGACATGAAGTCTGGATATTGGCAGATCCAAATTAATGAATCTGACAAATATAAGACTGCATTTACAGTTCCTTTCGGCCATTATGAGTGGAATGTTATGCCTTTTGGGCTTAAAAATGCCCCTTCAGAATTCCAAAATATTATGAATGACATATTTAACCCCTATACAGATTACATGATAGTCTACATAGATGATGTTTTAGTTTTTTCAAAAACTATAGAACAGCATTTCAAACATCTCAAGAATTTTAAGAATATTGTTAGAAATAATGGTTTAGTCTTATCTGCTTCAAAAATGAAGCTGTTTCAGACAAAGGTAAGGTTTCTAGGTCATGAGATTGACCAAGGAAAAATCAATGCTTTAGAGGCAAATTCAATGCTTCTGTTAATAGGGATGATTTTTCCTTGGTCAATCTCATGACCTAGAAACCTTACCTTTGTCTGAAACAGCTTCATTTTTGAAGCAGATAAGACTAAACCATTATTTCTAACAATATTCTTAAAATTCTTGAGATGTTTGAAATGCTGTTCTATAGTTTTTGAAAAAACTAAAACATCATCTATGTAGACTATCATGTAATCTGTATAGGGGTTAAATATGTCATTCATAATATTTTGGAATTCTGAAGGGGCATTTTTAAGCCCAAAAGGCATAACATTCCACTCATAATGGCCGAAAGGAACTGTAAATGCAGTCTTATATTTGTCAGATTCATTAATTTGGATCTGCCAATATCCAGACTTCATGTCAAACTTGGAAAAGACTAAGGCTTCGTTCAGTCTATCTAATAGGTCTTTCTTATTAGGTATAGGATACCTAATCCATTTCAGAACCTTATTAAGGGGTTTGTAGTTGATGACTAGTCTGGGAACTCCTCGTTCTTGTTCAGCGTGTTTATTCACGTAGAAGGCAGTACAACTCCAAGGAGATTTGGAGGGCCTTATAAGTTTTTTCTCTATGAGAGAACTTACTTCCTTTTTGCATAGTTCAAGATATTCTTGATTCATTTGTGCTGGCCTAGCCTTTGTAGGTATCTGACTTTCATTGAAGTCATCTATGTAAGGTAAAGAAACTATATGTTTCTTCCTACTCCAAAAAGCATTTGGGAAATTACTGCAGACTTCGGCTATAAACTGATTTTCTAAAATCCTTATTTGGGTTTTTATATCAGCCCTATTAAGTTGGCTATTAATGCTCATAATATTGATTTCTTCTCTAAGGAAGCATAGTTGATTTTCTTTGTTTGTTAAAAGTTCTTTAACCTCATTGATCATCTTAGTATGAGGATCTGAAATAAATTCGAAAATAATTTTTCTATTTTCTAAAATAGTTGTTATGCCCTTTTGGTCAACATTAATGATAGGCATAATCTGGTGGAGAAAAGGAGTACCTAGTATGATTCTATGGGTCAGATTTTTGACTAGAATAAATGAAGTAGGGATGCATATCCCTTGGTTGCAAATATAAGCATTTGGTAGCTTGAAATTAATTTTCAATCTATCACCTCCAGCCTGGGTGAGTGATTGAGTGGTTTTTGAAAAATACTTAGTGGGGATAATTCCCTCTTGAATGCAATTTAAATCAGCACCACTATCTACTAGTGCTACTTCGTTTTCTAGGACAAAATTTCTGTCAATAATCAAAGTGATTCTAACAAACCATTTTTGCGAAGTAATTTTATTCAAAATAGAAAGGTAACTTCTAGAAGAAGATTCTGGTTTATCTGGGTTTTCTAACACAGAAACTCTTTCATTTAAAAGGACATTTTCTTTCCTAATTTGGGAAATTTCATTTTTTAAAATGTTAATCTCTCTATGAAGATCGTTAACAGATATTGGTTTTTCCTTAATATTGGACTCATGGAATCTGCTAAGGACTTCACTAATTTGGTAAGGTGCCTCTATTATTAGAGGGGTATCCTTCCTAGGATGTTCTTTCATAAGAACTTCTATCATTTTTCTTTTTATGCTTCCATCTTTAATGGAATCCAAGGCCTCTAAGGCTTCATCTTGTTCCTTGGTGAGGACATTTAATCCATTCATATCTACGATGGATTTCCAATAATTTATCTCATTGCACTGACAATCATTGTTGTCTCCTGATGATGATTCAGTGGATGTCTGAATCATATCCAATTCTTCATCTGTAGATTCTACATCTGTGTCTAATTCTGATTCAGAATTGACTAATAAGACTTTCTCTAATTGTGAACGTAATTGTTCATCCTGAATATTATTTAATGCCTTTTTAGTCCAGCACTGATTGGCATAGTGGCCTACTTTGCCACATTTGTGACAAGTAATTTCAAGTCTTTTGGCTTTTCTCTTTCCTTTCTGCTGGAAAGGCTTGATTCTATCTTTAGCTTTTTCTGAAAAGATTTTCTTTTTTCTAAAATTTTTTCTTTTACCTTTATAAAAGTTGTTTGTCTTTTTGTTTAGGGACATCTTTTCTCTCTTCTTTTTGTCCTCGGGTAATTTACCCAAGTCAAAAGCAAATTGTTCACAGAATTCACCTAACTGGTGTTTTTCTGTCAGCTTTTGCTTTTTTAATTGGTTTCTCAGCTTTATGTCATTGCATAAGGCCAATCCTTCGTTAATACAGCAGCTTATTATTTGCCCATAAGTTAAAATATCATAATTGATATTAATACCATCATTCTGGCTTCTTAGGGTTTGCCTAACTTTTTCTGCAAAAAGATGAGGAAGACCATCTATGAATTTCGCCTTCCAATGAATATCATTGGGTTTTGTTAGCTGAAAAACTCTGGATAAAAATGTGTCCTTGTACCATCTAAAATGGGTTAAAGAAGGACACCTGAGGTTTTGTAAGAGAGAAGTTAGTTTCTCTCCTATGGGGACGTTGGTTCCTACAAAATTTTTAAGGATAGTGAGACACAGGGTATAAACTGCGTCTTCTTCCCCAGTGCTTGCAGTAGCACCATCTTCTCTTTTGACTTCTTTTTTATGGGCTAATATTTCCCTTTTTTGGACTTCCGTGAGATAATGATCCCACCATCCTCTTAACTGGCCTATGAAGCCAGTTGCTATAAACGAAGCAATGGAACTATCAGAGTTCCCATGTTGTTTACAGACAGTGGAATACATAATCATTTTATGTACTAAATCAATAATTTGCTTATCATTTAAGCCATCTATGTTCCATTCATAGATTTGTTTCCCAGAATATGAGTTCTGGTAGGAATCGTTTTCCTCATATAAAAGATCTTGGGGAGAAGGCCTCTTATAATAATATTTCTCAACTTGGCGTTGAGTGTAGATGGGGTTAATTTCCCCATTGTGGCTGGACTTATTAATATCCTGATTAGCAAACATTTTTGCTAGTTTGTCTATGTCTTCATCAGATGCTTCTGATAAGAGTTCCTCAGAGAGGACATTTAAACTTATGTTTTTAAGTTTCTCTTCTAAGATTTTTATAAAATCATTTTTACTATCCTCAATTTTAAAACCTTCAATTTTAATCGGGGGTTGAACCATAGGTTCTTCCTTAATAATAGGAACAGGGGAAGAATCTTTTAAAATAGCTTTTTGTTGATAAATATGATTTTCAAAAAGACTCTTTAAAGAAGAGATTTTTTCTTCAAGAAGCTTAAATTGATCTCCCATGCAAATTAGAAACATATTAGTATAGTTTTGAGACCTAATAATAGAGTTTAATTCCTTTAAAGTAATTTGGTCTCGTTCTACCTTTTGAAGACTAATAAAAGCACTAGCTTCAACACTTTCTCCTAAAATAATGTTATTCTTCTTAGGAGGGAAAGCAGAAGAGATCTTTTCTCCCTTTGTTGTCTCAAAAACTATTTCTTGTAAAACATTTATTTCGGAGTCTAATCTATTTATGAAATAGGTTAGAAACCATTTAACAAAAGGCATATAATTTTGTGTCATAGATAAATGATCATAAAACTCATTTTTTATCATATTTAATTCGGGAACAGAGAAATATTTAAAATACCACTCCCTAAAACTGGTATATTTTTCTGTCATGAACTCATCATTGATGAGTTGCCTTAGATTACTTCCTGGACTAAAGTCCATCAACATGGAAGCTCATATCTGACTGGGTAGGTGATTGCCTACTTCCTGTGTTATAAACACCATGAGGAATATCATTCCTACTAATTCTAATATTTTCTACTGTCTCAATTTCTTCATTAGTTTGGGACACAGAAGGTCTACCTAATACACTTGGGGTAGAATAGAATTCACTCACAGAATGTCTGGATGATAAGGACCTCGGGATTTTAGTAATCCTATTAGGATTAAATCTGATTTCTATGTCACCCTCAGTATTCTGAGTTATTTGGTCTATTTCCTTATTAAGGATAGGTCTGGGATTACTTCCTGAGGAAGTGCCCATGTTTCTGGAAAGTTAATTTCTTCCCATTTGATTAACCTATTAGTCGCAACATTTGATGTGAGCAAATTTGTTTGCACCAAAGTTGTTGTTCCTGGAAAAGTGATTTGCTTAGCCTTTGGGTTAAGCGTGTTTAATATTTTATAGTAGACTCTATAGCATATTGCTATAACTTCACTACCTTGCTTATAGTCATACCCATTCGTATGAATATTAAGCTGAAGTGCTTCTGATATATTTTTATCAGACAAGGATAAGCTCAAATTTGGAGCTACTTCAAAATAAACAGGTCCATGACATAAACTTGTCTCAATTAGGGCAGCTAAGGATTGCTTGAAATTATTGCATCTGCCATCACGGACATAGGCCATAATACTTGAATTTAATCCAAGCAAAGTCAAAGGTTTAAGGGCTATTTGGATTAGTCCAATATGTACGAAATTATAGTCCTTAGAAAAACTTAGGTCCTTTTTATTAAGAAGCCTTATTATTTGGTTATTTTCAGCTATCTGAACTGTTTGTTCTAGCTGCTTAATAGCATATCTTGCTTTAAAGTCAAACATACCAAACTTATATATTTGGTTTGAGGGAACAGAAGGAATAGTCCATTTATTAAGTTGGTCCAGATTATTGGGGAATTCGATTAATTCTTCATTTTTTATTTGATCATTTTGATCACTATAATTACCAACTTCCATAAGGAAAAAAGGGGGCTAAAAAGGTTGTGGATCGGCTTGTCTTAAGACCATAGCCAACAGATAAATATATTAAACTTAACATCAGATAAAATAGATACCTTTTGATACTTCTTTTGTCATCTTTGTAAATGGAAAACCATTTAAACCATCAACCAACAAGGGATAGAAGGAGTAAACTCCTAAACCAAAGATGTAGTTTTGTTATCTAATAATATCCTCAAGGCTAAATACACGGTCTAATTCATATCCTCAGATAAACGAGGTTTAATGGACCATAGCCGAGAACACTAGATAACATAACTAGTTTTTGCGCAAAAAACCCAAAGAAGTACGAACCACTTTAAACTTAAGGATGTAAGTATAGGAAAGCTTGTTGGGAAACAAGCTATGTAATCTTACTCTCTAGGCGAACCGTCCCTTATGATCTGACAGAGGAGTCAGTATTGGGAGCAGTACCCTGGGAGTCTGGTATCCCCATGTGGATACGTCCAGAAATGGATATTCCTTATACATATATATATACACATCAGTATCTCAATCACTCAACTCTAAGAGATTGGGCTAGTGGAGCATGACAAAATTTGTATCCAAAAGATCTCTGATTCAAATTCTCACTAGTCCCATTGGGGTGTGATAAATGTGATTTCTTTCGTAAGTCCTCAAAGAGTTCGAATGTTTTCACTGCCTTGGATTGGGGTTTATCCCCTATCCTAAAATTTTTGTAATAAAAAAAAAGAATCTCGATCACTCAAGAGTATTGGGAGAAACTCAAGTCTCACACTGAGTACTACTGATAAGATCTCAAAAGAGTATATAACAAAAGGGCATCTCTCACCTTACAAGTCGATTTTGTAGAGTTGAGTCAGGCTCAAGTCATATTCTAATATGGTATCAAAGTCTATTCTAGATCCATCGGACTATCCACCATTACTATTTACACATCAGACCCAATAATATTGGGCGTGAGGGGGTGGATTGGGAGAAGCCTAAGTCCCACATTGACTAGGGATGAGGTCTTGAAAGAGTATGTAATGAAAGACGTCTGTCACCTTACAAATCAGTTTTGTAGGACTGAGTTAGCCTTAAGCCACATTATAAGAAAGGGCTCCGTTTAAAAAGGAAACCAGTTTTGAAGACTTTTTTTTTAAAAATGTGTTTGGCTTAGTTTCTTCCTTTTGTTTGATAAATGTGTAGCTCCTTAAAAAGAGAAGACCAAAATAAGTTAGGTCACACTAATTTGTTGAAATGCTAAAATCTATCAAGGAGTTGACCCTATCAACAAATGCATATTTTTCTTATAAAACACAAATGCTTCTTCTTTTGGATTAATGCGCTCACCTTATTACATATTAATAATTATATAACGTAGATTATCACTTAAGGTTTAGTCACAGTTCAAATTAAAGTAATCTAATAAGGTTTGACTAATATAAGCTTATGAATATTTGTATCTAATTCTTTAACGTGTGTGGAGAGTAAATGATGATTCTAATTTTGGGATGAGCAAAATTACACGCACAACTAGAGTTATATATAAAAACCTAACTAGAGTTATCTGCACAACTAGAGTTATATATAAAATCCTAACTAGAGTAAAGGATGATTCTAATTTTGGGATGAGTAAAATTAGACGCACAACTAGATAATTCTTTAACCCTAGTAAATTTTATAAAACAAAAATACCTTATATAAGACCCAACCTTAAGAAAAAAAAATGCCTCAAACTAAAATTTTCTTTATTTATACAATAAACTCGGATATTTGCAAAGATGTCACGCCATGTTAGCTTAAGATTATATATTATAGTTTTTTATAAACAAAAAGACCTCGTATAAACCTTAAGAAGAAAAAAGCCTCAAAACTAAAAATTTATTTTTGACTTTACCGACTAAAAAGGATTTTGGACCCGCCTTGCTTGCTTATATAATAAGCTTGTTTTTAACATGTCACGCCATGTTGGTTTAAGATCATTGGCGGATCCAGGACCCTAAGTTAGGGGGTGGAAAAAATTCATTATAAAAAATGTTGGTTCGTAGTATATGGTTTAATTTTTTTTTTTTCAAATATCATCACTTAATACTAAAATTAAGGAATCAAGTTATCAAACTCCCAATTTATTTAAGAGTAAATTACCAAACTAGTCCTAAGTTAACCTACACTTTTCTATTTATGTCTTAAAGTATATGAGAATAAGAAGTAATCCGTAAAAATATGCGATATCGGCAAAATTACTTCCTAAAACTTTATAAATAGTCCCTCCAAAAGAGTTTTTATCACACACCTATGACTCGAACTTGAGAGATCTTAGAATGAGATACGAACACTGGGATGTGAACACTCTCGCTGTTCGGACCAACACTTATTGGTTCTCTCGTGATTCGGTGTATGCTTAATTTTAAACTCTATATAATACCGATAACTTTGGTAAAAAATCTCAGTACTGGTTTATTTTTCTTCCTCGTCTTGTGAAGGGTGATACAAATATGGCTTCTTCTCCACTTGGAAAGATAGAAACGCAAGTGCATATTAAGGCCTCTCCTAAGCAGTTCTTTGATGTTTTATGCAGCAAGACACACCATATTTCCAACTTTTGCCCTGAAATAGTTAAGGGTGTTGACATTCATGAAGGTGAATGGGGTACCGAGGGATCCATCATATCCTGGAATTATGTTCATGGTATGTCTTATGTGTGTTTCTAACTCAAAATGTTGACAACATATCTAGTAAACATCTTGGTTTATATTTGATATTCGAAAACTAGAACCACATATGCTTTGAGGGTGAGGATTGAATTATTTGATCATATGATATAGTATAAAATTATAATATGAATAGCTGAGATTTCATACTGGCTGATCTAATTATCTCAACTATTCGTAGTATTTTATATATGGTCAATTTGATTGATACACCGTTGTGGGACTTAATTGTAGCGGTTGAGAACTCTTGTTTTTAGTGTTGTCGACATCATATTTGGCAACGAATTTTAAGTGTTACCATAAATGGCAACAGTTTTAGATCGTTGCCATTGCGTGAAAATGAAAATCGTTGTGTTTAAGTTATCAATGGCAACGGTTTAAGGTTTGCGCTGCCTTTGATCACAGAAAACCGTTGTCTGTAGTTTAGGCAACCCCCGCAGAAATAGCAGTTTCAAAATGTTGCCAAAAGTAAGCGCAACAGTTTTTTAGTTTTATGCAACAGTTTTCAAGTGTTGTCTTTTGATCAAAATGTTGTAGTGTGTTTATTAGTGGGCAGTGGCGGATCTAAGACCGGAGGTCAGGATCAATTTTTTAAAATCAGGCATCACCAAATATATAATAAAAATAAATTTTTATATTTTTAATTAAATTAATTACACAACTCATAATTGTTTGTGTACACGGGAGGAGAGGAATTGAAATGAATGATTTTGTGAGTATGGTGTAGTTTTGACCAGGTGCAAAATTAGGGGCCTAGGTTACATCAACTCCTAATTTTACATCAACTCTTTTGTAAGACTGAGTTATAACGAAAAGAAGTTATAAAAATATTCTTTTTATCATTATGTGTAAGTAAAGGTATACAATTCAATTTTGACTTTGTAGATATAGGAAAATTTTAAGTTTATTAATAATTTACACTACTAGAATTTTCGTCATTTCCTGTGGAATTTCCTGCGGATTTTCATTAAAAATTCGCAGGAAACCCGTTTCCTGCGGAATTTTCAGCGGATTAAGGTTCCCAATTATTTTGTTCGTGGATAATTGTTTCCTGCGGATTCTTAAATCGGCAGGAAATTTTCGCAGGAAATTCCGCAGGATGTCCGCAGAAAATTCTGCAGGAAGTCTCCGCACGAAGTTCCGCAGGAAGTTCCACAAAAATTCCCCAGAAAATTCGGCAGGAAATTAATAATTTTCGCACGAAATTCCGCAGGAAATTGCAAAACTTTTTTCAAACGAGCAGCAAATGTTATTGACTGGTATTATTATTATTGAGATTATTTATAGTGCCAGTTTGTGCTGTTATTTTACGAATATATATATAAATACACAATCACACATTAATATGAGATGGAATAAAAAAAAGAAAATAGCTAGGTAATAATACAAAACCAATTCCATACAATAATACAACGATTCATTACATTTGTCCAATAATACAAAGCCAATTCTATACAATAATACTAAGTATATAGAAGAATACAAGGAATACAATCTATTATCCAAGTTGTCAGTAAAGTATATAATGAGGTATGTGTCCCCCTTAAATCATTAAGTGGATTAATGGTCACATTAACTATGTTTAATTCATATAAGAAGTAGAACATGTACAATGTATCAAGTTCAGAAAAGGATTGGATTGCTGAAGACAGTTGGCCCTCCAAATTCAAGCCTGGTAGTTTACTGAAAAAGATTCAAGTCTTCCTGCTATTTTTGATACGAATGCCCAACACTGGTCGCTCATCCGGGACCTTTCCAAGACTACCAATACTGTCATGCATAAATCACGAGTTTAGGATCCGTACACAAACTGCAATATCATAATGTCAATACCAACTTTCAGATTGAAAACCTCTGTTCCCATGGTGTAAAAATATGGAAAATCGGGAATCAAAGCAAACATGGCAGATTTTAAATGAGCATTGAACAGAATAATTAAGAAATATAGTTCATAAGAAAGGGCCAAATATAAGTAAAAAAATGTTAGGCATCTGCATGCTAAAAAGAATGAAAAACACAAAATATTTAGGAGAAGAACACGTGATAAGAGTATAAATGCTCAAGGATCATTCAATACCTGTAACTCCAAAGCATTAAAATTTATCAACCCAAGTATGAGTGATAATATCTATTCTGTCTTTACCGAGTCCTGAATTATTAGACCAAAAGATTAATATCAAGATTTTCATAGCAAAATCAATATATAAAGTCAATATGTCACATTGCAATCGCATAGTCAAAAATAGATTCTAGTAATTAAAATTTATATCAAGTATTGTTTTCCATCACAATAGCCTGAAGAGTGAAGACAAAAAATACTTCTCCTGTATAGAACCTTGTGAGGAACCACATTCACTTTCAGTACACAAAAACCAACTCACCTCAACAAGTCCCTATCCATTACAACATTTTAACATTTTCTGTATGAAAGGAACTGCCAATAATTAATAAGTTTTGAGGATGTCTAGATGAAATGAATAAACATCAAAATGAGTTTTGAGGATGTCTATATGAAATGAATAAACATCAAAATGAGTTTTAAAAAGTGACTTCAACAAGATTAAATAGCTACCTGAAGAAATTCCAGTTGCTGCACCAGCTGCAACAAGTGCAACAAGATTATCTGTAATATTTGGTTGCTGAATGTCCTTCTGTAACAACATAAAACAATGCTAATAATAATAGTAAGTACTAGAATTGGTGATGGAAGAGGAATAGCAAAACAGTAAGCTTTTAGGAACGGGACTCCAGTTATGCATATCCAAAATTTTGAACAAGGTGAAAACAGTAACAGATGAATCAATGATGAAACCAAAGCCTTGTCAAAAGCATTATACCTGATGTCGTGAAGTGCAACCAATGTGGTTTCAAGCATGTCATGTCCAGCTTGATTTGCAAACGTAAAAACGGGTAATGTGCCTAGCAAAATCACTTAAAACTAATAACGTTATACACTAATTTCTTAAACTTCACTCAAAGTAATAAGATAAATTCACCACTATTGCTTTTGCTGCTCTGCTCTTGCTGCTGCTTGATCTTGGAATATGTCTTCCTGTTTTGCCATGTTTTTCAAAACCTCACTCAACTCCATATATTTTATCCCACCATCTTGGAAAGGAAAGAGAGTTTGGTGAATTAGTGATAGTGAATTCATTGTGATAAAAGTAATTTCACAAACATTGATTGAAATAACAAAATGTCCTCCTGTTTTGAGATAATATGAAGCATTCAGCCCCAAAATTCTAGCCTACAAAACAAAAATGATCCTTAGAGATGAAGCTACAACAGGCTGCTAATTGGTTGCCAGTGTAACTTATTTGCACAAAAAGATAAAAAGGAAGAAAAACTAAACCAAAATCAATGCCTAAACAAAACACAAATTTAACAAGAATAAGAACTATTCTTGCCAAAAATGAGCAAAACAAATAAGCCAAACTAAACCTCTGCAGGAGCTTACTTCTTGAAAGGGAAGGTAGCTGTGTTGTGATCCTCTAATTAGTTATGAGATTTTGGTTCTAAATTCTATACTCTTCTTTTGTTTCATCCTCTTTCTGCAGAATGTATCCACTCACGTGACAAAATTGTTTTTCAATGAAAATTGAATAATATAGTATTATTAATTGTTACTTAGTATATAGTATTATTTCAGAACAATTTGTCCTAATATCAAACAGGTCGTGTGCATTTTTGGTTGAGGCTTACCCAGTAGGAGGAGCTTCATCAATGCAACAAATAGCACAATAAGAACGCAATCCTAATGCATAAACCAAATTGAAGACATTAGAAATGAAAGGAAACGAAATTAGACTTATCAATACTACAAATTAGAGGTAGACAAAAACACTGCACAGAAGAAAGTGTTTTTTTAATTCAATACTCTTACACAGATTGAAGTATTTTGATAGCATAGCAGAGCCAGACAACAATCAGTGTCGATATTACGTATTCTTGCTGAATCTAAATGTTGTTCTTGGCTTTATTTTCTTCTACCTGCGACTGAACTTGTTATTCCTGAACTTGAAAGTGAAATTGAAATCCCTAAGTTGAAAACCTAAACGGAAAAGAGGAATAATCCGAATCTGAGATCTCTAAATTGAAATTGAAAAACAAAATGAAAATGAAATTGAAACTCGAAACTCAAAAAAGAAAACGACAATGAAAAGCATGAAATCAACCTTGAAGAAATTGTTCGATGTGATTAAGAGAGGAGTTCCACGGAGATGGCGCAGACATGAGCTTGATGTGGTGAGAGACGAGTTAGAGAGTGAGAGGATGAGAGACGAAGTCATGTTTCTGCAAAGGATGAGAAGCGAGTTAACGGTTCGATGAGAGACAAAAACTGAGAGAGAGATGCGAAATCGAAATCGTTGGTCGATGATGATGAGTGAGGAACACGATGAGAGAGGGATTTTGATTTTATGCTCAGGATTAGGAAGGGATTTAGGAATTTCATGCTAGGGTTCGAAGGTTCTGTGACATTCAATCTTGTTGGAGAAAGAAAAAATGGTGTGTGAGAGACGATGTGTTATTATTAATTTTTTTAATATAATAATCACGCCTTTCTGTTTACATTTCAAGATTTAAAATAATAATAAAAGAAAATTCCCTGCGAATACTAGTACGTAGTAAACTTCGCAGGTAACTCAAAACTTTCCTGCGAACTCTCCTGCGAATCTGTATTTCACAGCAACGTTTCAACTTCTCTTCAAATCGGTAGGAAAATTCTTAGAAACTACCTGCGAAAAATTTCCGCAGAAAATTCCGCAGGTAATACCGAGATTTCTTGTAGTGTTAAGATTCTAAAATTATTGACTAATTATGTATAGTTGTAATATATATATATAGTTGTAAAATAAAATTATTAGTGACACTTTAATTAATTAGTACTAATTTTTTCTTTTCACATTTTTAAAAAAAATAATAAACCATAAACATGGACAGATCATGCATGTAGGATTGGGAGCAATTGCCCAGACAAGATAAATTAATTTCACTTCCATAAAAAATAGGTGTTGTCCCCGTAAAATTATTTTTATAAATTAATAAATGTAGAAAATCTTAAGAGATCTTAAAAAATAGGATAAGTTGGTTATAATATTTTTTTTGTAAAAAATATTATAAACTAACTTTTACTCCTACTAATAAAAATTTAATTTCTTGATTCATCACCGATCATTCTAAAGCATGGGTGTACTTCAAAATCAGAGTCGTACCTGTACTAGGTATGTACCCGGTACCAGTATTCATTAAGTACTCGTAGGTACTTATTGTACGTTTGTGGTCTGATATATAAAAATATGTTTATCGAAGAGTAAAAAAATTAGATTTCTCATTATTATTTTTTTGATACCGAAACTTTTCCGGTTACATTGTATACATTTTTTCTATTTTCTGCTATATAAATAAGTTTTTCCTATATTTCATTGTATATTTTTTCGTTATATGTTTTACTTATTTGTGTTTCCCATCTTTTAATCATGTTTATATCAAATTTATGTTACGTACTCTCGGTACCCATGCAACATATAGCCGATCATTAACATGGTTAGTGGCTCCTAAATTTTCCTACGATCTAAAGATCATATGTTTCAATATTTTTGGTTTTGGGACACAAAATATATAGGTGGAAAAGCTCGTGTATCTAGGCAGAGGATTGAAGACATAGACAAAGAAAACAATAAAATGACCTTCAAAGTGATAGGGGGAGACCAACTAGATGAGTACACGAGCTTAAGTTTTACAATGCAAATCGTTCCACAAAAAGAGGGAAGTGTGTTGCATACACTAGACCTTGAAAAAAAAGCGCTAAAATGGGCAGCGCTTCTGCTGGAAGCGCTGCTTTTGGCTAAAACACGCGAGCAATGGGCAGCGCTTCCATGCCAAACACTGCCTATTGGAGGACGCATATGAGCAATGGGCAGCGCTCCCTTGCCAAACGCTGCCTATTGGTGAGCGCATATGAGCAATGGGCAGCGCTCCTTACTTATAAACGCTGGCTATTGTTTTTTTTCATTTTCCTTCCCTCGCGTACGTTTTAACGTTAATATTTTTTTTTTGGGTCTTCTCCATCACCTAGCTCTCTCACTTGAACCTCTCACTCACGTATACTCTCTCAAGCTCTCCTCCTCTCTCAAGCTCTCCTCCGCGCGCCTCACCTCCTCCCCTCTGCGCGCCTCACCTCCTCTCTCAAGCTCAACGCCTCAAGCTCTCATTTTCGTTCTCACTCTCACACTGTCATTTTCGTGCCTCAAGCTCAACACCTCACACTCTCATTTTTGTGGTTCTCTCTCATTTTCGTTCTCTTTCACAAAGGTTAGTATTACTACATGTTGTTCTAGTTATTTTAATGGCATTGGAACCTTAGGTTAGATGATTCAAAGTTGATGCTTGATGATTGGTTCTTTGAAATGGTGTTTCTAAACTTGAGGGGAAATGTAGTTGTAGTGTTTGTTGAAATGTCCAAATGAAATACTCGTTAATTTAATTTGATGTAGGTGCAGTGTTTGTTGAAATGTCCAAATGAAATATTGCTTTTTAATTTAATGTTACTCTAGGTTAATGAAATGCTTTGTTTATTGATTTTACTCTATGTATGTGTAGGTGTAGTGTTTGTTGATTTTACTCCATTAAACTATAGGTTGTGATGATATGATGTATGAACTAGAAAAAGTCATAGAGAGAAAACTAGTGAAAGAATCAATACATTCAATATTCTTATTCAATTTCAATGAATGAACTAGTTATAGGTATAGAAAGTATATATAATACAAGTGACTTAGGAATAATAGTGACTTATGAATGAACTAATTTCACAAAAATTGATTGTATGTTTGTCTTTATTAGGTATAGAAAATATATATAATACAAGTGACTTATGTGATTGAGCTATTCTTTAACCCCCTATTTTAATATATATGGCTAATTAACTTAATGAATGTTTATAGGAATTGAAAATACTTCCTTCGAGTTCGTGTTGATTCGTGAGTTTGTTATAGTTCGAGTTCGAGTTCGTTTCCTACGTATCTAAGTGGTTCGAGAGTTCGCTTCATTTGCTAGTGCGTAGTTCGCATTCATTGGAGTTCATCGTTGCTTCCACTTGTTCAGGTACTTTTGTTGTTTTCTTGTATTTATTATATGAAGAATGACAATATGGAAGACATCAAAGTCTTTGATTTCTTTAGTTTAAAATAGTTGAATGTATTAGCTTCAAAAAAATTGTTCGTTTTGTGTGTTTGTCACCTATAATAGGTTTTTAAGTTCTCTTATCAGGATTTTATTATAAATCCAAGAAAAGGAAAAGGTAATTTAGACTTACATCATATGCTTTTTATCTATTTCCAAGTAGTTATTTTACATAGTTTTCATCTTCTTGTCTGTTTATTTATTTTGGATAGATAAATATACCAATAACAATGATTATGTTTTATTGCAGGTCAGATGGCGGATCATATATAGTGATCATGACAGTGATCATGACAGCGATCATGAGTGTGATGTTGAAAAGTATATCAGAAAGCAGACTCCTCGTGGAATGACGGTCAAAAAAGATATCATCAATCGAGTAAATAAAGGAAAAGGAAAAGTACCAGTAAGTGACTCAGCCCGCCCCTCCTCGAAAAGTGACTCGGTCCTCCCTTGCTCCAAAAGTGACTCAGCCCGCCCCTCCTCCAAAAGTGGCTCAGCCCGCCCCTCCAAAAGTGACTCGGCCCGCCCCTCCAAAAGTGACTCAGTCCGCCCCTCCAAAAGTGACTCAGCCCGCCCCTCCTCCAATAGTGTGTCAGCCCTCCGCCTCTTCCATTGATGATTCTAGGATTATTTTGTATACCGAAATGCATGCGCAATTCAAGATGGATGATGGATCCCCGCTTGTATTACAGATGGATGACAACATTTTTGGGAATCCCGATCAACTATTGATAATCCCAAAACAGGATATTAATGATTTATGTCAGATGAATTGGGCAACCAGTGTTTGTATTAGAGCATATATCAGGTACGTATGTAATTTATTATTTAACATCATTGAGTTTATTTTATTATATCGTTAATTTAATTTGTATATATATATATATATATATATACCTCTAATTGTAGGTGCTTGTATCATAACATTTTGGTCCCTTCGGAGCAGACACAGAGATATGTGTTCTTGTGTCCGGATAGTACACACCTCCGTAATGTCAGGGAGGATCTGTCTAATTATGACGACCATGTGGAACAAAACAAGATAGATGTTACAAATTATATCACTTGATGCTTATCGGATGCTCAACATACAGGCGTCGATACCATGTTTTTGGCACCGTGTCTCGTAAGGTGAGAGATTTAATCTATTCTTATATAACATGCATTTTTTAAATACTAGTCAATTACTTATTCAAAGTTTTATTTTGTAGGGATCATTGGATTTTGCTTGCAATAAATCCTAAGACAGATACGGTGTACTACATTGATTCTGTGCATGGTCATTTCAACACCCACCCAGAGTTGGTTGCAATATTTAATAGGTGTGTGTATTTCGATCACTCTGCATATTTCTTTGTTTTAGTTGTTAACTATATGTATTTTTAATAATATAGTTATATCCAATTGTGTTAAGTTGTTTGAAGGAATATTGAGGATTGGAACAATCACAGACAAAATGGGTGCCAATAGAGGTAAGTTTGTAATCAATCTTCTCATATATTTATTTACATTATTGTTGTCAAAAAAATGTATTAAATTAAATTTAACAATTAACTAATCTTTTGTTTTGTAGTGTCTGAAACAACCAAATAACAATGATTGTGGGCATTACGTAATGAGATTTATGAAGGAAATTATTACCCACAACCAAATAGTTATCCCCAGACAGGTATCTTTTTAGAACTCTTTTTTATTTTGATTTAACCATATATTTCAATTCTAATTTTATTTAATTATATAATTTCAGTATTTTCCCGGTTGTCGGTGGAAGACATACTCTACTGCACAGATTGATGAGCTTAGAGGAGAGTGGTGCCATTATGTCTCGCAATTCTTTTGATTTTAGATAGATTGTAATGTTGTAAATTGTTAGAGTTTTATTTGGATACATGCATATAAATTGGTTCATGCATATGTAAGTTGCTAACTTGTTTTAATTTAGATACATATTGTAAGTAGCGTGCTAGTTTTGAATACATATTGTTAGAGAGTTTGATTTGGATACATATTAATTTGTTAATATTGTAAGTTGCTAAGTTTTGGATACATAATAACTTGTTAGCTAGTTTGTTTTGGTTTGTGATCATATTGGTGCATTTGGATATATAACTAGTTTATATATATGTTGTTAGTATATAATGGATTGGATTGGTATTAATTGGCTGTACATGACCAGGAAATTATCAAATGTAAAAAGGAAAATACATAAAAACAGAAAAAAAAGGAAAAAAAATTATACAATGGGCAGCGCTTGCAGGGAGAAGCGCTGCTCATTCACCTAGCGTCTTTAGCAATAGGCAGCGTTTGGCAGAAGGAAGCGCTGCCCATTGCTAAACGTGCTAGGTGAATGAGCAGCGCTTGGTGGGAGAAGCGCTGCTCATTCACCTAGCGCGTTTAGCAATGGGCAACGCTTCCCCTTACCAAACGCTGCCCATTGCTAAACGCACTAGGTGAATGAGCAGCGCTTCTCCCTTCAAACGCTGCCTATGGCTATTAATGAGCAGCGCTTCTCAAACGCTGCCCATTTTTGGGGAGGAATCACCAGCGCCAAATTTAGCAGCGCTCAGAAACGCTGCCCATGACTAAAAAAAATGCTGTCCATCCCCAAATCTGTTGTTGAATATGAGAAGCTTGAAGACCATATCCCTGACCCTCATTCTTATTTCCATTTGTCACTTGAGGTTCTCAAACTTGTCGATGCTCACCTTGCAGATTAAAATAATATGCACAAAAAGCTCATGTCCTACTGTTATTTTCTATTTATGTGATGTCACAAATAAATGAGGATCTCTTCTATCTCTCTATGTCATGTATTATCAATTATATGTGTATTATAAAGTTTGTTCATAAGAGTCAGGTGGTATTATTATATAGGTTTGAGCTGGGTTAATTAAGCATATGAAAAGGTTTGTTAGCGTGCAATAATATATTGAAAGTCATGAAAATGGTTTGTACCTTATTAAATAATGTATCATGAGATTTCCTTGGAATGGATAATCTATAGTGACTTTACACTCATAAAAGTCGAATTACATAAATATTACAATATACACATGATTTCTGCGAACCAATTTTTTAATGTCTATTTATCATATAAAAAATTTCCTGCAAATCAGAAAAAATCGAAGTGAATGTGACACAATTGATGTAAAATACGTAGGAGCCTTATTCAAAATACGCTACACAAAAGATATAGTCAATGACTCCAATTTGCCTATAAAAAAAATATAGTCAATGACTGATTATTTGATTAATATCAATATAATATTATTTTTTTTACACAAATTATTGATGACATTTTACATCTCGATGGAAATAATATCAATATAATCTTTTTAAAAACTAATGCTAAAAACAGTGGAACTAAGTTTAGAAATTTTAAGACAGCTCTCACATTTAAGTCTTTTGGATCGATGACACATACAATATGGCAATAAAAAAATGCACAAGCAATAACAATGTCATCAATAATTATCCAATTATCATTATTTTATTTAACTTTACTTATATATAGAGGGCCATATTATCGTCACCTGCAGCGCATATCTTAGTTGTTTCATTTAATTTTCTCTTCAGCAAGGAGAAGTAAAATAAAAGAATGGGCTCTCAAATTGAAAAGTTGGAAACTGATGTGCATATTAAGGCCTCTGCTAAACAATTCCATGATATTTTCTGCAGCACGACACATGATCATTTTGGCAACATCTGCCCTGGAAAAATACAGAGAGTTGACGTTCATGAAGGTGAATGGGGCACTGAAGGATCTATCATCTTCTGGAATTATGTTCATGGTATGTGTGTGTGTGTCTATATATATATATATATATATATATATATATATAAACTTCCTCAAACTAATCATAATACTAATTAATGTGTCAGCTCAAGGGAATTATGTTCATAGTTAGCTAACTAAACCCTAATCTTAGGCCTCATATTTTGTTAGTACGTATTAGTTTTTATAAAGCAAAAAAGTCGCCTATAAAACCTAACCTTGAGAAAAAAAATGTCTCAACTAAAATATGTTTTTGGTCTCGTTCACTAAAAAAATATTTTTGGGATGTACTTAATTATAGACTTCTCTTTTTTCCTATTTCTTAGAAGGAAAAGCTTGTGTGGTAAAGGATCTTGTGGAATCCATAGACAGAGAGAACAACAAAATAACGTTCAAAGTATTGGAGGGAGATATACTGGAGCACTATAAGAGCTTCAGAATCAAAATTCATGTTATTCCACAGGAAAAGGGAAGCGTGGTGCATTGGACTTTTGAATATGAGAAGAAGGTCGAAGGCCACTCTCCTGACCCTCACACCTTGTTGCATTTGGCAATTGATATCAGCAAAGACATAGACACTCATCTTACTAGTGTGAATTAAAAGCTCATCATGCTAGCACGTCCTTGGGCGATAAACTATAGATGATCTCTTTTCGTGTGTGCGCGTGTGTGGCGAATAAAAGATTATAATCTTCATGTGTGCGTCTTGTTCCTTCTTTTTTATAACAAAAAGTTGGTCAGCAAAAATTAACGTATTTTGTCTAGTCAACGTATTTGATCTGGATTAAATATATCAATTTTCGTTCATCAACTTGTGCTTGAGTTGGGGTGATTATGTGCAACTTGATGGGTTATGTTAATGTAAATTGCAACCTACGGGACTGTTCCTCTATGGTTTTACTTTATTAAAATTATGTACGTATGGTGAAAACTCCTCTACCTTGGTGTGCAATTTTCAGATTATAATTCTAATTATTTGGTTTATAATTCTAATTATTTGGTGAAAACTCGTATGTAGAATGGGCTTTAGTGATCAAATTGAGAGGTCTATGGTCCAAAAGGTTTAAACCATTTAGAATTCACCCTCACCTTGTTTACATAAAGGTATCAAAGTAATTCACCAAAAGGTTTAAACCATTTGAATTGAGGAAGAAATTGAGGAAGAAGATGATACCTAACTTATTTATTTAAAGAGAAATTCAAGTCAGATATGTTTTGGCCACGTAATACTAGCTAGCTATTACCTGTGTCACATAAGCACATAACTGACACATTAGCATCTGTTAACTCAGATGGACGGATTGTCTAAAAAAAGATTTATGTAAAACAAATTTGAAATATAACTGTTGCCTGTAATTTCGACAGGATAAATTAAATGCAGTCAACGGGGTTTGACTTTGGTCTTCTCAGACGAAGGTGTTGGTTTCGACACAGAAGAGTTGTATCAGAAGGCAAATTCGACAAAGCCTTAGACTTAACAAGAATTGAAGGGTGATATTTCGACGAGAAGAAGGTTGGGATTCAATAGCAGGTCAAAATCAAGTGCTCGCCATCGAAGTTCTGGCAGTTACCCTAGTCGAAGGCTGAAGCAGTTTTCTTTTTTAAATTCTCTGGACAGTTAGTTAGTTTTAGTATTTTCCTTCCTTGTATAAATAGTAGTTTTTCACAGGAAAAACGGGTCACAAACTCATTACAGATTCTCACGCTCTAACTTCCAACATCACAGAGAAAACGAGTCAGAGAAGAATGTATGATCATGTGTACCAACTTTCTTTTCAATTAGTGCATTTTACATTGTTTCTTTAAGCAATTTTCTGCATTTTTATTTGCTCTCTTCATCTCTGTCCGAAGTGACTTCAACGGTTTCGCGCGAAACTGACAGTTATCTTCATTCTTCCCTTTAAAAACTGTAAGACATTCATAATTTCTGGAAAAACTTTAACACAAATGGTCTTAGGATTTACTAGTTGATCCTGCAAGCAGAAGAAATTTCAAACCAGCGGTGTTTACCAAAAACCACGGTAAACAAATTGGCACGCCCAGTGAGACATTTGTGCTAATTTTAAAGTTTTTTCGTTGAATTCTTAAACTTTGTGTTTATCTGTGCATGCAATTAAGGAGTGGTAAACATCTTCCAGAGATGGCACACTCTAGTACAAGTAATGCTTCTGCATCAAATGCACAAAGTACACAAGAACAAACTACAGTTAGTGACGTTAACGCTGCAAATGTCGCAGGCATAACCGTTGCTATGCCTTCTTCGACAACAATGGGAGTGACTGCTATAAGTTCTCCCATAATTACCCCTGTGTCAATGATGACCACTGCAGCATTAACGAATGTTAATACAATGGCTTCTGTGCCACCAATAGTAGGACCAACGAGTCCTTTGATGGCAAATTGATCAGTGCATTTTAGTGCACTCTTTATATCTTTTCACATGGTGTTTTTAATTGTGTTTTGTTCCTAATATTTAAGTCCTAGCGCGTTTCTAGACTTTGGGTCTTAATTGAGCGTTATAGCAAATTATTGATTAATTCTTCTTTTTATTGCATATTGACCCCTGTCTACTCTGCAGGCCATAACTTTGGCTGTGATTATCCGATTGAGGCGTGCGAGCATGCGTAGGAAAGCTAAGGAACAGAGATACAATTCTTCTGTTGACCTCGAAACCCAAATCTGAAGTATGGAAGGTCAAAACTGCGAAATACCGAAGAAGTAATGTGTAAAACGGGTTTTGGGCCGAATATTAGTTTGTTATCGGGCTTCTATCTAGTACCCCAGTTAGTGGATTAGGGTTTTCGTTTAATTCCTAGTTAAATACACTATTCAGAGTCGTTTTGGCTCAGTTACACATTCCTACTTTCAACTTTACGTTTTGTTCCCTAACAATCTATTGGTGAAGGGTGTTGCTGTAAGGATTTTGAGGTTCGGTGTTTAATGTTTATTTCGTTTTTATGGTTTTAATTCTTTCTCTATCAATTTCATCTCGGTAATTCTTGCTGCAAATTCGGTTTGTGTTTTGCTTAATTACTCAAATTCTGTGATTTGCTTATGTGATTCGTTTTATGATTCAGTTTTGCTTAATCACTTAATCATGATTTCGTTTTACAACTTTCATTATACAAACTATTTTATCGCTTGTTTAATTTAGTTTGGATAGGAATTGATAGAGTCTATGACGCTTGTTTATAGGATTGATAGAATTCAGTTATGATGTTAATTGTGTTAGTGACGCTTGTTCACTATCACGATTGATTGAACACACTGTTTTGACGCTTGCTTTAAAAAGTGCGAATTCGTATAAATTGACTGGCGCTTGTTCACTTAGTTTATGATCAATCAAGAATTATCAAACCTTGCACGAATCTTTATTTTAGAATCGATGAGAAATCCAAAAAGCGCACTTGAAACCAATTGATTGATTGTTTATCTTTAATTGATTTTCTTCGTTACATATAAACTCTTTTCCTAAAAAGACCCCCTTTTATTGTTTATTTTGGTTCTTGATTTTGGTTATTTCAGTATTTAGAGGTCCTCGAGAGACGACCAAGGTTACTTACCTTGTACTATATTTTCTATCTTTATAAATATTTTGACCCGCGTACGACCGCTGATCACAAATCCAATGGTTGGAAACTTGCCATCACTAGTGGAAAATTAGGAAAAGAATTAGACATTTAAAGTCAGGCGCTCGAATGCCTGACTTTGTACACTGACGCGGTGGCAAACTTGTAATTAAGATGAAATTTTTTGTTTGGCTCGCATGTTTTTAAGTCAAGCGTAAACATGCTTGACGTTAAAAGTAAAAACTTTTAACATTTTAAGACAAGCTGGTATATAGCCTGACTTGAAAAGTGCTTCACAATAAAAATTAGAAAATTGCGTTGTCCTCATCAGTTCACGCTCTCAGCTTCTCTCTCACGCACGCTCTCAGCTTCTCTCTCACGCTCAAACCTAGCTTGCGCTCTCCCTCACGCTCAACTCCTCCTCTTCCATTTTTCAGGTAAGCTCTCTTTCTCTTTGTCGCTCCCTCTCTATTTGTGTGTGTCTCTCTCTCTATTGATCTCTCTCTCTCTCTCTCTCTCTGTCGCTCTCTCTCTATTTGCTGTTCTATCTTTGGCACTCTCTCTTTGGCTCTGATTTGTCTAGGGTTTTTTTGTGTACTTGTATAAGTTTTAGTTGGAGGATTTAGTGTTTATGAAGTTCAAAACTTAATTTGGGAATAATTTAGTAGATTCTCTGTATTAGGGTTTTGGTTTTGGAAAGATTATCTTAATCCATGTAATGAAATATAGGGGGATTGCTCAATGTTCTGTGTTTTAGTGAAATTTGTGGAAGGGTACCATGATGATGTGAAATTTGGGAATGAAATTTGTGTTTTTCTGTAATAATGTTAATTTTTCTGTAAACAGTAGTTTGATTCAATAAGTTGTAATTATGTAGAACGTATCAATGTAGAAAACTACTCCAAACTAACTTTGGATATCTCACTGATATGATGATGGATTCTTCTTACTCCTCTTGATTAATGCAATTTTGTAATTTTGTAATTCTTCTTACTTCTGTAAACAGTAGTCTGTGGTCTTCTTGATTCTTCTTACTCCTCTTGATTAATGCAATTTTGTTCTCTATATTTGTCTTTTAACTTTCTAGTGATAAAACAATGGAAGGGCGTAAAAATTTAGAGCACTGAAGGTAACAATGCAAAGTCTTGTCTATTCTTCCCATAAATTAAATTGGACTTAGTGGACTTAGGCATGGCTGCATTTAGGATAGCAATATTGTAGGAAGAGTTCCAATTTGTCTGTAATTGAGACTGAGGAAACCTTAACACTTCAATCTTACTGGAAAGGAATTTTTTTTTCCAACATCAAGTTATCTTTGTGATTAATTTAGTGATTTTCAGTTTGTGTTAGCATCATCTTTCAGCCTGGATAAATTGTTAATATTCTTACATTTTAGAAACTTCTGCAAGTTTTGGCATTGTGGTAATGTGGTTGATTGATTATCGAGTTAGGATTTTCTTACAAACCACAAAGCCAAGTTCCCTGTTTTGTCCATGCTGGTACTGAAAATGGGCCTAATTGTGAACTTTTCTTTCTTTGCTTCTATGGTAAATGATGCTTTAATTCTTTTGGTTAGATGGGGTTGTCTGTATAGCAAGTTATGAAAAATGAATTTAAGAAGTTATTAGTATTGGATACACATGAAAATGCCGCATGATAAAGTAATTTGACTGATAAATTGACAAATTGCCAGATTGGACTATTGAAGTATGAATTTAGCTAAACTGTGGAAATAATCGATTCCATCGCGCGTCGTTTAACTTTGCAGTATTAATATTGGTAGTATTTCCCTGACATGTGGCCGTGCCATGCGTAAATAATAAAATCTTTAGTTTTCTAGGCCTTCTTTACATGTGAGTGTTCTATGGAACAAACTAATTTGGTTCCTTCTTCTGTTGATCCTTTTTTTTTCGAAGAACAAGTATACTTTTTCGTATGCATATATGCATACAGTTCATGTTATGTCCTTATCAATAACAGTTCATGTCCTCATGCTCACACCAAATTACAAATTGCACTAAGTTTGGATTATTGATTACTTATGATTACAGAAACTAATTGCTTTATGCATGCATTGGCTTCAATCTTGTTTGGCATGGTATATAAGTTGTATATAAAATACATTCTTTTTATTATTTTTTGAGTGTAGTTATGGATCGTAGTTGGATGCAAACTAGTAAGTTAAGTGACGAGTATGCGTACGGGGTGGAAGAATTTTTAAAGTTTGCTCAATCAAACCTTGAAGATAATGGTGGTATTTTTGATTGTCCTTCTGTTAAGTGTGTGAATCGGATACCACAACCAGTTGACACAGTAAAAGATCACCTTCTTGTTCATGGGATTTGTCGTGGTTATACAACTTGGATATGGCATGGTGAGAAGTTAGATATCCCAAGTGTGTCCGCAAGAGATAATTTCGTAGATGCAAACATGAATGACCGAATGGAGGATATGATACGTGATGTTGGGCCGGAGTCTTTTGAGAGAGCACATGCCTTCGATACTTTGTGCAAAGATAAAGAAGAGTCTTTGTATTCGGGGTGTACAAAATTCACACGGTTGTCCGTATTGGAAGAAGAGGTCAGTGTTCTTTGATCTTCCATATTGGTCTAGTCTTTATGTAAGGCACTGTCTTGATGTCATGCATGTCGAGAAAAATGTTTGTGATAGTGTTATCGGGACACTTCTCAACATCAAAGGCCAAACAAAGGATGGTATAAATTCTCGTTTAGATTTGCGTGAAATGGGCATAAGAGAACAATTACATCCAGAGGCAAAAGGTAAACGTACATATTTGCCCCCAGCATGTTATACATTGTCAAAAAAAGAGAAAATAAATTTGTGCGAGTGTCTACATGGAATCAAAGTTCCACAAGGTTACCCTTCAAATTTTAAGAGGCTTGTGTCAATGAAAGATCTCAAATTAGTTGGCTTAAAGTCTCATGACTGTCATGTTTTGATGCAGCAACTACTACCAGTGGCTATTCGTGGCATCTTGCCAAAATGTGTTAGACAAGCCATAACTAGGTTGTGCTTATTCTTTAATGCTATATGTGTCAAAGTCATTGACCCTCAGAAATTGGATGAGTTGGAAAACGAGGCTGCTATTATCTTGTGTCAATTGGAGATGTATTTTCCTCCCTCATTTTTTGACATCATGGTTCATTTGATTGTTCATTTAGTGAGGGAGATTAGACTGTGTGGCCCTATTTATTTAAGGTGGATGTATCCAGTTGAACGATACATGAAGATTTTGAAAGGTTATGTGAAGAATCAATATCGTCCTGAAGCATCTATTGTTGAAAGGTATGTTACAGAAGAAGCTATTGAGTTTTGTTCTGACTATTTAGCAGAAGAAAAACCTATAGGGCTTCCCAAGTCTCGTCATACAGGGAGGTGTCAAGGTAAGGGTTTACGATGTCCAAGGGTCATGAATGGGTCGAGAAGAGGTGTTGCAAGCACACTTTTACATATTGAATAACACTGATGAGGTATCACCTTATTTATCTACTCATAAAAATATTGTGAAGGCTAAAAACCCTCGAATGAATGAAATAGAACTATTGAAAGAGCACAACAAGACATTCCTAACTTGGTTTAGAGAAAATGCTATGAAGGATATTAGTGCTTCTGATACATTAAAGTGGCTAGCAAATGAACCTAAGTTTAATGTCTTGTGTTGGTCTGGGTATGATATTAATAACTTATCATTTTGTACAAAGTCACAAGATGATAAGAGTACTATGCAAAATAGTGGGGTTATGGTCATGGCTTCTTCAATGCACTTCTCTAGTTCAAAGGATAAAAACCCTATTTTGGTGTCAATTGCTTACTTTGGGGTTATTGATGAGATTTGGGAGCTTGAGTACTCTAAATTTAGAGTGCCTGTTTTTAAATGTAAGTGGGTAAACAGTAAAACTGGTGTACAAACTGATGAGTTAGGAGTTACATTGGTGGACCTAGACAAGGTGAGTTATGGGGAGGAGCCTTTCATCATGGCCGACCAAGCAAAACAAATTCTTTTTGTCAGTGATCCTTCTAACAAAAATTGGTCGGTAGTCCTACAAGGAAGAATCATGAATGGTAATGATGAAGACGAAGATTCAACCCTTGGAATTTCAGAGACTCCTTCTTTCACGACACAAATGCCTACATTCATTGAGGATATGGATGTGGACGATGTACATGCGATTCGTGATGATCATAATGAAGGGATATGGGAAGATATTTTAATTTGACCCCTAGAAAGAATTTATAGGTACCTGTAAGCGTGTGTCATTTATCGTGTGTTATTTATTCATTTTTAATAAGCGTGTGTCATTTATAAATTCTTAATATTTGTTTTTATCTGTCGACATTTTTTAACAACTGTTTTTTATTGATTGACATTTTTGTTTTGTTTTGTTTAATTAGGTATCAAGGATGATTCTTCTACCAACCCCCCAACAAAGAAAACTAGACGTGCCACGACATTATCGGAGTTTACGTCTAGACGACCGACAGGTTATAGGTACCCGATTGAATTTGATCAATGCCTAGAGCCTCTAGGTGATATTGCTACCAAATTTAAGAGCTATGTGGGTTTGCTAGCACGAAGCAAGGCAAGCATATTATCAGAAGCTTGGGACAAAGTGGATGGCGAGGTCAAGAACTTGATCTGGCAGGATATCTTGGTATTACCTTTTTATTGCATATTATAGGAAATGCTTTCTTTCATGCACACTCATTCGGTATATCTAAAATATAACCTTGGCAATTTGAAAATTTGTGAAAATATAACCTTGTAGTAATGCATAAAAATTTGAAACAGAATTTGCAAACTTGTAGTAATGCATAAAAATTCTATAGAGATACTTTTCTCTTTAGAAATACTTTCATGTTCTGTTCTAAATTACAGAATATCATTAGACTCATTTATCAATTGTCAAGCTAATGTTTATTGCCTTTTTTGTATACTTTAGGAAACATTTGACATTCCCAATGATGAGAGGATGAAGAAAAAATGGATTGCTTATGGTGGTGAGCGTTGGACGCAATTTAAATCAACACTCACTAGGACATATATCTATGGCCCTGGAGACACTCAGGGTAACACAACTCCATGCAAGAAATATAGTTACATACCGACTGAAACATGGGAGTTATTCGTAAAGAGTCGCGAGGAAGAAAAGTTTCAAGTAATTACCTGATCTTTTATAGTTTTTTTTGCGTCAATTTAATATGTCATGACTAGTAACACTTGGTTTGTTATTTTGACAGATTAAAAGAGAAAAGGCCAAAGAAGTTCAATCCCAAAATAACTTCTACCACACATCCTCTCGTGGTGGCTATAGGATGGTTAAGGACAAGTGGAAAAAGAGCTACGTGGAAGAAAGGCGTGAGGAGTCTGGTGATCCAGACTTAGTAGTAGATCCTCCATCTCCTCCACGTCATGAGCTATATTTCTAGCGCCTTATTTGTGCAAGTAAAGTATCAATTGTCTGAATTTATAGTGTATGAATTATTTTCTTGATTATAATTTAATTATTGTTGGCAATGTCTGCAGCAAAAATTGGCAATTGTTTGTCATCTGTCCTGCCGTTAATACAGTTGTTTGGATGTGTTCGCTTCACCACACTCCAAACAAGACCCTAGTTCAAATTGTTGAGAAGTAGGTTTTCCTTTATTAAAAATTTGTTGTCGCAATTTTGTGATTTAATATGCTTTAGAATTGTAACTTACTGTTTATGATGTTACCCCATAGAGCTATGGATGGATATAACAGGATGAAGGGTGTGAAAAAACCTAAACCTCAATGGGTGATAGTTAAAGTAAGTATTTACTAAATTAATTTTATTTGCATTTTATACTTATTATTGAAATTATATCCAATTTTCATATTTGATATTCATTTATAGGGAGCGAAACAAAAAAATGGTTATTCTTGTGGCCACCATGTGATGATAAATATGATGACCATTGTTTCCGCAACTATCACTAATAATTGGAAGAAGGTAATATAATTAAATTTTTCAACTTTTAGAATGCTAGGAATTCTTATCTTGTATATTAGGTAACCCATGTGATTCTTACTCAATTTTTATTTTTGTAGATGTTTAATTCGAGTCGTCCGTTCACACTTGAAGAGTTGAAGCATGTAAGACAAATTTGGGCGGAGTTCTTTATAAAGTTGCATGCGGAGCGTAAACCAACTTCAAAGGAAGAACGAAGAAAACGGCTTAAGTAAAGCTAAAACTAGTGGCATCAAATTCCACTTGCGCGCGTCTGGTTGTGTTTAATTGGTCTATATATATATTGTGGAGCTTAATAGAAGCGTCTGGTATTTATTGTTACTCTACTTATGTGTCTGGTTGTGTTTAATGAATTCCACTTATGTGTCTGGTTGAATTTCATGCCACTTTTGGAGCTAAATTTGTATGTCCAGGGGTTGTGTTTAATGAATTTCATGGCACTTTTGGAGCTAAATTTGTATGTCCAGGGGAATCACCTAACAGCAAAAAAGAATTCAAAAAAAAAAATTAACACTTTTAAAAGTATGACTTAGAAATGGCTTTGAAGTCAGGCTGGTGTCCGACTTCGTAACTTATTCGGAGAGACTATTGACAGTCTTTAAAGTCGTGCACAACCTGCACGACTTAGAAACATACTTACGAAGTCGGGCTGACGCTTGACTTTAAATCTCCTGACATACAAAGTCGACTTAATATAAGTCAAGCTGGAGCCCGACTTTAAAAGTCTGTTTTGCATGACTTTAAATCCCTTTTCTGCAGTAGTGCATTTACTATGAGTGGTAGACCTTACCCATATGGCATGCCAACGGCTTTGATGGCGGGCCTTCAGACAAATTCGTCTATTTTTGCAGAAAATGCAATCGCAGGCTATTCCCCTACTCATAGTTCATTAGAAGGCGTTTTTAGTCGAAATGCCCAACCCAATTTGACTACAACATCTTTGTTGGCATTGATGCAACAAATGGATGATAGCAATCATGATATGGTCAATATGTTAACACAACAAATTGGTACAGTATTTAATCCTTTGATACAAAACACTAATAGCAGCTACCAAATGTTAGTAGTGCAAATGGGCAGAATTGCTGATTTCTTTGGTACTCCACCAGTCCATAACCAGCAAATTCCCCAAATTCAAAATTTTAGGCCTGTCGAAGTACCTGTTGAAAGGCCTAACAATCCAATACCTATAAATCAGGGAAACCAAGGACAACAACAGGTTGTCGAAGAGCCTATGAGGGTAGAGGCAATCCCTGAAATTGTGTTAGTAAATAGAAACCAAAATGCAGATGAAGTGGTCAGACAAGTGCAACAAAACAATTTTGGAGCACAAAATAATCGGGCTAATATGGTCGAAACTATTCTAGCCCAGAATGGCCTTAACTTAGGTTTATATAGGCCTAATTTTGTGTCGCCTTTGTCAGAATACACCTTACAAATGGAGCTGCCTAGGGGATGGAAAATCCCTAAGTTCACAAAATTTGCTGGAGAAATCAATGAATCTACTGTCGAACACGTGGCTTGTTATTTGACTGAGGCTGGTGATATTGCGCATAACGAGAATTTAAGAATGAAATACTTTCCAAATTCTTTAACTAAGAATGCGTTTACATGGTTCACCTCCCTGCCTCTAAATTCCATATTTAATTGGAGTCAGTTAGAGAAGGACTTTCACAAATAATTCTACATGGGCCAATGTAAAATTAGTCTTAAGGAATTGGTTAGCGTTCGACACAAGGGGGCAGAATCTATTGATGATTATCTCAATAGATTTAGACTTCTCAAAGCAAGGTGCTTTACTCAAGTGCCTGAACACGAGTTAGTCGAAATGGCTGCTAGTGGTCTAGATTACACTATAAGAAAGAAACTAGATACACTACATTTAAGAGATATGGCACAATTGGCTGATAGAGTTCGACAAGTCGAAAGACTCAAAGCCGAAAAAGCCAGAACAGGTAGATTCCAAAGTAAGAAAGAAAAGGTTGCTTATGTCGAAGCTAATGACAGTGACCAAGAATACGACATATCTTATGAAGATGTCGGAGAAGAGGTTAACATTGCAGAACTAAAACCAGGACCTCCTTATACTTGCAAATTGTTGAAACCTTCTAATGGGAAAAATCCTATTGAGCCTAAGAATGATAAATTTGTTGCAAAAACTTATACTTATGATGTTTCTAAATGTGATGAAATATTTGATCTGTTAGTGGCTGATGGTTAAATTTTAGTGCCTAAAGGCCTGAAAATTCCACCATTGGAACAGCGACAGAAAAGAGGTTTTTGTAAATTTCATGGTTTCTTGGGCCATAACACTTCTCGTTGTGTTATTTTTAGGGATTTGGTGCAGAACGCCCTCAATGAGGGAAGGCTGAAATTTGGTGACAAATCTAAGCCACCAATGAAGATTGATGCGAATCCTTTGCCAACAGCTGATGCATTGCTTGTTGAAGTCGATCTCAATGTGGTTGAGGTCACAGAGGTTGTTGCTGAAAATGCTAAGGTAGAGAAAGCTGTGGACAAGGTTGATGTCAAAATGGTCACTGAAGACCAGTACGCTGAAAAAATGAAGATAGTGTATCCAAGGGCTGAAGAAGAATTGATTGATTTTCTCAATCTCTGCAAAATCAACAATAGTGAAGTTATGCTTTGTCCAAGGTGTAGTTCTGTCTTCGACAAAGAGGTTGCCAAAAATCTGGAGGGATTTAAGCCTCAACTGAAACGTAAAGGAAAGTGGGTCGACAAAAGACCAAAGTTCAGCTACAACAACAGAGGTATTCAATATAAAGTCACTTCGACAAGAAATCCTCAAAAGGAACGGATCAAAACTTATGTTCCTCTAGCAAAGTCTCCTGTCGAGAAATGGGTGCACTCTGGTGGAAAAAGTACTGGTTATTATCCAGTATATTATGCTGGAAAGAATGTTGGGAATCAACAGAAATCAGCAAAATTGGTTAAGGGTAGAACTAGTGCTACTAGCCAAAACAAGGCATTTGAGTCTAATAAATATGCCGATAATAATAACTACAAAGGGAAGAACCCTATGACAAGAACTTAGTGGCGTAGATATCAACGCCAGAAAAAGGTTGGTGCTGCAGGCAAGGTGGAAAATTCCAAAAAAGAGAAAGGTAAACAAATACCATCAAAATCTCTTGAAATGGCTAGAAAGTCAGCTACTGAAAGGATATTTCCACCACTTTCAGTGATCAAAGAGGGTCTCAACTTAAACGAAGAAATGGGCTCGGATTTCGCTGATTCTGGGTCAGAATTCGACGTCTTGTGTGGTGTAGTCTCAATTATCCCAATTGAGTATGATGTGGTTTCTGAAGTGAATGATGTCGAAGAAGATTTCGACGAAGAAACCACTTACAAACCAATTTGTTACTATGTGTTAGAAAAACCAGACTGTGGAATGATGAACCATCTCAAACCTTTGTATATTCAAGCAAAGGTGAACAATATTGGTGTCAATGAAATTCTGGTTGACGGTGGTGATGCTGTAAACCTAATGCCACAACATATGCTGAAAAGAATTGGAAAGTGTGAGACTGACTTGAAAACACACAATGTAATTCTTACCAACTATGAAGGCAAAAATGGCCACTCACTTGGAGCCATTGAAGTTGATTTTGCTGTTGGAAGCATCAGGAGACCAACGATGTTCCTGGTAATTTCAACAAAGGCAAATTACAACATGCTGCTGGGAAGAGAATGGATCCATGGTGTGGGAGCAATACCTTCGACAGTTCACTAGAGGTTCATCATTTGGAGAGAAGATGGTCTAGTCGAAAATATTGAAGGTGATCAGAGTTACTTCAAGGTTGAGGTAAACACTATTACCAAGAAAACCTTTGATAAACAATTGGTGAACATTGCGCCATGTATTTCTTCTGAACTTGGTTACGAAAACCAAAACAATGTTAGATCTTCAGTGATACTTCATCCCAATTATGGATTCATTTGGGATAGCGAGGTTATAGATGAAGACAACTACCCACAAGGCTCTGTTAAGCCTACAGGGTGGGAAGGCCCATAAATAGTTATTTATGGATAAGCCCACTGCATGGGATAGAATTACGGCCTACGTGACCGAGAATAAGCAAAAAGCGGTTTTCGAAGCTGAATTACAACAACAATTAGTTGCTGAAGCAGTTGAGGACAAAAATAGAGACAATGTTGTCGAAAACCAGAGGCTTGATTGTGTCTATGATGACCAGCCTTTAGGTGTTGAAAAAGATCCAATAGGTTCGACCAAAAGGATCCAAGCACAAGATCCCTTAGAAGAAATCGATTTGGGAGATGGCTCCTTGAAAAGGCCAACATATATAAGTGCTAAGATTGATCAAGCATTGAAGGTGCAGATTGTCGAATTGCTAAAGGAGTACAAAGACTGCTTTGCATGGGATTACAATGAATTGCCGGGGTTGAGTCGTGACGTTGTTGAGATAAGACTACCAATTCGACCAAGAAAGAAGCCAGTGAAGCAGACACCAAGAAGATTTGCACCAAAAATCCTGTTGAAGATCAAAGCAGAAATAGAAAGGTTACTAAAGAGCAAGTTCATCAGAACTGCCAGGTATGTCGAATGGCTTGCTAATATAGTTCCTGTAATTAAGAAAAACGGCACGCTTAGAGTGTGTATAGATTTTAGAGATTTAAATAATGCTACACCTAAGGATGAATATGCCATGCCAGTGGCAGAAATGCTAGTGGATTCAGCAGCAGGTTATGAATACCTTAAGTATGCTTGATGGTTATTCTGAATATAACCAAATATATATTGCTGAAGAAGATACGTCGAAAACAGCATTCCGATGCCCAGGGGTATTAGGTGTCTATGAATGGGTTGTAATGCCATTTGGCCTAAAAAATGCTGGTGCAACCTACCAAAGGGCAATGAATTCTATGTTCCATGATTTTATTGAAAATTTTATGCAAGTGTACATAGATGATATTGTAATTAAGTCTTCTTCAGGAATTGGTCATATAGACCATCTTCGACAATCATTTGAAAGAATGAGAAAATATAGATTGAAAATGAATCCACTCAAATGTGCCTTCTGTGTTCGTGCAGGTGACTTTTTGGGCTTCGTTGTACACAAAAAAGGCATTGAAATCACTCAAAACAAGACGAAAGCAATCTTGGAAACGAAAGCTCCTTCAACCAAAAAAGAATTGCAGTCATTATTAGGAAAAATCAATTTCCTTAGAAGATTTATTTCAAATCTAAGTGGCAAGACTCAAGCGTTTTCGCCATTACTTCGACTGAAGAAGGAAGATGTGTTTAGGTGGGATGCAGAACACCAACAAGCTTTCGACTAGATTAAAGCATACCTGATGAAGCCACCAATTTTGTTACCACCTATTAGGAATAAAGTAACGAAATTGTATATAGCAGCTTCAGAATTTTCTATAGGAAGCATGTTAGCTCAAGAAGATGAAAATGGTGTCGAAAGAGCCATTTATTATCTCAGTAGAATTTTAAATGATGCAGAAACTAGGTATCATCCTATAGAAAAATTGTGTTTATGCTTGTCTTTCTCTTGTACAAAATTGAAGCAATACATAAAGTCTGTTGATGTGTATGTTTATTCGCATTATGATATTATTAAACATATGCTGTCGAAAGCAATTTTACATAGTAGAATAGGTAAATGGGCTTTGGCTCTTTCTGAATTCTCTTTAACTTATCAGCCATTAAAAGCAATAAAAGGTCAAATAGTGGCTGACTTCATAGTTGACCATTCAGTGGTCGAAAATACAATAAACTTGGTGGAAACCTAACCTTGGAAGTTATACTTCGACGGTTCAAGCCACAAAAATGGTGTTGGAATTGGAGTGTTAATAATTTCACCAACAAAGTATAAGTTTAAAATTGAAGGGACGTGCTCCAACAACGAGACAGAATACGAAGCCTTAATAGCAGGGCTTCAAATCTTGTTAGAATTGGGGGCAAAACATGTCGAAATCAAAAGAGATTTAGAACTAATTGTGAAACAGTTAACAAAAGAATACTAATGCATCAAAGAGAGCTTAATAATGTATTTTGCCATTGCTAATACGTTGTTAAAGAGATTTGACACTATTAACATAAAACACGTGCCTCGTATGGAAAATCAAGAGGCAAACGATTTGGCACAAATAGCATCAGGATACAAAGTTTCAAAAGAAAAGCTATTAGAGCTAATAGAAATCAAACACAAACAGATTTCGACAGGTCCATCCAATGCCCAATTGTCAACGACAAAACTTGAGGGGGCAGAGATGTTAAATCTGGTGGAAAATTTTGAAACTTTTGAAAATTTTGAAGTTGAAATTTTTGCCATTGACAATATGTTGAATGATGATTGGCGAAGGCAAATTGCGAATATTTGGAAAATCCAACATGAGTGACTGATAGGAAAACCAACTATAGAGCTTTAAGTTATGTTATTATTGGGAATGAGTTATTTAAAAAGACTCCTAAAGGAGTGTTATTGAAATGTCTTAATGAAAGTGAGGCATATTTAGCAATTTCCAATACTCATAGTGGAGCTTGTGGATCTCATCAAGCAGGTCACAAAATGAAGTGGCTTTTATTTCGACAAGGAGTATATTGGCGAACTATGCTGAAAGATTGCATAGATTTCGCCAAGGGTTGTCAAGAATGCCAAAAACACGCAGGAATACAACATGTACCTGCAAGTGAATTGCATTCAATAGTAAAACCATGGCCTTTTAGAGGTTGGGCTTTAGATTTGATTGGTGAAATCAAACCAACTTCGTCGAAAGGGCATCGTTTTATCTTAGTGGGAATAGATTATTTTACCAAATGGGTGGAGGATGTTCCCTTAGCTAATGTAGATCAAGAAGCAGTAATAAATTTTATTCAAAACCACATCTTATATAGGTTTGGTACTCCTGAAACCATTACTACAGACCAAAGCACAGTTTTTATTGGTCGAAAAATTATTGATTTTGCTTCTGAAATTGGTTTCAAGTTATTAACATCGACACCATACTATGCCCAAGCTAATGGTCAAGTAGAAGCGGCCAACAAAATTATTATCAATTTGATTAAGAAACACATTGGGTAGAAGCCTAAAAATTGGCATAAAACGCCTAATCAAGTGTTGTGGACATGTCTAAATTCTCCTAGAAAATCAATTAACACTACTCCTTATAGACTCACATTTGGACACGACGCAGTCTTGCCAGGCGAAATTTGTTTACAATCAGCCAGAATTCATGGGCAATTTGAAATTCCATCAGATTCTTATTGGGATAAGATGTTAGATGAGTTGGTTGATTTAGACGAAGAAAGACTAAATGCGTTAGGTGTTCTTATAAGGCAAAAAGAAAGAGTGGCTAGAGCTTATAATAAAAAGGTTAAGTCAAAAACATTTGCGTTGGGGATTTAGTGTGGAAAGTCATATTACCAATGGAGAGAAAATGATAGCTTATATAGCTGTTGAGTGTAAAAGGATGAAACCTTTGGGTTTCTCTTTAATGGAGCAGTTACTTGCAATGAGTAGTGGGGAGTTCCAATTCAAAATGTGGCCCACTAACTCTGAAACGGTGGCGCCAAAAGGCACTTTTCACTGAAACGTCTCATCAATGCTGCAGCGTGATGTTAATGACTTCATCAGAGCAGTTAAAAGGAATCTTCAAAAATGTCACTTTTTTTGCCTTACATAAAGCTTCAGTCGAAAAAGACATTTTTGGGGGGCAATTTGTTAGCCTGTAATTTCGACAGGCTAAATTAAATGCAGTCAACGGGGTTTGACTTTGGTCTTCTCAGACGAAGGTGTTGGTTTCGACACAGAAGAGTACATCAGAAGGCAAATTCGACAAAGCCTTAGACTTAACAAGAATTGAAGGGCGATATTTCGACGAGAAGAAGGTTGGGATTCAATAGCAGGTCAAAATCAAGTGCTCCCCGTCGAAGTTCTAGCAGTTACCCTAGTCTAAGGCTGAAGCAGTTTTCTTTTTTAAATTCTCTGTACAGTTAGTTAGTTTTAGTGTTTTCCTTCCTTGTATAAATAGTAGTTTTTCACTGGAAAAACGGGTCACAAACTCATTACAGATTCTCACGCTCTAACTTCCAACATCACAGAGAAAACGAGTCAGAGAAGAATGTATGATCATGTGTACCAACTTTCTTTTCAATTAGTGCATTTTACTTTGTTTCTTTAAGCAATTTTCTGCATTTTTATTTGCTCTCTTCATCTCTGTCCGAAGTGACTTCGACGGTTTCGCTCGAAATTGACAGTTATCTTCATTCTTCCCTTTAAAAACTGTAAGACATTCATAATTTTTGGAAAAATTTAACACAAATGGTCTTAGGATTTACTAGTTGATCCTGCAAGCAGAAGAAATTTCAAACTAGCGGTGTTTACCAAAAACCACGATAAACAATAACTCAGATGAACGGATTGTCAAGAAAAAAGCTTGAACAACCAAAGCATAACTTTAAAATAACTTAAAAAACCAAAAAAATATTTTAGCTTATTTGTTATAGTTACATCAAAAATTTGAAAAAAAAAAAAACTAGCGAATTTTTCTTTCTTTTTTGACAGCAAGCACTTATTGCATTTCATTGATAATCAAGTCCTGAGGACTAGCTAAGGACTAGATGTAAATAAGGTCACCCCAGCAAGGATATGAGCAACTTTATTAGCATTCCTCCTAGTGAACTCCACATGAGAGTTGTTACTAAAAAAGGAAAAAGAGTCTTACAAGCAAATAATAAACAACCAAACTCTGAAACTACAATCTTATTTGAATTGAAGGAGTCAACTACCGTCTTTGCATTCATTTCAAAAATGACATCCTTGTAGCCCAACTCTCAGACCCAAATTATCGCCAAATGCAAACCCAAAGTTTCCCCAACTAGAAAATCCAACAACAGGGTGAAGTTATGAGTCCTTGCCCAGATGAAATTCCCTCGGTCATCTCGAAGACATAAACCAGTGCCCACTCATTATCTGTGAAAGAGAAAGAAGCATCAATGTTGCACTTGAAGCAACCAGTCACCGGTTTACGCCAACAATCCACTATAACACTCAGATCTGCCTCATTACGCGAGCCATCAAGACTAGCAAGCCCACGCGGCCAGTCATGGAAAAGACTCAAACCAGCCCAAATAGTACTATTAGTGTCCAACTTCTTATTATTCCAGACAAGCTCATTCATAGCCTGCCACAATCTCCACATGGTCATGGACCAACCAATCCTAGAATTGCTACTGAGAGCATCCAAAACTAAAAAAAAGGTCAGCAAAGTTAACAAAACCAACAGCCAGGTTACTAATTATCTTGGAGACTCCTAGCACATTCTAACACGCCGCTGCCTTAGGACAAGAGATAAAGAGATGTCGCTCGGTCTCTACAACGCACTCACACCAAGGGCAATTATCCACCACTGGAACATGCATGTCGGTGAATCAAGTTGGACAGAATCGGTAACAACCTTCGGTAGAATATTTAGCTTCCAAATAGAACGTCAATTCCCAGCAACACGAAGATTATCCGTCTACAACACATTATTCAATAACAACCCTGATCTGTACCCTTGTGTGATGGACCGCAGCTTCTCAGGTATCTAATCTGTGCTCTTCTGGTCGTGCTCCAAACGTAACTTCCGGGGGCGGGTGTACCTGCGAAGACACTCCAATGCCCAAGTCAGGAGCGAACGGGCAGAATATGAATCTGAATCAAAAGTGTGTACCTGACAACTGACGCAATGAACGGTTATATAGCATGCGGGAATCGCGCCTGACCGTTGGATGACTGTACGGATTCATCAGAGCCGTTGATCCAGTCTTTTCGTTCTTTTATCCATTCCGTTGGGCCGTTCGTCCTTCTTTATGGCTAGACTGGGCTTCGGCCCACTCCAGAACAGTTGGCCTCCAAGCCAAGATCGTACTTGGGACGGGCGTAGGCTTGAATCCTGTGTGCTCTGTTGCCCCTGAGGGCATTATACCGGTCGTGGAAATGAAGCGACGTCTCCTGACCGTACCGATGTTCGTTCTTTTGAGACGCGGGGTGGTTTGGTCGATCGCTTCGAAATTGAGATAAATCCTGCTCCGATTGCGTGACACATGGCACTTTCCATGAGGTAACGTTTCACGTCCCTTCAAGGATCATTGATGGTGCCTCGAAATTCAAAAAGGCGGCGCCTGGTTATGACGACGGTTCAGTTTTCAAGACGCGTGCAAGTGATAGGTCACGTCGTTTCACCTGCTTGCTTCCTAAACATTATAAATATGCTGCCCCTCCTCTCTTCATTCTTCACTTTTTATCCTGAAGCTCCGAAAGCGGTCATACTTTTGCTCTTAAGACGAACAACAGTTTACTGCTCTATTCTGGCAAGGTGCTCGCCAGTGCACGACTTCCAACTCAGGCGATCTCACTCATCTGGTCGTTTGATTTTGCTTATCAAGGAGTGTACTACCTTTAGACCGAACTTTTCTCCTACTCCAGGTATACATTTTTTACTCGCTTTTCTTTAGTTCGTTTTATTCTTCGTTGTGTAGAGCGAGGAGGGGGTGTCAGGCTCGGGGTCGACCTTGTCGCCCCCTTCTGCAAATCATCTAGGGTGAGCCTGACTTCCCTCTCCTTGCAGGGTAAGGCAGTGGCACGAACAAAAAAGACTGCGAGGATTTCCGGCCGTCAATTTGCAAAGATGGCTGAGTGCGCTGCTCGCTCGGGTGATACTAGTGCGAGCGGGCTGCCGTCCGAAACTTTCTCTTCCACCGATCTATCAGCTTCGTCATCGTCTGGTCGCTCGTCGAACACTGTCGACACCGTTCAATCTCTTCGAACGAACCCATCGCCTCCTCGCGTTCCGGCCAATGAGATGCTGCCTGAAGAGCACGATTGGAGGGGTAGGCTTGATGATGACCGCTCTTGGATCTCTTCCGCTATAACCAACGAGCATTCGGTTTTTCCACCAGGAGATGAGATGTTGCCGCTTTTTACTAAACTAATTGGTTATGGTGACCAGAAATGGCTAGCTGAGGGTGTCCCGGCTCACGAGCATGCTGCCATGATCCCGACCTCTCTAAAATTTATCATGTACACCAATGTTATCCGAGATTTGAGGGTGCGACCTCCCTTCACCTTCTTCCAGAGGCGTGTCCTGAGAACTCTTGGGGTTGCCCCCTCTCAACTTCATTTCAACGCTTGGGCGCTTGTTAAATCGTTCGAGATAATAATGGCCGCTCTTGATCGGGAAGTCAATTGCCGTCTTTTCTTCTCTCTATTCGATGTTAGTCGTACCGTGGAGATGAAGAGTGAACCCAGGCGATGGGAACAAGTTTCCTTGAA
Source organism: Astragalus glycyphyllos (assembly GCA_963573325.1). Taxonomy (NCBI): domain Eukaryota; kingdom Viridiplantae; phylum Streptophyta; class Magnoliopsida; order Fabales; family Fabaceae; genus Astragalus; species Astragalus glycyphyllos. The sequence continues at coordinate 120,361,742 of OY754307.1, read as the reverse complement.
AGGGCGAAAAGGCACGATCAGACACTTCAAGCCTTTCTGCGAATCGGCCAAACCTTGGAGGCATGCTTTCCTCTGGGTCGTTCCGGTCAATGATCGGGCTAAAGAGATGGTGGGAACTACGGATGCTGGAGGTCGTATCACTTCGATGAAATTCCCCCTGGGTTGGTCGCACTCACATTATGACCGGGACACCATTCACTATAGGCATCAGAGGAGGCTGAGCGAATACGATATTGAGAGCGTTTTGATGCTAGAGACCCTAGTTACCTGGCTGCCCGAAGGGGTTATTCCTTGCAACAAATTCGCTTGTCTTAGGACATTTGAGCAAGCGGAAAATAAACTTGGTGTGCTTTTACTTCCTCTTTTGTTTGTTAGCTTTGACCGTTTCCACTTCGTATTGCTTCTAACCCTTTTCTCTTTTCAGCTGAAATGTCGGGCATAGGTTTTGAAGCTCTTTTGGCCAAGACAAAGTCAAGGAAGCAGAAGAAGGTGACTTTTGCTTCCCCTTCTCAAACTCTCCATGCTGGGGGAGACCATAGGCCTCCCGTTCGTGAACAGGGTACGAACTCCGCTTCCAAGAAGAGGGATCGGCCTCAGAATTCTGTGGACGCCGTTGCGATCGACCTCGACCCACCCCAAAAAAGAAGAGAAATACCGAGGAGGTCGTCCTTGGATTTGGACGATCTTAAGGATGTTGATTTCGATCGTCTTCGGGCAGACCCTCTATTGTTCGTTGCAGAAATTGCCCAGGTAGCTTCTCAAAAGCTTGCTCGCTATAAATCTGAGGAAGTTACCCGTCAAGCAGGTATGCGCTTACTCAATAGAAACTTATGGTTGGAGGGTGATCTCTTGGATAAAACTGACAAGTATAAGTCCGCTCTTGGTCATATTACAGATTTGCGGGCCGAACTCGAGTGTACCAAGAAAAAGCTGGAGGATGCCGAGGTCGCCCTCCAACCAACGAAGAATGCACTTGGCTTGGTCACTTCTGGACGTGACGCGGCCATAACAGCCAAGGTAGATGCTGAAGCCCAACTTGCCACCGCTACTGCCAGTTTGGCCGAGCAATCTACCAAGGTGAATCAGCTGGAGGGGGAGGTGGTTAGTCTAAAGGAAAGCTTGAAAGCTGTCGAGGACGAGCGGGATCAGACCAAGGGCGAGCTAGAGGCCTTGGAGGACATGACTATTTCAATCGCCAAAGGTCGTTTCGACGAGGCTGTTGCTCAGATTCAGTATTGCTATCCTTCTCTGGAGATTAATCCTAAGATCGTGAGCAACAATCATTTTTTGAGGAATGGCCAAATCGTTCGTCTTGCGGAGAAAGATGAGCATGGGAACGTCATCCAAGACGAAACAGTCATCTATAGTCGTTCTGAGTGACTAGCCCCTTTCTTTTGTATTTTCAACGAGTGTACTTTATGTTTTCTTGTAATCTTTATGGAGCCCGACTTACTTCGGGCAAACTTAAATGTTAACTTTTCACTTTTTTCTAAGTTGATTTACTTTGCTTGGGGCCTACGGGCTTTATAATGCTGTTTCAACCCTCGTTTGGCCGATCTTCATAGGGATCCCTGTAAACAGCTTACCAAGATTCTACTTGAGATTTAGCTCGTTTACCGGGTGCGTTCGTACTTAAGATCGCTTAAGTTTCCTCCTAAGCAGTTTATCAAACTCGGTTCAAATTTAACTCGCTTAAGAGGTAATTGGTTATTGTGTTCGACCAGCAACTTGAAAGAGAATCAAATTATAAAAATACCTCGCCATTCGAATGACGGGCGAGCGGGCCTCCATAAAAAACCTCGTAGGGAAAAAGAGTGTCCCGCTCGTTTGATTTTTATTCATTGTTCCAAGTAATAACAAGACATTTTTACAAACTATCAAGTGAAATATCTTCTAAGATTTGCGGCATTCCAAGTATTTGGAATCATGCCTCCATCTACGTTATGCAAGATGTACGCCCCTTTGCCTGTCTTGGCCGCCACTTGGTACGGGCCTTCCCAATTTGGAGCAAGCTTTCCTTGACCGACATTCCTTCGGCCAATATCTGCCTTTCTCAGGACGAGCTGCCCTTTTTCGAAGGCTCTATGAACGACCTTGGCGTTGTGTCTTGTGGCCATCGCTTGTTTTACCAATGCTTCCCTGAGGGCCGCCTTACTCCGTAGCTCTTCCACTAGATCGAGCTTTTCTCTGGTCGCCTGTTCGTTTTCCGACAGCGTCATAGGATTGCTCGTTCTCCAGCTTAGTTCTCTTATTTCGACGGGAATCAACGCATCCGTCCCATAGACCAGTTTGAAGGGGGCTTCTCCGGTGGTTGAGTGCGGGGTTGTTCTGTATGCCCATAACACCGAAGGGAGCTCTTCTGCCCACTTCCCTTTAGCTTCATCTAGTCTCCTTTTGAGGCCTCTTAGGATGACCCTATTGGCTGCTTCTGCCTGCCCGTTCGTTTGCGGGTGTTCGACTGACGTAAAACGCTGTTTCACGCCTAGTTCCGCTAGGGCTTCTTGAAAGTTTTGGTCGGTGAACTGTGTGCCGTTATCCGAGACAACGACCTCGGGAATCCCAAACCGTACCAAGATGTTCTTTCTGACGAATTTGAGCCAGTTCCTTGAAGTAATCGTAGCTAGTGGCTCGGCCTCTACCCACTTGGTGAAGTAGTCAATTGCAACGATCAGAAACTTCAGCTGACCAGGGGCGAGTGAGAACGGTCCTAACAAGTCGATACCCCACCATGAGAACGACCATGGGGCGGTCAAACTGTTGAGCTCGGTTGGAGGTGCAATGTGAACGTCGGTGTGCCTCTGGCACTTGTCACATTTCTTCACTAGGTCTCTTGCGTCTGCATCCATGGTCGGCCAATAATAGCCCGCCCTTAATGCCTTTTTCGCCAGCGCTCGCGAACCCATATGAATCCCACACATGCCTTCGTGGATCTCCCTTAGTACGTAGTTCGCTTCCGTTGGAAGCAGACACTTGAGCAAGGGCATTGTGAATCCCTTCTATAGAGCTGCTCGTTTATGATCGAGTAGGATGTTGCCCATTTTCGAACGAGCGAGGCTTCTTTAGGGTCCACAGGTTCTTCCCCCTCGTTTATGTAGTTAAAAATGGGGTCGATCCAGGTTCGGGCTGAGCCAACTTCACAGATATCTGCTCCCGGCGTGGCCTCCAATCTTACGCTTGGTTGAGATAGGACCTTTTGTATCACACTTCTGTGGTTGCCAGGGTTTTTCGTACTTGCGAGCTTGGATAAGACGTCCGCCCTAGCGTTCTCAGCTCTAGGGACGTGCTTGACTTCGGCATATTCGAACTTCTGCATCAACTCCTTGACCTTTGCGAGGTATCTCTGGAGGATCTCGTCTTTGGCCGAAAAGGTGTCTTTGATCTGGGATACTGCTAACAGTGAGTCTGAACGGAGTTCTACCTTCTTCACATTGAATTCCAGAGCGAGCAGCAACTCGGCCAAACAGGCCTCGTATTCAGCCTGATTGTTGGTCGTTGGAAAGGAGAAGGCTAAGGAGACCTCGATAGTCGTTCCTAGTTCGTTCTCAAGGATCAAGCCAGCTCCGCTATCCTTGCCGTTGGACGACCCATCAACATGCAGTGTCCATACGTTATGGACCGGGTCCTCCGCTCCCGTCGTCAATTCTGCAATAAAGTCGGCCAAGACCTGTCCCTTAATGGTCGACCTAGGCTCATATTTGATCCCGAATTCGGATAATTCTACGGCCCATTTGATCATTCTTCCCGCCAGGTCAGGTCTATGAAGGATCTGTCTAATCGGTTGGTCAGTTCGCAGAATGACCTGGTGAGCAACAAAATATGGTCTTAATCTTCGAGCGGACACGACCAGAGCTAAAGCCAACTTCTCAATTTTTTGATATCTATGCTCTGGTCCCTGCAGTACCTTACTAACGAAGTAGACAGGGTTTTGCCTCGTTCCTTCTTCTCGTACCAAAACAGCGGCCAAAGCCTCGTCTGTAATGGATAAGTATAGGTAGAGCGTTTCCCCTGGGTTGGGAGTGGTCAAAATCGGTGGTTCTGCCAAAGCCGCCTTAAGTTGTTCGAGGGCTTGGTCGCATTCGGGCGTCCAATCGAATGCGATTTCTTTCTTCAACAGCCTGAATAAGGGTAAGGATTTGTTTGCGGCTTTGGACACAAATCGTGAGAGAGCGGCGATCATGCCATTCAGTTTCTGTATTTCTTTCTTGGTCGTCGGTGGCTTCATGTCAGTCACTGCTCGACATTTATCTGGGTTTGCTTCAATCCCTCTTTCGGTGAAATAGAATCCAAGAAATTTCCCCGCCCTTACCCCAAAGGTACACTTTTCTGGGTTGAATCTTAACGAGTTCTTTCTGGCTTCTTTGAACACTTCCCTTAAGTCGTCTATGTGTGTTCAATCCTGCTTGCTTTTGATAATCATGTCATCCAGATATACTTCCACCATCTTTCCTATCTGATCGTGAAAAACTTTGTTCATCATGCGCTGGTAGGTTGCTCCAGCGTTCTTCAGCCCAAAGGGCATCACTTTATAACAGAAATTTCCCTTGTCCGTCATAAACGCGGTCTTCTCCTGATCCGGTGGATGCATGGCAATTTGATTGTACCCAGAATAGGCGTCCAGAAATGACAAGATTTTGTATCCGCTCGCTTTATCGACCAGATGATCAACACTGGGGACAGGGAAAGCATCCTTTGGGCACGCTCTGTTGAGGTCAGTATAGTCTACGCACATTCTCCATTGGCCATTTGCCTTCTTAACCAGGACGACATTAGACAGCCACGTGGTGTATTTTATTTCTTTTAAGAAGCCTGCATTGAGCAAGTCCTCAACGGCTTTGGACGCTGCTCGCGCCTTCTCTTCTTTCTGAATCCTCCTTCTCTGAGCAACCCATTTCGCTTCGGGGTTGACTGCTAAGTGATGGCATGCCACTTGCGAGGGAATTTCGGGCATGTCCGCTGCGCTCCAGGCAAACAGATCCGCGTGAGCTTTTAGGCATCGGACGAGCTCGTCCTGAGTCTCAGGGGATAGATTCTTTCCAATCTTGATTGTCTTCTTTGGGTCGTCCCCTAGTTGCACGTGCCAAAACTCTCCATCCGGCTCTGGTCGCTTGATTCTGTTTTTCAATTCTTTGGTCAGAAGGTCATCTCCTTCTTCTTCTTCACTATCTGGGTCATAACGAGCATCAAGATCTGCTGAATTTACCTGTCCGCTATTTTTCATTGCTTCTTCTATTTCTCTTGCTACTTTTTTACCTTTTTCCTTTAGCCCCAGGAGGAATGCTCGCTTTGCGGACAATAGGTCAGCTGGGACGGTTGCGACCTCCCCAGACTTAGTGTAGAACTTCATTTTCAGATGGACGGTTGACGGTACCGCTTCTAAACGGGCAAGGGTTGGTCGCCCAATGATACACTGATAGACCGATTTGCACGGCAAAACGATGAAATCCGTTCTGACCGTCCTGCAGAGGGGATTTTCTTCAGTATCATCTCCAAAGGTCACCATCAGCTCCAGCCGTCCTATAGGAGTCGTCGAGGCACCGTTGAACCCGGTGAGAACTGTTCCTCTGTATGGCCTTAGATCGTCCTTTGAGATCTTCAATACGTCCAATAGGTCTTCGAATATTATATCTGCTGAACTACCCTGGTCCACTAATATCCGCCTAACTTCCATGTTTGCCATTACTGCGACGATCACCAAAGGTACTTCGTAGTTGGGCGCTCCGTCGATGAGATCCTCGTCTCCAAAGGAGATGGATGGTCGTACGGAGGGCGGACGTGGAGTGGAGGTTAAGGCGACACTCATGATCTCGTCCCATCTTCTTTTGATCGATCTGTTAGTTGAGGCGTCAGTGGGTATTCCTCCCGATATGACCATAGCCACTGGTCTTCCCTTGGACTTCCTATGCTATCCTCTTCATCGTCGTCCTCTTCTATGACTTTGATCGTCTCATCTGCTTCTGCTTTTCCCTTTCTAGGTGAGCGGGTAACCTTCCGCTCTTCTCGTGCTTCCGTAAGATCTCTTTTCACGTACTGAGTTAACTTCCCTCTTCGGATTAGAGCTTCCACATCATCTTTAAGAGCCATGCAGTTGTTAGTGTCATGCCCGTTACTCTTGTGATACCTACAATATTTTTTCGAGGGACGCTGCCCGTCTTTGAGCACGAGAGGTTCCGGTGGTTTCACATCTCTGAATTCCGTGTTGGCACATTCCGCTAAAATATTCGCATACGAGGTATTTAGCTTGGTGCGCTCAGTGAATCTCTTGACCCTATTTTCCCTGGCTGGGCGGTTATTGGTGCACTCTTCTTTTGCCCTATCTTTTTCTGACCGTGCGTGTTGGTTCATGCCTGTCTCGGCAGCTTCAATAGCGATCGTTCTCTCCTCATAATTCATGAACCTTTGGGATCGCCTTAGGAACGTCTCTAGGTCCCTGGGAACGTGGTGCCCTACCTCTACTTCAAAACGGCTTCCTCTTAAGAGGCCCGTTCTTAAGAAGAATAACCTCTGATTATCGTCCAAGTTTCTAACTTGATCGGCTTCTTGATTGAATCTTTCGACATAACTTCTCAAAGACTCATGCGGGCCTTGTCTGATGGCGATCAAAACGTCTTGGGATTTTGGCTTGATCCTGGAGATCGTAAAGCGGGCGGTGAACACCCTAGCCATATGTTCCCAAGATGAAATGGTGTTGGGCTTTAGCTCGGTGAACCATTCCAACGCTGACCCTTCTAGCGTAAGAGGGAAGATTTTGCATTTTACAGGTCCGGGCGCTCCGCGATACTTCATCATAATATCGAAGTGCTTTAAATGGGCATCCGGGTCTTTCACGCCGTTGTACATCTTAAGGTCGGTTGGAGGCTTCTCCAACGAGCGTGGGATGCGAAATTCATCTATTTCCCTCGTATATGGTCCCAGGCTGGTATCCCTCTTGCTTTGACGGCACATTCTCCTTCCTGGGTAGCTTGCTCCTTGGTCGTCAGAATGATTTTTCGACCGATAGGAGTATCGCTCGTTAGATCGGCTTCGAGAACGAGTAGGTGAACCGGTTGAACCTCAAGAGGAACCTTCGTGTGATGACTCTTCAGGCCAGTAAGTGTAATCAGATGTGGACGGTGTCCTTCTTGGTGGGCTGGCCGCTCCTCCTCGTCCCCTCCTCGGGGGTGGAGATCGATGGACCAGTTGCCTTCGCGGGGGCGATCGATGAGGCCTTGAAGGGCGTGCTCGCACGACCGAAGTGCCCTCATGACGAGGTCGCTGCTTTGGGGCCGTGTGTGCTCGTCTCGAGGCGATCTGATCTTCTAATTGCGTGAGACGGTCATCGTTGCGATTCAGAGCCTGATTTCGGTCGCGTAGCAGTTCTCGCAGTTCTTGGACTAGGTCAGCAGGAAGCCCTACTGTGATCGGCTGTGCAGGGACGGTGTTGTTGCCTTCAGTTCTCGTTAGTGGTGGCCGAGTTGGGATCTCGGCAACACTTGCTAAACGACCCGCGGCCTTTGGTCGGCCCCGGGGTGCCTTCGGGGGCATTTTCGGGTTTGGTGGAAAGCGCGCGGGCTCCCTGGAAAGCGCGCGGGCTCCCACTGAGGTCGCCAATTGATCTGTACCCTTGTGTGATGGACCGCAGCTTCTCAGGTATCTAATCTATGCTCTTCTGGTCGTGCTCCAAACGTAACTTCCGGGGGCGGGTGTACCTGCGAAGACACTCCAACGCCCAAGTCAGGAGCGAACGGGCAGAATATGAATCTGAATCAAAAGTGTGTACCTGACAACTGACGCAATGAACGCTTATATAGCGTGCGGGAATCGCGCCTGACCGTTGGATGACTATACGGATTCATCAGAGCCGTTGATCCAGTCTTTTCGTTCTTTTATCCATTCCGTTGGGCCGTTCGTCCTTCTTTATGGCTGGACTGGGCTTCGGCCCACTCCAGAACAAACCCGTATGCACTTCTAACGGTATAAACACTTGACTTCTCTAGGCACCAAACAATCAATAATAACCTGGAAGAGAGGAGTATTAATAATCACATCGGCAACTTGAGGAGTAAATAAAGAGTGAATAATATCCATCTTCCAAGTTTTTGATATCGGCTCAATCAATTCCGAAACTCCATGATAGAAATTCCACCAAAAAAAAAACTCCATGATAGAAACTCCAAACTAGCGAATTTCTTAGAAGCATATAGAAACTCCATGGATATTCTCCTTTTTAACAATCCATGATATTTTCTCTTTTATAACAACATCCATGATATATATTCTCTTTGGGATTATATAAACAATTTCATTAGGATCAGGGATGCTATTGTCCCGAAACATTACCCCAAAAGTTTCTTGAGCCAGTACAAAGCCATCAAATTAGCATCATTATTATGGATGAGAGAGAGGGTTCTTCATTCACTTTGTGTACAACGGGACAAAAAAATCGGGACAGACTTCCCTTTCATTAGATGCATCTAGGTTGACGGCCATTAACTTTTTTTTTTGCTGTATCACCATCTCTATTGCTTAGTAACTAAGCTATTATTTTATGAGAATATGTTAGCCTATAAAAGGCAATGTATATAGATGTTATAAAATCAATTGAACTGTAGAAAATTGAGTGAAACAAGTTCTACCCTTCTTCTCCATTCTATCGCTCTACTGAAGTTTGTACGTGTTTTATTTCCATGCATCTCTGATATCATTATTTATTTTTTTGGTATAAATATCATTATATATAAAGGACCATATTATCCTCAGCTACCTTAGCTGTTTCATTTTTCTCTCAAATAACTTGTTGTCATTTGAAAGGGGAAGTCAATAAAAAAATGGGGGTCTCAACAAATTCAAAAGCTGGAAACTGATATGCATATTAAGGCCTCTGCTGATCAATTCTATGACGTTTTGTCCAGCAAGACAAATATGCATATTTCCAACATCAGCCCTGAAAAAAGTACAGGGAGCTGACGTTCTTGAAGGGGAACCGGGCACCGAAGGATCTATCACCTTCTGGAATTATGTTCATGGTAAGTATGTGTCTATAAATATATATATATATATATATATATATATATATATATATATATGTTTGTGTGTGTGTGGGCTTTGACTTATATTACTAAGATTTTTTCTTAGTAACTCTTACTAAGCTATCGGATTCTCAAATTTTTAATGAAATTTAATCTAATGGTTAGTATTGAATAAGGGCATTGTTGTCACAGTTATTATTTGTTTTATTTAAATTAAATAATTAAATTAAATTAATCATTAAATCTAGCCCTATCTTTTAGGGACAGTTACAAAACTAAATCAGAATTTGTTGCCACGTTCTTCTCTTTCACGTTTCCTCTTTTTTTCACGTTTTTTTCATGTTCTTCTTCTTCTTCTTCTTCACGTTCTTCTTCTCTTTTCCACGTACTTCTTCGCACGCCATTGCGTCACACAAAGGAAGTCGCAAAAACGCACTCACGCAAGGAAATAGGCCGCAACGCACACCGTTGAACCACACTCTTCCTTTACGCCATTGATGTCTCATTATGCAGGTTGATTTCTCCTCCTCCTCCTGCTCCTCCTCCTCCTGCTCCTGCTCCTCCTCCTCCTCCTGCTCCTCCTCCTCCTGCCTCTTCTGCTTCTTCTGCTTCTGCTTCTTCTCCTGCTTCTGCTTCTCCTCCTCCTCCTCCTCCTCCTCCTTCTTCTTCTTCTCCTCCTCCTCCTCCTCCTCCTCCTCCTGCTCCTCCTCCTGCTCCTCCTCCTGCTTCTTCTGCTTCTTCTTTATCAAATCTGAAATTTTGGTTCTCTTATTTTATTTTTTGCAATTTTGATTTCTTAATTTCAACAAATCTCAATTTTATCAAATCTGCAACTTTTGTCCCCTTGTTAAGTTGTCAACCCATTTTTTTATATGGCAATGCTGAGATGTCACTAAGGTGGTGACGTGGCTAAAACGTGTCATGCTATGACATCCAATGATCATGCCAGCACGATAACATTTACCACATAAGCATTTCAGTCAAAAATTGGATTGCAGATTAACAAAAGGACTACAATTGTAGATTTGATAAAAATTAGGGGACCAAAATTGCGAGAGAAAATAGGTAGACTAAAGTTGCAGATTTGATAAAATTTGGAGATCGAAATTGCAGAGATTGTTAGGCTGGATATCATGTCCCGGGTTCAAACCCATGACCCCAAAGTTGTGTGCGTGAGTTTCTAGTGGCAATTATCACTTCGTATACAAACCAAAAAAAGTTGCTTTAAGTATCAATATCCACTAATTTTTTTTATCCGGCCTTAATCAGAGACTTCTCTTGTGTTTCTGTTATCTTAGATGGAAAAGCTTGTATGGCAAAGGATCTTGTGGAATCCATAGACAGAGAGAACAACAAAATAGCCTTCAAAGTATTGGAGGGAGATATCCTAGAGCACTATAAGAGCTTCAGGATCAAAATTCATGTTATTCCACAGGAAAAGGGAAGCGTGGTGCATTGGACTTTTGAATATGAGAAGCTTAAAGGCCACTCTCGTGACCCTCATACCTTGTTGCATTTGGGAATATATGATATATGATATCAGCAAAGACATAGACACTCACCTTACTAGTGTGAATTAAAAGCTCATCATGCTAGCATGTCCTTGTGTGATAAACTAACGATGATCTCTCTTCATGTGTACGCGTGTGACGAATAAAAGATTATAATCTTCATGTGTGTGTCTTGTTTAGGGGTGTTCGCGGTACGGTTTGGTTCGATTTTGAGACAAAAAGTGAACCGAACCGCAAGGTAAAATTACATGCGGTTTGGTTTGGTTCGGTTGGCTTCCTAAAATAAAACCAAACCAAACCGAACCAAACCAATGCGGTTTGGATTGGTTCGGTTTTTTCCAAGACAAAACATAATTTAAAACGAAGTTAAAATTAACTAACATAAAAAATGGCTAACATAAATCTTTAAGAAAAAATCTAGTCAAATATATGTAGTATATAAATTACTCTCTTTTAATTCTTTTAAGATAGCTAAGACAATGTTTAAAAGAATTTGAATTAAATATTTTATTGTAATTTTTAAATATAGCATAACAATATGGATTGTTTGTAAGTGAGTTAAAGAATCAATTGGATTTAAGCTAGTAAGTGAGTGAGAGTTGGGTTTTAGTTGCATTTGGGCTAGTAAGTTAGTAAGGAAGGTTGTAATTCAACAAGCCTTAGTGTTACTTGCGGTTTGGTTTGGTTTCTGAAATCAAAATCGCGAACCGAACCGAACCGCGCGGTGCAATGAAAAAAAGAACCGAACAAAACCGATCAAAAACGGTTTTTTGCAGTTTTCGGTTTGATTTGGTTTGGTTTGCAATTTTCTATTGGTTTGGTTCGGTTTTGAACACCCCTAGTCTTGTTCCATCTTTTTTTATAATAAAAAGTTGCTCAACGAAAATTAACGTATTTGGTTGATCCGGACCAAATATAATAATTTCCATTTATTGACCTCTGCTTGAGTTCGGGTGATTATCGTCATGTGCAACTTGATGGGATATGTTACTGTAAATTGCTACCTAAGGATTGTTCCTCTATTGTTTTAGTTTATTAAATTATGTATGGTGAAAACTCCTCTACTTAGGTGTGCAATTTCCAGATATATGATACTAATTATTTGGTTTAATTGTATTTTTTGTCTGCTTAGAATTTCAACACAACTCCTAGGTCAATGGAGTGTATGTTGAATGGGCTTTAGTGGTCAGTTTGAGACGTCTATGGTCCAAAAGGTTTAAACCATTTAGAATTTGTTTTAGTTAGCGCTTTAGTATCTGTTTTAGTTTGTTCAAATGGACCTTAGTTTCTCAGGTGTTGCTTATGTGCGTACTGTTTTTGTTTAGGAGTTCAATAATTCCCGATTGTGTGTCCATTTCTGGATCTGTTGGGGCTTTCCTATAAGCTCGTTGATTACACTATGTTGTAATGTTGGTGGCCTTTAGCCGTTATATACAATATTACACATTTGGACAAAAAAACTTATATATAAATAAAATTGTATTTGATAAGTAATTTTTTGGATTTCAATTTTCTTTTTAATTTTATCTTTTTTTATAATAGAAATTTTAAATTTAAACTAAAGTTATAGTAATCCAATTGTGAATATAAGGAAAAATGGGAGGATGTTATAATGCTCTTATGCATTGCATGTACAACTAGAAGAAATTTATCTCAGTTTTAGAATTGAATTATATATAAGTAAGTGACTGAAAATGATTTATTATAGATAAAAACAAATAACCATTTAAGTTTTCATTACATACACAATTGTTGGCGTTAATTTAGACATGTGCGTGATAAAAATATATGAAAAGACAGGCACCGAGTGGCGGATCCAGGATTTTAAAATAGGGTGTTCCTTTTTCTTCAATGATTTAACAATTGTATGATTTTACAAACAAAAAAAACAACAGCTTGAAACTTTACCTTGTTATGTCGGACAAGATCCATGACATTCACAATATCTTGATCACCCTTTTGTAATGCTTGAGACAAATTATTTGTAACCGATAACACATCAACCATTAGATGCAACGTAAAAATGAAACGAAAAGTTTGCATTGCCAACAACAAACTTTTCGGTTCACCTTTACACGATCTATCACTTTTGAGGTCTTCAAGCATCTCAACGATAAGATTAAAGAAGCCATGCAACCTACTAAGAGTCCTAAAGTGATATCCCCAATGTGTATCCCTTGCTCTTACAATATACATTTCTTGATTCAACCTGGTACCAGTTTCCACCAACTCATTATCAATTAACTCTGCAATATGAGCAACTTGTTTTTTTACAAAGCATAGCTTGACGCTTGTTAGATATTAAAATAAAATTTGAAATTAAGAATTATTCATACTCAATAATATATAGAATGTGATACAAAATATTAGATATTAATTAATTAAGATATATATATATATATAATAAATAAAGGTAAATAATAAATAAATATAATTAATAGGTTCTATGAAAAAAATGATATAATTAAAATAGGGAAAATCACTTTTGTTAGTAATAATATAATAGAACGGGTTAAGTATTATATATTACACAACAGAACCAACCGAATGAAGTGGCACAGTTGGTTAGTATGTGCGTTTGTCACAAAGAGGGGAGTGGTTGGATTCCCCAGACCCGCTGTGTAAAATTTGGAGGTATTACCACTAAGATCGAGATGTTTGGGTGTTCCTGGGAACACTAGGAAGTTCCCAGGAACACCATATAAATCTGCCTCTGCAGACACCACTAACAATAATAAAGCTGCATAACAACTTAATGAACTAATCTTACTCATCTCAACATTCTATCTAATCCTCTCTTCCTTGTTACTCACCTATCGGAGATCGTGGTTTTATGTCGTTTTGTTGATCTGAAATCACCCTTATGCATTTCTTTAATTTTTATTTAAATGATTGGTTTCCATGTAGAACTTGTTTTTCTTTCATGTTTTTTTCTTGATTTTGTCGATTAAGTACGACGTTGTTTTGTTTGTTGTCTTGGTAGAATGTTTGATTTTTCGTTTTGTTAAGATGTTCATTTGATTCAGATTGACAAATCAACTTCAATATGTTACAGGTTCAATCAATGATTTGAGGCATTTTGCCATTTTATACGATTAACTCAGTTGTGTGAGTTTATTCACATATTTATCCTTTTAGATTTTTGCGATGTTTAAATTTGTTTCGTGCCAAAACAGACTTAAATGTTGTCATTGTCCATTTATCCCCGCACAAAAAAAAACGTTTAAAAAACACCTTGCAATATGTAACATTATTCAGTTACCCCCAATGTGGTGCACACTGTTGTTGTTACTAAAAAAATTAAGAATTTTGTGGAATAAGAGTGTTGAACTTGTGACCCTATTGTGACACACTAACCATCTAACCACTACACTAGTAGGTCTGGATTCATTTTCATTTTCCATTTTGTTTAATCGTCTTCTTCGTTCAATCATAATCTTTTGTTTCCATTTTCGTTTCCCATTTCGTTCAATCATCTTCTTCGTTCAATCATCATCTTTTGTTTCCATTTTCGTTTTCCATTTCTAATTTCTTTCATCTTCTAAAAATAGAGACCCACAAAGAAATCAACCCAGGAACGCTTTTCGTTTTTTCATTTCTAAGATTTTCGTTTCTAAGTTCGTTTTGAAAAAAGATGATCCACGTTTTCAGATCTATGTTCGTCTGGAAAATGGAAAATAGAAGTTTCAGATCTAATACGATGAAGATGATGAAGATTTGTTGAAAATAATGACTAACTATGTAATATACATTTGTTGCTGGCAATATGTTCACAAATGTAAATGTTGACAAATGTACAAGTGGCTTAGTGGTATTAATTAATTTGCATCACTCACGGGTCAAGGGTTTGGATCCCCTGCTAGCCAAAACTTGAATTTTTTTTTTCCGCTCGATGGATTAGTGTATGCAGTTGCACACAGACACTAAGGGTCTGTTTGGATTAGCTTAATTTTGAGCTTATGAAAAATAACTTATAGAGATAAATAATTTTTTTTATGTTGACTCATAAATTCTCACTAACGAAAGTTATATCTTCATAAGTTGTTTTTTCGTAAACTACATTGACAAACTTATGAGTAATACATAAAAGCTTATTTATTTGCATAAGTTTTTTTGGGTCAAAACATAAGTTATTTTTCATAAGCTCAAAATAAGTTCTATCTAGACTGCGTAAACTAAAGCTACGGTGGAATGAATCGTACTACTATAGTAGTCTTTGTCCACCTGGAGCCGTGATCTCTGCGAAGATCCCGAAACACAGCATCACTGAAATCGAACTCAATCGAAAAAATAGACGGACACTACAATCCACTCTGTTTCTGGTTTCCCATCTTTGAGTCGAACCACTGCACTGTTCTCCTTTCTCTCCCAAACGCACTGTGTAGCAGAGTGCAACTGCAGAGACACTCGCCGAAGCTTCAACAACCTCACACGAAATTTGCATGCATTTCATATAGAAAGATTGCTTAAATTAAAATGGCGAAATCCGAACCCAGCACGAGTCGAATCGTGATGGAGCCACTATCACAGTTCGATATCTCCACACACTCTCGCACCACCACCGTCCGATCACTTGCTATCTCAACGTTTTCCAATTCACAACACCAAAACGGAACAATTCTCTACGTTGGTACTCACTCCGGAACCCTATTTTCCCTCTCCGCCGATGTAAACGATACCAACGGCACCGCCACGGTGGCAGATTCCAATTCCTTTCTTCGGAAACTGTCGTTTCTGCGAAGCGTTTCGGTGAGCGACTCTCCCGTGGATGTCGTTTTGGTTCTTGCGGATTTGGGGAAGGTATTATTGCTATCTGACGGGTCGTTGTTCTTGGTTGATTCTGAACTATCGAATCGTGCCGTGAGGTTAGGGTTTTCGAAGGGTGTTGCTGTTGTAACGAGAAGGAGGATGAGAAACAATGAATCTGAAGGATTGGGTTTGGATACTAATAATCAACGGTTTTTGCATAAATTGGGAGGGTTGATAGTGAAGGATGGTGAGACACAGAGTGAGGGTGGTGGTAGTGGTGGTTGTGTTTTGGCACTTGCTATTGGGAGAAGGTTGGTGATTGTAGAGCTTGTTTTGGGGAATAAAGGTGGGAAGAGTGATAAAGATGCTAATAATGCATCTCTTGTTGTTTTGAAAGAGATTCAGTGTGTTGATGGAGTTGTTAGTACTATGGTGTGGCTTGATGATTCCATTGTTGTTGGAACTGCGAATGGATATAGCTTGATTTCGTGTATTGGTGGACAGAGCAGTGTTATATTCTCGTTGCCGGATGTGTCTCGGCCGCCACGGTTGAAGTTGCTCTACAGAGAATGGAGGGTGTTGTTGTTGGTGGACAATGTGGGGATTATTGTTGATGCACATGGGCAGCCGGTTGGGGGTAGTCTTGTTTTTCGGCATGGCTTGGATTCTGTGGGAGAGTTGTCTTTCTACGTGGTTGTTGTGAGTGATGGAAAGATTGAGCTGTATCATAAGAAACATGGGAGTTGTGTTCAGGTGTTGCAGTTTGGTGGGGAAGGGATTGGACCTTGTGTTGTTGCAAGTGAGGAAGATAAGGGTGGGAAGCTTGTTGCTGTTGCAACTGCTACCAAGGTATGTTCTAGCGTGAATCTTCTTCAGAAAGTACACTTTGACATACTTGTGTTATGGTTTGATGTCTTAGATGTTAGCTTGAATGGTTGGGTGCTTGAATTAGAGAGTTGTTTGATAAATATTTTATTGGGATTGCTAAGATAAACTGAATAGAGGCCATTCATGATGACATTGAATCCCTATTTTACGCACAGCCAAACCCGAAGGAACAAATGATGAATGGGGAGAGTTAAATAATTTGTAGACAGGGCAGTGAAAGTTTGATTGCGTGGGTGATTTTCTGGTAGCCTTCTGATGGCTTCTCTCATGAAGTTATTTTTATGAAAAATGTAATGAATAACATTTCTCAGGTTGAGATAGTCATTCTGAAACAAAACATGCTTAAAATGGTAAAGAAAATGAGTAACTTACTTGAAGTTGTTGTAGAAAACACGAGCACTCAGGATAGTAAGTCATTCTGGGTATCTTCAATTTGAAAAATGGAAATTATGTTGTTGCAGTTCTTCATTTTCATTAATAATTAATAAAACTACTGGAAATTCAAAATTCAAAGGTAGGAAGTAAAATTGCTGAGTATAAGATTTCTGATCTTCCAGAGCAGTTGAGATAAATGCTTAGTGGACAAGAAACTGCTTATTTGGCACTTAAGTTTGTTAGTTAAGCAATAAGAGCAAGAAGGGAAGCTTATATTGCTAGCTGGATTGATTTTTCTGCTGCTCTTGTAAGTCCCCACTTATTTCTCTTTTAATGTCACATTCAGCAATGATTTGACATTTGAGCCTTGTGGGTTCTTATTCCATGACCAAAGATCACCTTTTTTTATGTACATTTAGTGTCATATAGAAAGTGGAAGGTTTCACAGGCTACTAGAGAAAATTGTTTTTTGATGGTTGTTAAAATATTATCAATTATTTTATTTTTGTAGTAATTCATTAAGATGGAAAAAAAAATGGCCCAACTTAAGCTTTGGGAGCATTGGTATTATTTGATGAAACTTAACATTGAAATCAACGAGCTGTTGTTTCATTTTGAGTATCATCGAACCTTCAACTTGTTTGAATGATATATTTTGACGCTTGATTTGACCGAGTATATTGAAGCTTGTATTTGACTTCAGTATTAGATGATATTGTTGAATTTGGTATCATTAAGTGCTAAATGACATTGGACTGAATGCGCTAGATTATGCCTATCATTTTAATTTTAATTGTTTAGAAAATTGCAAGGATGCACTTTGTTATATTAGTGACCTTTATGACCTCATAGTACTAGCTCATCGAAGAATCTCATGTTTTTTTACGTATACTCCTAGGTAGTGTGCTATCAGAAATTACCATCTGTAGAACAAATTAAAGACCTTTTGAGGAAGAAGAACTATAAGGGAGCCATATCCTTGGTAGAGGAGCTTGAGTCTGAAGGAGAAATGTCAAAAGATTTGCTCTCGTTTGTTCATGCTCAGGTCGGGTTCCTTTTGCTTTTTGACTTGCATTTTGAAGAAGCAGTGGACCACTTTCTGCTCTCTGAGACAATGCAGCCATCTGAAATATTCCCATTTATAATGCGAGATCCAAATCGCTGGTCCTTACTGGTACTGTTATCTTCGTCTCCCTTTGTATATTGCCCTCACAAGTTGTTTCTTTGAAAATTTTATTACTGGTTTGTTCAGAGCATCTGCCATGGGCTAAGCCACCAGAAATAAAACTTCCATGTTGGATTAGTGTCGGTTGCTATTTTAGCAACATTTATAAGTTGCCAATTCGGTAGAAAATTTGTATGTTGACACGTTTCTATCAATTACTTGGTTGGTCATATGCATATTCTCTTAAGCAGAATTGGGCATCAATATTTTGTAAAACTTTATGCAAGTTTATTTCATGCAATTGTAAGCATCCTTAGATCTGTTATTTCGGTAAAAACAAATGTGAATCTTTCGGCTTTCAATAACAAAAACAAATTATATGTCTATTGCATCTTATGCTTCTACAACGCAATAACTTTTTTTGAAAGATGGATGGTTGCTAATTTACCTTTTTAATAGATTTGGCTCTTAACTTGTTTTGTTCGTCACCGAATTCAGATCTTATTACTAAATCAGTTTGTTTTTTCTTCTCTTTCGATCAGGTTTTAAAGATCCGTTTTCTATAACTTTCTTGTTTTTTTTTTGACAAAAATAACTTTCTTGTTTTTGATATGATGCAATCGTTTGAATTTATTCATCTTGTAACATTGGGTTTATTTCATGTTCTTGATAAATTTGAATTTTGGATCCAGAATTAACAGGTAGTTTTACTATGGTCTTGTGTTGTGCTATGTTGTGAAACGTTATACTTGCCCAGTTGTCCCTAATACATATGAACTATTCAAATATTTAAAGGTTGTGTTTTACGAATGTGGTACAGAGGTTCAAACTGGCTTTTGTAGGTTCCTAGGAATCGGTATTGGGGTTTGCATCCTCCCCCAGCCCCTCTTGAAGATGTAGTAGATGATGGCTTGATGACAATCCAAAGAGCATCTTTCCTAAGGAAAGCAGGTGTAGAAACAATAGTAGATAATGAACTTTTTATGAATCCACCGAATAGAGCTGATTTGTTGGAGTCAGCGATCAAAAACATTAGCAGGTTCGTATTCCTTTTAATCTGTTGTGCAATTCACTTGAAAGAAAAAGAAAACATGTAGTTTTAGTTTGATATGGGAAATAGAATACAAAATCCTCTTTTATAGAAGATGTAAGACATAAATCAAGGTAGGAAATTTTATTTGGTTATCATCGTTAGTACCAGTATCATCCTATCTGAAGTCTTATTATCCAGGACATAAAATTTGAAATCTCCTTTGACCCCTACCACACCCCCTTTTGCAAGATGGCTTGAAAATGTCTCCCATAGACAGCTTTCTGAAGAAATCAATATAGTACTTGGACACTCCCCGGGTGCGAACGTCTGTAATTTGCTTAGTTGTAGACTTGTAGTGACATAAGTTATGCAGAACTTAACATTTTTATCTTCTCTTCAATGAAGTGTTTATCTTT
This sequence comes from Astragalus glycyphyllos, assembly GCA_963573325.1. Taxonomy (NCBI): domain Eukaryota; kingdom Viridiplantae; phylum Streptophyta; class Magnoliopsida; order Fabales; family Fabaceae; genus Astragalus; species Astragalus glycyphyllos. The sequence continues at coordinate 120,342,600 of OY754307.1, read as the reverse complement.
TTCCACATGTTTGGCTCTGTCATGGAGAACAGGATTGTGAGCTATGCAGGTTGTTGAGCTTCCTAAACTGTTACTCTCTTTGTAGACTTTCAATCCACATAATCTCACATTCCATGGGACATTGATCTACATTCTTCTTCAGCAGTACTTCTCCCCACCACATTTTATTTCTAACTTTGCACGTACATCGTTCCCTCTTATAAATGTATAATAACCACAAATAGATCTCCTTCCGATAGTACTCTCATCCCAATCTGCATTAGTGTAGGCCTGTATTTTTGCAAGTATACATACTTCCTATATAGTAATTCGCTTCCTGGCAACCCTTTGTTAATAAATATTACGTACAGGTATTTGGAAGCTTCTCGAGAGAAGGAATTAACGCAGTCAGTTAGCGAGGGGGTTGACACTCTATTAATGTATCTCTTTAGAGCCCTAAATCGTATTGAGGACATGGAAAGGTTGGCATCTTCTACAAATTGTTGTGTTGTGGTACGTGCAGATTATTTGTATTGTGGTTTCAGTATGTGCAAAATGTTGTGTTTTGCATTTATATAAATCTGTTTATGTTATGTATTAATTATTTGATTGAAGAGATTTCATACATATTCAAAATTTGGTCAGTCAAGCATGTTGTAGAAGGAGTTGTGCCTATTATTTCTAAGCAAATTTAAGGAATTACTTTTTCTTGTTCTTGGTATGACCGCATTTAATGTTCTCCAAAAGAGAGAATACTGTCAATTGCCAAATGAAGCTGTGAAACTAGAATGGTAAAATCTACTTAGAATATCAATCACAAGTTTGAACAGAAAAAAGAAGAGGGTCCTCTTCTCTAAATGCATGCTATTCTTTAAACAAGGACATAGGTTGTTGCACTGCATGACATGATAGTGATTGCTAGGGGTTGTCCTGTAAGATAACCTTATTATGAGATATGTTTCTTTGTAGGATGAGTTGGAACACATGTTGGAAGAGTCCGGGCACCTACGGACCCTTGCCTTCCTATATGCAAGTAAAGGAATGAGCTCAAAAGCTGTGTCTATTTGGCGCATCTTGGCAAGAAATTATTCATCTAGCCTATGGAAAGACCTCGTTTTGGAGACTAGTATACAGGATAGCGGGAAAAACCTTATTTCTAGCAAGGCAGTTGCTGCAGCTGAAGCTTCAAAAATTCTTGAGGAGTCATCTGACCAAAATCTGATTCTCCAACATCTAGGATGGGTATGACTGTCTTAGTGGTTAAGAAGTTGTTTGTTAATGAATAGAATGACTACAACTCGGTGATTCTTCTTTTTGAACTTTCTCATTTCAGATTGCAGATATCAGCCAGGTTCTTGCAGTCAAAATTCTAACTTCGGACAAACGAGAGATCCAGCTTTCTCCTGGTTGGCCTTGATTCTTCAAGCATGCCCACATTATCATGATTTTTTCAATGATAATGTTTTTTAACATTGATATTGAGTACTGCAAATTTTGAATGTTGATATTGATGAGTGCGAATTTTTGAATATACTGTTTTACTTAGTTTTGACTACTAACTCATGTGGTTATTATCACAGGATGCCTAATGTAATCTGCTGAAGGGTTCTTAAATATTATAGTTATCATCATGTTTCGTTTAATGTTAATTTTATCTTATTCATGAAACCATAAGTGATAAATTGGTTCATTTCGTACTGCAGATGAAGTCATTACCTCAATTGATCCGCAGAAAATAGAAATTTTACAGAGGTATGCCACTGTATTGCCTATTGACAATATCGTCATTTCTTTAAAACAGAATTTATAATAATGTTTGAGACATCTACTGAGATGTTTATAGTTATTAATTCCTAGGATTTCATTATGCCATTACTTGTTGATCCACTTTCGTTGCTTTTATGTTTTTGCTAGAAATTTATTAAATATAACTGCTGTTGACTGGTGTTAGGAAATGTTAAACTAATTATATTGCTCTTGTACTTCCTAGTATGTTAGTATAGATAGGTAGGTGTACTCTATACTGAATACTCTATGCTTATTATATTGCTCTTGTGCACTCTATACTACAATTTATGATTGTCCTTTATTTTTAGTACCTTCAATACTATTGAACCCAAAAATCCGTGTCCCATTTTTAAGTTAATAGGAATAGGAATACAGAATAAACACACACACACACACTCACACTCACATAAAGAGATTAGTTAATCTTTATTATGTCAGCAATGTTTACTAACTTTACCTAAATGTTTTCATCTATTTTCCGCTGCATATAATTTTTTTTCTTGATGTCAAACTCAGAATTTGGGTTTCAATAGAGTTAGAGTCCAATAATGTCAATTGATCTGTGTTTCTGAGTACACCTAAAGGGTTATGATTTGGTTATTGTAGTTGCTATATTGATTTATACTCTATTTTAACATTCTGCTTCTTTAGTTTACCCTGGCTTCCTTGTTATTTTAGGTATCTCCAATGGTTGATTGAAGACCAAGACTGTGTTGATACTCAGTTCCATACATTGTATGCCCTCTCACTTGCCAAATCAACAATTGAAGCCTTTGAGCCTGAAAACATATCTGAAAATCTTGCTACTGGAACCGAAACAAGAATTTTGCCTACTTTGAGGAACTCAATATTTCAGACTCCTGTCAGGGAAAGATTACAGATCTTTTTACAATCCTCAGACTTATATGATCCAGAAGAAGTTCTTGACTTGATTGAAGGATCAGAATTATGGTTAGAAAAGGTAATTTAAAGTATTTTTTGACTATGTTATCTTAAACTTTTCATTTATTTGATGAATTTTCTATTTACGGTTCTTTGTTGTATCATAGAATATATTCGTGTGGCAGGTGATGATAATTCCCTTAAGTTCAAAATAATGTTGACCATTTTTTAACTTTTTTATGCCCTCTTTTATTGCTTAATTGGGCTTGACAGGCTATACTGTATAGAAGACTCGGGCAAGAGACTTTGGTCCTCCAAATTTTGGCTTTGTAAGTTTCAAATTAGCTTAGAAATTGTACTTTTATCTTATAAATTTAATCAAACTATGATACGAATGCTACTAAGAAAAACAAGTTTGGTAAAGTTTTTATTAGGAGGGGCAAGAGAGTCATTAGCTCCAAGTAGTGGAGTACCTCTCTAACGGTACTGATGAGGTGCCCTTAGGGTAGTGGCTCACAATGATTGTGCTGCCAGGGAATAAAGGTAGGATTTTTGTAAGAAAGAGACAGGCTAGAATTGGCTGGGATTGGGCTAGGTTGTACGGATTCCTCTCACTGTGAGAGGCTGTACTAGGATATTCTTCTCAGATTTTTCTGACCTAATTTCTCTGTAATTGGTCACTGAATTCAAGAAATAGACACCTCATTTTGTCAGTTAATTCTGTTTATTCTACTGTTTCATTACATTCCTATCATTGGTATCAAAGCTCTAGTACCACCGGAGCTGAAAAATGGTGAGGAAGGCGGCGGTTGAAGAACGACAGGACCTGCTCGAGCAGAGTTTCGAAGGGCTCGAACAGAGTGTTGAAGCGCTGACCTTGGAAGTTCGCTCAAACCAAGTTGAAATGCGTTCACTACTTGAACGTTTGGAGCTCCGGTTACCCAGAAGGAAGAAACGACGCCGGCGAGCTGGTAGTAGCACCTTTGAGAACGACGGAGAGGAGGAAGAAGACGAAGACTCTTCTACGAGCTCCGACGACTCTGAAGAGGCGAGCGTTCGACCACGTCACCATTATCGTGGGCGAAAGCTTGAAATCCCTGTTTTTGAAGGAGGTGAAGCTTATGGGTGGCTGGTGAAAGTGGAACGATACTTCAAGATTAATGGAGTTATGGAAGAGGAGATGTTGGAGGCGGTGATGATCGCGCTGGACGGAAGAGCATTGAACTGGTTTCAGTGGTGGGAGGAGCAGCACCCTGAACCCACATGGGAGGAGTTTAAACAAGCTGTTATTCGAAGGTTTCAACCAGATCTGGTACGAAATCCTTTAGGGCCCATTCTGAGTGTGAAACAAACTGGTACAGTGATGCAATACAGGGAACAGTTTGAGATGTTGATGGCACCCCTGAAACGCAGAGAAAGAGGCATGTTAGAGAGCATTTTTCTCAATGGTTTGAGTGAGGAAATCCAAACAGAGCTGAAACTCCACAACACTCGTGGCCTTAATGCTTTGATGGATAGGGCTTTACTCATAGAAGAAAGAAATAAAGCTTTGAAGGATGAAGGGGAGAAGAAGAGTGGAGGGAATAGGTGGAAAAATGGTGGGACTGGTTCAGGTTTTGAAACAGGGAAGAACAGAACCGTGATAACCAAACCCAGATTTGAGTTTGGAGGATGCAGTGGAAGTGTTCCAGAGAGAAAGACTCCAGTAACAAGTGGAGAAAAGAAGCAAGGGCAGAGTAGAAACTTATCTCAGGAGGAGTTGAGAGAGAGCTCAGTAGGAAGGGACTTTGTTTTAAATGTGGAGAAAGATGGGGACGTGATCACATTTGCAAGATGAAACATTAGAGTCCAATTAATTGATGAAGAGGAGGAGAGTGATACTGAAAAAGAAGAAGTAGAAGAAGTAGGGGGGCTGAAGAAGAGGTAGAATTGAAGACTCTGTTGCTTTCACTCAAAAGCAGGGAGGGATTAACGTCAAATCAATCCTTCAAGGTGTGGGGTATAATTAATGGAGCCTCTGGGTACTAGTTTTGGTTGATTGTGGAGCCTCAAGCAGTTTTATTTCTTACAAGTTAGTAGATGAAATGAAGCTGGTTCTTAAAGACACACCTGAGTACACAATTGAGGTGGGGAATGGGGAGAAGATCACTCACAGGGGAGTTTGCAAGGGACTTAAGGTGCAAGTGCAAGGGATCAACTTCACTCAGAATTTTTACTTGATGACTCTGGCAGGGACTGAGTTGGTTCTTGGCATGGATTGGTTGGCTAGCTTGGGCAACATCAAAGCTAACTTCCAAAACATGGTTATCAAGTGGAAAGGGGGAGGACAGAAATTTAAAATTAGAGAGCCATCACTTAGCAGACACCAAGCTTCACTCAAGACCATGAGGAAAGCTTTACAAGGAGAAGAAGAAGGATATCTACTGCATTACTGTGAAATGCAGAGTGTTGTGAAGGAGGTGGAGATACGGCCAGAACTTGCTCCAATCCTTGAAGAATTTGCTGATGTCTTCAAAGAGCCAACAGAGTTACCACCATTGAGAGAGCAAGACCATGCTATTGTGCTCAAACCTGGAGCACCTACTCCAAACATCAGGCCATACAGGTATCCCCATTACCAAAAGGATGAGATAGAGAGATTTGTTAATGAGATGTTGTCTGCTGGGATCATAAGGCCCAGTATTAGCCCATTTTCTAGCCCTGTGTTGTTGGTTAAGAAGAAGGATGGGGGATGGAGGTTTTGCATTGATTATAGGGTCTTGAACAAATACACTGTGCCTGATAAATTTCCAATACCCATTATAGATGAGTTACTTGATGAGATTGGTAATGCTACGGTATTTTCTAAGCTTGATTTGAAGTCTGGTTATCATCAAATTAGGATGAGAAGTGAAGACATCCATAAAACTGCTTTTAGAACTCATGAGGGTCACTATGAGTATTTGGTGATGCCTTTTGGGTTGACAAATGTACCTTCCACTTTCCAAGCCTTAATGAACAACATTTTGAAGCCCATTTTGAGGAAGTATGTGTTGGTGTTTTTTGATGATATACTAGTTTATAGCAAGGATTTGGCTTGTCACTTGGAACATTTGAAGACTGTTCTGAGCATCCTGAGAAGCAACCAGCTGGTTGCCAACCAAAAAAAATGCACCTTTGCTCAAAGCCAAATTGAATATCTGGGCCATATTATCTCAGGAGAGGGTGTGGCAGCAGATCCCTCCAAGGTAGAAGCTATGACTAACTGGCCCACTCCAACAGATGTGAAGAGTCTTAGAGGATTCCTTGGGTTGACTGGGTATTATAGAAGATTTGTGAAAGATTATGGGAAGATTGCATGGCCTCTCACATAGCAACTCAAGAAAGACAGTTTCAATTGGAATGAAAGTGCTCAGGTAGCCTTTGAAAGGTTGAAGACAGCAATGACAACTCTGCCAGTGTTGGCAGTGCCTGATTTCTCAAAGGAATTTATAGTGGAAACTGATGCTTCTGGTAAAGGGTTAGGGGTAGTTCTCATGCAAAAAGGGAGACCTGTGGCCTATATGAGTCAAACTTTGTCTAACAGGGCCCAAAACAAATCTGTTTATGAAAGAGAGTTGATGGCTATTGTGATAGCAATCCAGAAATGGAGACATTACCTTCTTGGCAGGCACTTTGTGGTGCACACTGATCAAAGGAGCCTGAGATTCCTGACAGAACAGAGATTGATGGGTGAAACAACAGAAGTGGGTAACCAAGTTGCTAGGCTTTGATTTTGAGATCAAATACAAGCTGGGATTGAGAATAAAGCTGCTGATGCTTTATCATGGAAGCTGAATTACAATGCTATCTCCACTGTGCAGTGCCAAGAGTGGGGTGGTCTAGAAGAGGAGGTGCAGGCAGATGAGAAACGGAGACTTATTGTGCAAGACTTGGTTGCCAAGGTGAACACTCATGAAGGTTATGTGCTGAAAAATGGTAGACTTTATTACCAGGGCAGGTTGGTCATTCCTAAGGACTCTCCTCGAATTGGTAAGATACTAGAAGAATTTCATGATTCTGCTATGGGTGGACACTCAGGGATTTTGAGAACCTACAAGAGGATAGCAAGTGTAGTGTATTGGGAGGGGATGAGGAAGAGGATACAGCAGTATGTACAAGCTTGTGCTACATGCCAAAGAAACAAATACCAGGCCCTTAGCCCTGGGGGACTACTCCAACCACTTCCAATACCAACTCAGGTTTGGAGTGATGTGTCTATGGACTTTGTAGGTGGCTTACCTAAATCAATGGGGATGGATACTATTTTGGTAGTGGTTGACAGACTTACCAAATATGCTCATTTTATAGGTTTGGCTCATCCTTATAGTGCCAAAGATGTGGCTGTGGTATTCATGAAAGAAATAGTGAAACTACATGGTTTTCCTAGCTCTAGCTCTATTGTATCTGACAGAGATAGAGTTTTCTTAAGTGCTTTCTGGTCTGAGTTGTTTGCAACTGCAGGAACTAAACTGAAGTATAGCTCAGCTTACCATCCTCAAACTGATGGTCAAACTGAGGTGGTTAACAGATGTGTGGAGACTTACCTGAGATGTCTGACAGGGAGCAAGCCCAAACAATGGGTTAAATGGTTGTCTTGGGCTGAGTTTTGGTACAATACAAACTACCACTCTTCTATTCAAATGTCACCATTTGAGGCTTTGTATGGAAGAAAACCCCCTGTGCTAGTGAGGGGGGATGAAAATTGCTGTTTTGTGGATGAGGTTCAGCAACTCACTCAAGAAAGAAATGAACTGCTTCATGAACTGAGAGACCACCTGAGCGAGGCTCAGAACCGTATGAAGCAACAAGCTGACAGACATAGAAAGGAGGTGACTTATGAGGTAGGTGAAATGGTTTACTTAAGAATCCAACCTTACAAGTTGAAGCAATTGGCTAAGAGATTGAACCAGAAATTGAGCCCTCGGTTCTATGGTCCTTTTGAAGTGCTGGAGAGGATTGGAACAGTAGCCTATAGGCTGAAACTACCACCAGAGAGCAGGGTGCACCCTGTATTTCATGCTTCTCTTTTGAAAAAGGCTGTGGCTGCCACTGATACAGTTCAGCCACTTCCCAATTGTTTGGCTGAGAACATGGAGTTGCAAGTGAGTCCTGAAGATATACTTGCTGTAAGGAAGACACAGAAGGACACAGTTGAAGTTTTGGTGAACTGGAAGCATCTACCTGACTTTGAGAACTCGTGGGAAGCCCTTGAAGACTTGCAGGAACAGTTTCCAGAATATCACCTTGGGGACAAGGTGGCTGTTGTGGGAGGGAGTATTGATACGAATGCTACTAAGAAAAACAAGTTTGGTAAAGTTTTTATTAGGAGGGGCAAGAGAGTCATTAGCTCCAAGTAGTGGAGTACCTCTCTAACGGTACTGATGAGGTGCCCTTAGGGTAGTGGCTCACAATGATTGTGCTGCCAGGGAATAAAGGTAGGATTTTTGTAAGAAAGAGACAGGCTAGAATTGGCTGGGATTGGGCTAGGTTGTACGGATTCCTCTCACTGTGAGAGGCTGTACTAGGATATTCTTCTTCTCAGATTTTTCTGACCTAATTTCTCTGTAATTGGTCACTGAATTCAAGAAATAGACACCTTATTTTCTCAGTTAGTTCTGTTTATTCTACTGTTCAATTACATTCCTATCAAACTATATTGTATGATGACATGTATTTATGTGCACGCGTTTTCTTATTGTTGATTCTTTGTAATTCTTTGAACAGTTTAATATGATAATGATACGATGTTTGTGCTTGTAGAGTTGTATATGTTTTACATTAGATGGTACAAACTAATCTTGGCCATGTTCTTGAAATCTTACTTCCTCTGTTCCTTACTCTAAGATCCTCTGTTCCTTAAGACCTTTTTCAAATTTTCTGTTGCATTATCGATTTCTTCCCAAAACACCCTTAATTTACATTTTTTAGCCTATAAATAAACACTAAATGAGATGAACTAATAAGATAAACCCTTGTTATCTCTTAATGAGGATTGCGAAGTGGGTAACTAATTGGGTCGGTACTTATCAGGTTGAAATAGTGAGATTGTGAGGTAGTTTAATACTACTCACTAAATTAACTAATTTCCTTCATGGGGGTGAATTAATAACAAGGTTCCTATATAAAGGGAAGGAGAGAGTATAATTTAAAAGCAAATTATCTATGTGAGTCTGTGTACGATATACTCATGCGTATATTTATATCTAGTATAATGGTGTACATGTCATAGGCCTTTTTCTTGCCTCTTTCGCTTTGGGTGCTTTTGATGCAATATTGATTGATAAGCTAGACAGGAAAGTACAAGACAAATAGTTGAGTCGCGGCACTACTTTTTGTGTTGCATTTTGTATGGTAGTTGATGCACAGCACATGTAATTTTGTGTTGTGTGATTCGTTTCAGAAGGTATAGGCCTTGTCTCGCCTCTTATTTATTACTGTACACCAATGCCACAGGCCTTGTCTTGCCTCTTATTTATTCTTGTTGTCTGTTGGCTTTCAGGAAACTAGAAGACAGTGAAGCTGCTGAGCAGTATTGTGCTGAGATTGGTAGAGCTGATGCCTACATGCAGTTTGTCTCCCTTTTCCCCATTTAATATTTTATCAATGTACGTAAAGGTTATTTAACACAGTTGTTTTAAATGCTTTTTTACTTTTTTTTGTTGAATGTCCTCAGATTGCTAGAAATGTATTTGGATCCACAGGATGGTAAGGATCCCATGTTTACTGCTGCGGTTCGCCTTCTCCACAATCATGGAGAATCATTAGACCCATTGCAAGTTTTAGAGGTATTAAACTCACTCTATAACTTTGTTTTAACAACTAGACATGACCATTTTCAAATGTATCCTGTCTCATTGGCTGGTTTTGTCGGATCACAATTCCCTAGTTTAGAACCAGCTTTGGGACTGTTAAACCTGTTAAAAGTGGTAGACCATGTTGAGAACTGAATTTAATCATGAACTCAGGTCCTGGACAGTTGCATGCTCTTTTACCACTAGTCTAGCACACAACTGGTGAATTGTCAAGTAATTGCCTTTACTTTTAAAAACATTGTTCAGTTTTCCTATAAATATCAAATGACATTATTCATGGCGTTTTTCCTATTCTATTCCACCGTGAGTGGTGGATATCCTGCTGCCTTCTCTGCTGCGAATGGAGAGAAAGTCTGTCAGCCAGCCATGGTAGTCAATCTCGAGATCCTACCCAGGAACAGAGAGGGGTTGCAAGATCGTAACACGAAACGGAAGATCCTACAAATTCCTAAACTCGCATATATTTGTACATAAGAATATATATATATATATATATATATATATATATATATATATATATATATAAAATACCATAGATAAGTTAAAATTTTCAAAATATGCCACAAATACTCAATAAACCTCAAAGTCATCCGCGATACCCCAATGTAGCAATATCAAAAACACAACCAAACCAAGTAACCAATAAACCAACTACTAACAGTACTAAGTTCTTAACAAAAACTAGAAAGGAACAAATAACATAAATTGAATTAAGTCCAAAAAAGTAAAAACATAAACACTTTAGACACATTCTGTCCTGTCAACAACATAATCATCATCTCCGTCTTCATCCCCTCCTTCATCATCACCATCTTCATCCCCTCCTTCATCTTCATTCCCTCCATCATCACCATCTTCACCAAGATACTCAAAAATAGGAGTTTGGTCAAAACCATCCAAAATAGGAAAACCACCATCCTCTTCAACATTTTCAACATTTTCACCATCTTAAACATTTACTACATCTTCAGTGCCTCCATTTTCTTCACCAGCAATCCAATCACCATCAGATGGAATATCTTCAAATTCACACGGTTTTCTCAATAGCTTCTTTTTAGCCAATTTTGAGTTAGCCATGATAAAGACAACATCATTCATTGTCTTTACCTTCAACCGATTTCTTCTTTTTGTGTTGAACTAAACAAAAAATAAATACAATTAACTTCGTAAAGATAGATATAATTTAGGCTTAAATATGTTTTAGGCCCCTGCAAATATGGGGTGTTTTGGTTTAAGCCCCTGCAAAATTTTTATTTATTTATAAACCCTTGCAAAATGACACGTTTTGTTTTAAGCCCTTCTGTTAGCAAACTGTTAGTGAGACGTTAAAAATCTCTTCTACGTGTATATTTGCAGGGGCTTAAACCATAAATATATTTTCCAAGGGTCTAATAAATAAAATATATTTTTGCAGGGGCTTAAAATAAAATAAAAAACACACGTGGAAGAGATTTTTAACGTCTCACTAACAGAAGGGCTTAAAACAAAACGTGTCATTTTGCAAGGGTTTATAAATAATTTTTTTTTGCAGGGGCTTAAACCAAAACACCCCATATTTGCAGGGGCCTAAAACATATTTAAGCCTATAATTGACAATTCATAGTATAAATTTTTGAAATTATACCATCTCAAAAGCACTCCAGTTACGTTCACATCCAGAAGAACTGCATGTCAAGCTTAGTATACGAATGGCAAATTTTTGAAGCTCGGGACATTCAATTCCATAACACTCCCACCAATCTGTTGGATCCTTCTTATCAATCGTTAGTCTAGCCAATTCACAACTAAAATACCCTTTTCTTTTGTGAAAGTCATCAAGCTGAAGATTGACATCAGTCCGCTCTTTTGGATCAGGCAATAACCTATTCAATACATCTAGTAAGCCTTTTCTAACCTCACAATCAGCAGTAAAATTTGGTTTATAATGAAATTGAGGGTTTGGAAAATATGCTGCAGCATGCAAAGGCCTGTGGAGCGTCTTAATCCATCTATCATCAGTAATTTTCCAGTAGGGCATATAACTAAAAAATTAAATAAAATTGAATTAGTTCACGTTTGAACAATGCAACAAACAAAACAAAAGGCCAAGTTAAAACCAATGTACCTTTTCTCTACACCACGAAAAGCTTTCTGAATCTCCTCTTTAGCTGCGTCCATTGACTCATAGATAAATCCCATGGCCGGTTTTTGATCCGAGTCGACCAAACGCAACACTTTAACAAGAGGGAGTGCGCCCTTCAAGCAATTTATAACATTCTTCCAAAACTCTTTATCCATCACAATCTCCTCAACATCTTTTCCATCTTTTACCTTGGCACATCGATTGGACTTCCATTGCTCACTAGTGAATATCCTTACCAAATTATCCTTATTCTCATGGAGGCACCCCAAAGTAAGGTAAGATGTTGCAAAACGAGTTGCCCCCAACCTCACCAAGTCTCTATCTTTTGTGAATTGCTTCATAATAGCAATCAGAGTAGGCCTACGCCAAATATAGTTTGTGATTTTCTTATCTTTGGGAATGGCATCCTTATGATAGGGTATGTTCTCCAAGCCTTCTAGAGCCAAGTCAAGACAATGGGCCTTCTAGAACTAAGTTTCAAACATTCTTAGGAATTTATAAGGATGTTTAGCTGAGTTGTCTTGACTGAGATGTTCAGCTGGTAAAGAAAATGGAGGCACTGAAGATGTAGTAAATATTGAAAATGTTGCAAATGTTGAAGAGGACGGTGGTTTTCCTATTTTGGATGGTTTTGACCAAACTCCTATTTTTGAGTATCTTGATGAAGATGGTGATGATGAAGGAGGGAAAAGAGGGAATGAAGATGAAGGAGGGGATGAAGATGGTGATGATGAAGGAGGGAATGAAGATGGAGACGGTGATTATGTTGTTGACATGACAGATTGTGTTTAAACTTTAAAGTGTTTATGTTTTTACTTTTTTGGACTTAATTCAATTTATGTTATTTGTTCATTTCTAGTTTTTGTTAAGAACTTAGTACTGTTAGTAGTTGGTTACTTGGTTTGGTTGTGTTTTTGATATTGCCAGATTGGGGTATTGTGGATGACTTTGAGGTTTATTGAGTATTTCTGGCATATTTTGAAAGTTTTCACATATCTATGGCGCGCGCGCACACACACACACACACACACACACACACACATATATATATATATAGGATCTTCCGTTTCGTGTTACGATCCCACGAGTTACGATCTTGCAACCTCTCTCCGTTCCCGGGTAGGATCTCGAGTTTGACTACCTTGGTCCGATCTAATATCTTGTTATAAAAATATTAGCATCTGAAGTCAATCACCAGAAGATATAGTCTGAAATGCACAAACAGGAATTGTTGAGCAATAGTTAATGGTTCTTGGATCCTTGAGTATAATTATCTGGATTGGATGGAAAGAAGCTGCATCTAATCAGTTGCAGATTTTCACTCTCTTCTCTTAAACTATATTGAACTGAATGCACTCCCCAGGACTGTACTCACTAAATTTCTTGGCTTTTTAATGCAGAAACTATCACCAGATATGCCGCTTCAACTTGCTTCTGAGACTTTACTAAGAATGTTCAGGGCCCGAGTTCATCATCATCGTCAAGGACAGGTACTTTCATGTATCCAGAATAATGGGTAATCATTTTTTCTGAAAATTCTCTCCAAGAAGAGGTGTGCATTCCACAAGATTTTACGACTGTATCAATTTATAGAGTACTTTTAGAATAAAGTATCCCACGCGTTGTAATATGATCTTGTGAGTATATTCTTTATTGCAACACCAGTTTATGTGGATTTTTTAATCACTGAAATTCATAGCTGTTCCTGAACTTGAACCATTTTTGCCAAGAAATCCTTGCGTGCAATCATTTTTAGATAAATTGTCGATAGTCTGACATATCCCGACCGGCATTCTCTTGTCATATACCTCTGTAGACATACACGTATTGTGGACTGATAACTTTAATAACACGCATTTCTTTCAGATTGTGCATAATTTATCCCGTGCGGTAGACATTGATGCAAGATTGTCAAGATTAGATGAAAGATCAAGGCATGTGCAGATTAATGATGAGAGTATATGTGATTCTTGTAATGCACGCCTCGGTACCAAGCTATTTGCAATGTACCCTGATGATACTGTTGTATGTTACAAGGTTAGTGCTTGATCACTTAATTGGTGCCTCAAATAGGGCTTTTGTCCAACTTCCATGCCTCATCATAATTGTAATGCTAAGATATTTCGAAATCTTTTATTTTAAGACTGCTTGACATGCATTCCTGTGCAACTAAGAAAATAATACGTACAAAATAACTTCTTGGGGGAATTTATTTTTGCATTAATCATAAATTTTTGTGTAACTTTTATCTGCCTAAAGTGAAAACAAGGTGGTAGTTAAAAAATGAAAACTAATTTTTTTTCCGAAACAAACAGGTGGTAGTGAAAACTCCTTTTTCTGTTACAAGAGATGGTTTTTCTTACTCGTGTTTCCATTACTTTGTAGTGTTACCGGCGTCAAGGTGAGTCAGTGTCTGTCTCAGGCCGCAATTTTAAGGAAGACATCCTAGTTAAACCAGGTTGGCTTGTGAGTCGTTGATCTCTAAACTATGATGTTTCTATTTGATGCTACGTCATATTGCTTGGCTGAATCTGAGTTACCATTCCATACACCAAATACAAATTCTTCCAGAATTGGAAAAAGGAAAGTTAATATTACTTGGTAACCTCCTATACTAGGAGTAGAGTTCATACACTTGACTACCACATGATGGTACTGTAAATAAATCTTCTGAGTTCTCCATTGTACTCCCCATGCCCCCTTTAGGAAAATTACATTGTATATTTTTTGATATTGTAAGATGTATATTTTTGCACATATTAATAATCTGCTTATTGCATTCTAGTTCTTTCGGGCATCCAATTTGGCCCTCAAAATGTTGGAACTGTTTTGTGGGTATTGGACGGTTGTTTAAGTCTCATCACTCTCAAGTCTCATCCAGCTTCTATAGGGGTGAAACTGTTTTTGATTAACCAAAGTCAGAAACTTGCGCAATAAGTTAGCTTAGAAGCCAAAATGCAAACCACTAATCCAAAAAGCTTGTTTTCCAAGTGCCTTAGCAAAAGGGTGTTAATTAGCACCAAAAGGCCTCATTTTTACTGGCATACAAGACCAAGTAACTTTTTTCTAGTTCGAACTTAGCGAAATGTATAATAAACTTATTTCACCTTTGCGAGTAATCGCGCTTCTCCAAAAGGCACTCCAAGAAATTATGGTTTTCATTTTTGCATTTGGTCCTTTTCAACCTGTCATGAAACTGTCAGTGCAGCAACATTGTTATCAATTGGACAAGACCTATAATATCACCGAGCACCGATGGAGAAATTTCAGCAGATAAATATTTCAGAAGCCAATAACAAATTGATAGTCAAGAAAGAAGCAAAACTGCCATTTGGATTACTTAATAAGACATTTCTCAAAGGACTGAAATTTTGTGTTATAATAATGCATCTACATTCACATCAATTATTTTTTTTTCTTTTTCCATATGTTCTCTCCATAGTAGATAGTTCCATTTGAGGCATTGTTGGACACTAAGGGTCCGTTTGGTTGGAGCGAAAGAGAAAGGGAAGAGAGAATGAGAGAAGAGAGAGTGACCTTCTATTGTTTGGTTGAATCGAGAGAGAAGAGAGAATGACTTTTTATTGCACTAAGAGTGTCTTTGTTTGAGGTGAAAGAGGGAAGAGAGAGTAATGGAAGAGAGAAAGAGAGAAGAGAGTGTACCAAACAATAGAAAGAGGGAAGAGAGAAAAGATTATCTCTTCCTTCTTTCTCTTCAACCAAACAAACTGTGGATAGCTTCTTGCGATAGGGATTTGAATCTCGGTTTGCTTTGCTTGCTAGACTCAATTCCCATTGGTCATGTACTTACTCAATTCCCAGAGTGTGATAGCCTGATAGAGTGTTCAAGATCAATAACATAGAACTTCGAGTATTCCTTTTAAGGATCCTTGATAAACCGTATATTTGCATGAGCTAAAAACAAAGTTAGATTTTTATAGAGACTAAACTACATCAAGCGTATATTTGTAAGGACTAAACATATATTTAAGCCTTTATTATTTTTTTGTTAAAATCATCTCTAGCTATATGTAGCCCCAATCAGTCTTGGGTACTCAAGCACTTGATATTCCAAGCCAAGTGAGGCTATGGTGGAGCCCAATATATAAAGATTAATTCTCGATTCTATCCCTTAATTTGCCAATTGAGCCACAAGCATTAGAAGTAGGGGTATTTGTCAAATGCATAAAAAAGCAAAAAAAATCTTTTACTCAAAGCTGATACGTGAATGCATATTATCTCTTCTCATTTCATTTTTTGGTCGAGATCAGCGTATCCACCGCCGAACGCAGTGACTAATCCCCTCGTTGGATTGGAGGCATCTCGAAGGGTGGGATAACTGACCTAGGGATTTAAAGCTGCTCCATACCCAAGGTGAGGATCGAACCCTCAACACTTGGTTAAGGGAGGATGAGCCCCAACCGCTCAACCACACCCCTGAGTTATCTCTTCTCATTTCATAATAAGACACTAGTATTATTTCTAGAAGGAAAAACAAATCAAACTTAAATTTCTATGCGCAAAATCGATCACCTACAATTGCATTCGGGGACCACATGAATTGTGCACAAGAATGCAGTACTATTAATTTTCTTTGGTTATTGTCAAAAAAAAATAAAAAATCTTTGGGTGTTTCCACTTCTTGTGTGGATCGTATCAATATATATATATATATATATATATATATATATATATATATATATATAATCAACAAAAGTGAAAGGTTAGTTCGATGATTTTGACTCAAAGACCCCAATGAATCCATATACGTCGGTTATTCAATGGTCCCATTTCACAACTTCTCGTTACTTCTAATTCTCCACACCATTATCCATTTTTTGTTTTTTATCACAAAATTAAGCAACAAGTGTACCAATAAACAAAGAGAAATAACAAAAAACTCCCAAAGTTAGTAACCATATCTTTGATCATTGAGGTTAGCAATTCATAGACCACACATTAAAATTGTGGCAATTATTTTCTCACTTAATTTTTCACCTTAAATTAATATTCACTCATTTTATTTTTTTTAAATTAATTGGATATATAGTAATTGATTGGTTATTAATAGTCTCTGATTGGTTCAATTTTTGGTCAGTGAACATTTGAGTGGCTGGTTGGTTTGTTGAATTGAACTATAACTCTTTGATGGCTTTGAATTTGCCCTCTCCAGCTCAAGTGAAGCCCTTGTTTTTCTCTGATACGCTCAACTCAAATACCTCAATAAAACTTTCAGGTTATTATAATTTTCTTTCTTGTCTTTAAGGTTGATAAATGATAAACCAATAATAATTATCATGATAAGTGCTTCCTCTTTTCTGTAACATTTGTGATCTTAACTTCCTTGCTTGTTATTTTTTCCATAATAATTAAAATATGTTATATGTTTCTTTCTGATCGAATCGGATTGAAATTACCTTTTTCTTCTTCTCAGTTACTCTCTAACAAAAAACATAACATCATGGAAAAAATCTTAATAACTATGTATATTAAGGTATGTTTTTATAAGTGAAATAGAACTATAGGTTAAAAATAAAGTAACAAGTGATTTTAATCCACGTGAGTTTACTATATTTTTTTCTGTTTATTTTGGCTTTCTGTGTGTTGTTTACAAAAACTTTCCTTATGTGACCCTATGGAAATTCAGTTGGAGAATCTTAAGACATTGAGTATATGAATCACCTCTTATATATCTTTCATTTAACTTATTTTTCCAATTGACATGAAACTAACCACACATGCTTGAATTTCCAATAAAAACAAATTACAAATATAAGTATAAGGAAACACCGAAACAACGTTTGTGTTCGGGTGAGAAAAAATTATTATCAAAATTATTAGTTCATTATATTATCGATTTTTTTTAAAAAATACCCTCATGTGATTTAATGAAATTAAGAAACTATATTATTTAACTCCAAATTTATTTAAGAGTAAATCATCAATTTTGGTCAAATTAAATTCTAAAGTTTTATAAGTAGTCCATTGCGGAGATTGATGAGACAATTTTCTTAAAACTATAGAGACTAGTTTGACAAATTTCACAAACTTTACGGATCTTGCATGAACCAAGTACGAGTGTAAGTTCAGAAACTAAATTAAGAGTACAATCTTTAAAGTGTCAAAACCGCAAGAGTTCGATAGATCTAAGGCGAGTTTAAAATTCATGGGGTCAAAATATACATCATATAAAAATTTGTAAAGATTTTAAATTTTGAGGGTGCACCCTTGAATACTCTGCCAATGTGTACATATGAACGCAAGAATGGATCCTATCAAGTGGAAAATTCTCCAGTTTTCTCAAGTGATTAAATCTCCACCTTTAAATATACCCTCTCTACTTTTTTAATGTTAAATACACGCGCGCACACACACACACACTCTCTCTCATATTTCTAATGGAGGGTTTAGATTCCACATGAGAGAAAAGTCATTGAAGAGGAGCCCCTCCCTTGTGGTCTCATTCAACTGACTCTACTGTCCGAGTGTCTTATTCATTTTATTGACGTACGGTACGTAAATAAAACAAATAAAGCAAATTTGTTTTTGGTTAATCTTAAGCAACTCACTTTATGTTTCCTAAGTCTCTTCTTGTTGGTTCAAAATACCACACAAAATTTACGTAAACCATAAGTAACTTAACTAATTTTTATTCAAAAGAAAAGGAGCTTATATAAGGGTAAGGGTCTCAATGACAATGCAACCAAGTTATATTTTTCAAGCACATCCAAAATTAGATGACCTACTTATAAGTTGGTAATTGATACAAAGTTCACTTTGATTCTGGTTTTGTATTTCAGGTAGCTTTCAAGTGAAGAGAAAAGATATTGACACAATTGTAAAGAGAAGAATTCATTGCTCTGCTGCACATTCACCACCACCAGCTTGGCCAGGAACTGCTATTCCAGAACCTACTGATTTTAAGACATGGGATGGACCAAAACCTATCTCCATCTTAGGTTCAACCGGTTCTATTGGAACCCAGGTACCTATAACTTCAATTCAATGACAATAACTCTAATGTAGGTTGCTCTTTGATGTATTTTTTGTTTACGAATTTGGCTTGTTTAATTATGCAGACACTTAATATAGTAGCTGAGTTTCCAGAAAGATTTAAAATTGTGGGGCTTGCAGCTGGTTCAAATGTTACTCTTCTTGCTGATCAGGTAATTAATTGAAAAGCGAAATTTAGAGAGGGGTAAATCCGTCACTAAACCCTTAAAATTCCGTCACAAACTCTTTTAGTGACGGAATTTGTGACAGACTGAAATTCGCAACAAAAATTGGGGTCACAAAAGTTTTAGCGAGGGATTCTGAAATCTGTCACTATTTATAAAACTTTTATATCTAAGACCAGCAATGAATTTGCAATCTTACAAAGTGAAGTTTTTTATTTATAAATTTCTTTATTAGTTGAGTTCTATATCTTTAATCACATTATTATATCTACAGAGTACATTTCAATTTCATAGTATGTCATATTGTGCAGATAAAGACATTTAAGCCTCAAGTAGTTGCTCTTAGAGATGAATCTCGAATTGATGAACTCAAAGAAGCTTTGGCTGATTTGGACCACAAACCTGAAATCATTCCTGGAGAACAAGGAGTCATTGAGGTGGAAACCTTTTATTGTCTCACAACATATGATTGGCTTATCTTATGGAGCAAATATTCTTTTTTCTAAGTAGTATTAATTTTTTCTAATTTTATTATTTCAGGTTGCTCGTCACCCTGATGCAGCAACTGTAGTTACAGGAATAGTTGGTTGTGCTGGACTAAAGGTACCAACTTCAAATCATTTCTATTTCGTTCAACTTTCATACATAACCAATGTATTCTTTATTCTTTATACCATACATATACAATGTTACTCACAAGCTTAATTTCATTAATCATGTCTAGAGCTGTCAAACTTGCCACCTAGCATAATCCAATGGGCCAAAGTGCGAAAATGGGTTGGGCTAGGCCAATCTAGTTATCGAATGAGCTGTGTTTTTGTAGCCCAGGCCAAAACATTGGGCCGATCCAGTCAAAGTTTTAACAAATAAAAACACAAAATGTTCAACGAAGCAATCTCAGTTCGACCCATGGGCCAAGTGGGCTGGGCTAAAATGGTCCAGTTCTTTCTGTGCCTTTTTTTTATCACAATCCAAAAACACTAGGCCATCAGGCCAGCCCGTCGAAATGGGCGAAAATTGAAACCTCTAATCATGATGATTTATGTAACATAATTATTGACATAAGAGGTAACTAATAAATGTACTAATACTTCCTTTCATTATTTTATCTACACAGCCAACAGTTGCGGCTATAGAAGCAGGGAAAGACATAGCATTAGCAAACAAAGAAACAATGATAGCTGGAGGAGCTTTTGTTCTTCCTCTTGCTCACAAGCATAACATCAAAATTCTTCCTGCTGATTCCGAACATTCCGCCATTTTTCAGGTATCCAAATCCATCATCTACTCAATCCTTTCCATTGAATAGAAGCAATGAATTTGATACTAGCATAACTTTTTGATGGTTACTACTGTGTTCCTATTTATAAGAAAAATTTACAGTTTTAGGTTCATTGAATAACCGATGTATCTGGTCTAGTTTTTTCTCCTAAATAGGACCAAAAGAAGTATAATTGATCACTAATGCTTAAATATTTTTCTCTTCACAGTGTATCCAAGGGTTACCAAAAGGTGCGCTTAGGAAAATCCAATTAACTGGATCTGGAGGTGCTTTCAGGTAAAAAAAGAAAGTAATTCAAGAAGACTTTTGAAAGTTGCATTGTGTATTTCATTATATCTAAACAATTCATGGTTTCTATACTGCTATCTCCATGTGATTGACAGAGAATGGCCTATTGAAAAGATGAAAGACATTAAAGTTAAAGATGCATTAAAGCATCCTATTTGGAGTTTAGGAAGAAAAATAACAGTGGACTCTGCTACCCTTTTCAACAAGGTTTTCTTTCCTTCTACTATTTATATATATATATATATATATATATATATATATATATATTTTATTTATGAAAAAGAATACTTTCTAGCAAATCTATCTAATGATGTGTTCTTACTTCTTGACAGGGTCTAGAAGTAATTGAAGCTCATTACTTGTTTGGAGCAGAATATGATGATATTGAAATTGTTATTCATCCACAATCTATTATACATTCATTGATTGAAACACAGGTTTAATTAGTCCCTATATAATATAATCATGTGTTCAATGTTGCTTATTAATCTATCATACATTCATTTATTTTTCTTTTTTATTTTCAGGATTCTTCTGTTATTGCACAATTAGGGTTACCTGACATGCGTATACCTCTCCTCTATACATTGTCTTGGCCAGAAAGATTCCCTTGTTCTTGGCCTCGTCTTGATCTTACCAAGTACAATCAATTTATCCTCTTTCAAATTTTTACTAGTTTAAAGATGGCTTATTTTAAGTGCTATGAACCACTTAATAAATTAGTACTCCCACCGTTACAGAATACAAGTAAAAACTGGTCAACGAAAGTTGATATATCTGATCCAAATTCATCAACCTACTAACACAGTTATATTTAAAATATTATTATCATTTAGGTATGGTTCTCTAACATTTCAAGCTCCAGACACTGCTAAGTTTCCATCGGTGAATCTTTGTTATGCTGCTGGACGTGCCGGAGGCACCATGACTGGAGTTATTAGTGCAGCAAATGAGATAGCTGTAGAATTGTTTGTTGAAGAAAAGTAAGTATAATCTTAGTTATTTTCTTTAGCAGCTTTGCACTGATAATTCTCCTTCTTGATGTTTTTGATGTTTTTTCCTGAAGAAAGTTTTGCATCAGAAGGTTTTAACGAGACTCCATATTCATTTCTTTTAAAAAAAAAGAGTTTTGCCCCGATAATTTGACAGCATTTTCCTATGTCTCAATATATAAGTGCATGGACACTTGTATCTGTGTCTGTGTCGATGCTTCATTCTAATTGATTATTTTTAATGTTACCAGGATTGGGTATCTAGATATATTCAAGGTAGTGGAGCTAACATGTGAGGAACATCAAAAAGAATTAGTAACATCTCCTTCACTTGAAGAAATTCTTCACTATGATCAGTGGGCAAGACAATATGCTGCTGGTTTACAAAAAGTTTCAAGCGTTTGAATCCCTTAAGTAGTTAAGTGGTCCATTGTTGCCAGCCACTAGCATGTTTTGTTATGTATGTATCTGTCGATTTGATCACCAATTGTATAAAATGTAAATGGGCATCTATATATATATATATATATATATTTTTGTATAAAAACAGTATATGTTAAAAAGTTTATCAATAAAAGCTCTAACATCATGATGGTATCATGTTTTGAGGTGATAATGTCATCCAATATGTAGTACCATATTGAATTTCATATAAACTAAGTTATATGAAAATATTGCTCCTTTGGACTGGGCCGCAGCCCATCCTGGATTTGGGCTGGCTTCCTAGGCCCATATTCACTATCCGCAAGAGAACTACACGCCCCCCATTTGCAAGCAACGGCCAAGGTCGACCTAGATATCATCCAACGATCATGAGACAACATTGGGTGCGAATAACAGCTCACAACCACACAATATACCTCTCAAGCGCTTACATGCGGTTGGAAGGTAAATCCACGTCATTGGCACAGTGCCTTATGAACATGTTGTCCAATCTTTGGATCAGGTATGTATTTATTGCTTTGTCTCATTTTCATTCCTTTGTGCTGACTTAAGCATTGGAGTGTATGCAGGTACCACCCCCACTAGGTTTACACGGCGGAGCCACAATCAGAACCAATTCCAACAACACACCTAAGCTTGGCATCCCAGATCGAACAGTTGGAATTTGATTAAAACTAATTATTGGTAGACCATATTGTGCTAAGTATACATAAGCTAGATAGTAACTAACTTAGGTGCAGTTAACTGATTTAGTTTTCCTACTGTTAACTGTATAAACAAACTAACTTCATAAACTGTTAACCTATTAGTAACTACAAAACTAATTTTGTCTGAATTTTGAAGTTGTAACCATGTGATACTCCACTTCAAGTTGGAAGGTATAGATACAACAATCCCAACATGGATATCGGTTACTTGAAGAAAGGCACTGGCAAAGGTTTGGTGAGAGGATCAACAAGTTGTTATTCAGACTTGAGAAATTTAGACCATGTTGCCTAGTACTGTTTTGTCTTATAATGTACAGTCTAGTTCAGTATTTAGTTGTTTGAAAATCAAACGGACTCAGAGTCACCTAGAAAGACACAATAGTCTATAGTTGAACTCACATGCATGGCTAGCCTACTCATGAGAGCTTGAGAGCTTGGATGGAAGTCACAAATATCAAGACTTGTAACTACCAAAGTTACTTTGGGAAATTCCTAAACATCTCAAACTCCAGGGTTTTCTATTTCCTTGTAATTGTTTTCAATAAATGCAGGATTTCATTTCTAGTGTAATGTGCTTTTGATTTGAGCCTTGTTGGCAGTAGAATAGATTAAGGTTTTTAGTTACTTTGATATGGCCATGCCTGGGCCTTGTTTTCTTATCTCTAAGTGGATTGTATGTTGGGCTTCGGATTCATTAGACCCAACATATAAATACTATTCCACTCCTTGTATTTCTAAGACTTTGATAAATGTGAAGTCATTTGCTACATTTTGTAAAAGCTAGAGCCGTGAGAGCCAAAAAGAAGCGTGAGAGCTTGAGAGACTAGTGCAAAATTAGGAAAAGAATTAGACATTTAAAGTCAGGCACTCAAATGCCCGACTTAATACGTAGACGCGGTGGCAAACTTGTAATTAGGATGAATAATTTTATCTAGGGTGCATGTTTTTAAATGAAGCGTAAACATGTCTGACTTCAAAATTGAAAACTTTTAATATTTTAAGACGGACCGAGATATAGCCCGACTTGAAAAATACTTATTAAAGTTAGTAGAAAACAAAATTGCGCTCTCCCTGTATCAATCATTCAGAACATCACGTTCGTCTTCAGTTTTCCACGAAGTTCTCTCTCTATCGCTCTCTCTCTCTCGCTAAACTTTGCCCTTCCTCTTCACCAAGGCAAGTGTTCTCTCTCTCTCTCTCTCGCTCTTTCTTTGTATCTGCCTCTTTCTAGGGTTTTCTTATTGTGTTTACTTTTTATTGATCGCATAAATTTTAGGTTGAGGATTTAGGGTTTATGAGGTTTTAAAACTTAATTTGGGAATGATTTAGTAGATTCTCTATACTAGGGTTTTTGTTTTGGAACAAATCTGTAAATAGTTGTTTGCTATTTGCTTTTTGCTATTCTAGTTTTTGTTTAATTAATGTTTGTGATTCCATTCAAGTTGTGCAGGAGAGTTTTGGTGTTGCAAAAGTCACTTGCCTTACCTGCAAAGATCAAAGAACGGTACGAAGTTTTAAATTGATTTGGAGTTTCTAGAAGGTTATCCAAGGTGATTTTAATTTGCAATTAGGATATACAACATTCCGTCATTATTATCGGAAAAACTTTTGGGCAAACACCTTAACATTTCTATTGGCATATCATTCACCATGCTTATCAATTTTTGCTCATGGCAAGTCCCAATTGGTTTCCAATATGCCTAGTTTATCTTTATCACAGCTTATACATAACAAATTATCATGTGTGTCTACTAGTTAATACATGCTTGCTGCATGTTTGCTTGCTTTGGATTATTTCCATCGCCTTTTCTGAATCGGTGAATGAGTGTATTTCTTATATGCATTGAATGTTTGTTTTATCTTTTCATAGTATAATAAATAAATTCCATATGCTTGGTAGCTAATGTAAATTGCAAATGAAACAAATGAAGAACCAATGTTATCGATTAACCTTGATCGGGTAAATCACCTTGATTATGTAGAAGAACTAAATAAAATAAAATGTTGTACAGTGGTGGAATCAGGGGTTGCAAATGAGGTTCCCACATTTGAGTTTCCAACTCATAGGCTTGTAGTTAGTGTTGTCATTTACTCTAGAATAAGAAATTGTAGAGAATTTTGGAGAGTTCATCTTTCCATTCTGCATTTGAAGATTTGTGTAGGTACTTGAATAGCTTCACAGTGTCCACATGATCTTCACCTTGTTATAACCACTTTGCTTTTGTGTCTTTCTACCTGTTAGAGCATAGAGAAAATAACATGAATGTTAGTTCAAGCTGGTTTCTACTTAGTTAGCAATTAAAAATAAGGAAGTCATTTACCTTCAGTAACTAAGCCATACTGGTTGAAGCTTGAGATTATGAGAAAGAAAAGAGAAATGCAAATGAAGCTAAGTCTTTGACCACAAATGACATGATGTTCAAGCCTCATTTCTTAGAAGAAAGAAAGAAAGTGAAGTTAATATGAAGAATGTGAAATTTGGTAAAAGGTTAGTTAAAAAATGGCAAGAAAAAAGGTTAGTGCTAATACATGAAACATTGCAATGCCTTTGGTTTTAGTGCTACATATTATTAATGATATAGGAATAGAGGGGTCTCTTGTTTACTAATAATGTGTGGTACTTCATTTTAACAGGTAATTCAAAGACAGTAAGGAGGAGTCTCTTGTTGTGACGTGAAGTATCGACCCATTTGGCTCTTCTTTCTCCAAGAATCTTGAAAAAACGTTGAACCTGTTTCAACTCCATCCCCTTCATCTTTACTTCAATAACACAACCAAGGAATTTTATTTCTCAAGACCCAATCTGCACAACCAGAGTTTCAAACAGTCTGACCAGCCCCACTTTTTGTGTTAAGGTGATGTTCTTTCACTCTATTATCTCTTCTATTGCAATTTCATAGGAAGACATTTATCTATTTGTTGTTAATCACTCAAAACATCTAGTGTGATAGTGATATTAACTTTTATTACTGGTTTGAGTTTATCAGATATTGAAACTAATGAGTGTCTTGAAAGAAATGGAGGATGTTGGGAAGACAGTAACGCTAATGTAATTGTTTGCAAGACAGTAATGCTAATGTTCAAACTGAATTAGGAATTATAGCTAGGATAAAAATAGGACTGCCATAAAAAGGAATGATGTATGATATTGCTCTTTGGGATCTTATTGTTCAGTTTCTTCCTGCACATTATTTAGCATAAAAAAATTGCACTAACTGATTTATTTTAGCATAGTAGTTTGTTCTCATGTATTACAAAGCCTTCAGCTTTGATAATTCTTTATGTATTTGAGTGCTTATACTTAATATCCTACTTTATCCTTCATGGCTATTGATCCTACTTTTTCTTTTGCATTTTTTTGACAAAAACTTTATATGCAGGAAGTGTATATAAGTTGCCAGTCATTCATGCTAATTGATTATTACTTAAAACATGATCTCAAGATCATGACTTTAGCATGATGATGATAACCATATACAAAGATGAAAAAAACTGAGCTCATTTACCTAAAACACTTAGAACTAAAACACTTAATAATCCCTTAGAAGAGATCTCTATGATCCAACATTAGGTAATTGTGTTCTCCTTCATAGTGTATATTCATACTATCTAATTCAAATTGCCCTATAGATCATTTGTTTCTGTGTTAACTTGATCTGCCAAATCTGTGGTTCAGGAGAAGTTCTTTTTGATGGTGAGAACATCAAGAATTTGAAACTGGAATGGCTGAGGAGCAAAATAGGATTGGTCAGCCAGGAGCCTGCTTTGCTGAGTTTTAGTATAAGAAACAACATTGCATATGGGAGGGATACCGCCGCAGATCAAATTGAAGAGGCTGCTAAAATGGCTCATGCACCATACCTTTATGAGTTTGGGTTTGTCTCATCTTGTTTAGATACAAATAAGGTGTAATTTTTGTGGTTTATTGTGTTGGCTAATCTGAGTTTATTGTCGACTACTCTTCTGATTACAAAACTATGCTTTTTAAGTGCTGATAAATATAATGTAGTTGTGAGTAAGCACCAAGATATTTAAATTGCATTATACAAATAATAGTTACATATCAGAGTTCCATATCATGAGTTGGGAAGGCAAATTTGATGCCTAGTGGAGTCAAATTTGTATGTATGGGAATGGCCCAAAAGGCAAAAAAAAAAAAACTTTTAAAGTCAGTCGGATACAAATCTGACTTTAAAATATAAACACATTTAAAGTCAGGCGACATAAAGTCTGACTTAAATAAAGCTTTAAAGTCAGACTTTGGCCCGACTTTAAAAGTCATTCCCAAAGGCCGGCCTAAAACAAACATCAGGAATTAAAGTCAGGCTGTGGATTGTATGACTTAAAAACGAATGTATGAAGTCGAGCGAGCTCGACTTTAAAGCTCCTGACATACGAAGTCGCCTTAATAGAAGTCAAGCTGGTGCCTGACTTTAAAAGGCCAATTTGCCTGACTTTAAATCCCTTTTTTGCACTAGCATTATTGTAGAAGTGAGTTCATCATGTTCTCCTTGGTTCTTGGAATGGAACCTTGAACACCTACCTTTGAGGCTTAGAGAAGCTCAAAGCAGTGTGTGGTCTTCATCTTCTTCCCAAGGAAGAAGTGGCAGACATCATTCTCCACTTCACCTCTATTCTTTCTACACTTGATTATTTCTTCACTTTTGTGTTCTTCAAGTAAGTGTCATCATCTAATCTTGAAATTGTGTTCATGTTCATCATCATGACTTAGAGGCTTGTTGCGTCAAAAACACACTTAGAGCAAGTGTACTCTCTCGCAGAAGTAGTATAAAAGATTATCGTATCCACAGGGATTAATTAATAAGTACCAAACTACTTAAGATTAATTATTATTTAGACAAACGAGTGTATGATTGTTATAGAAACTAAATAAGACAAAGTAAATAGCAAGAATTAAAATACTAAATTTGATCGATAGAGAGAAGCCTAGGGTCGCGGTTTCACTTGCAAGCTTCGATTCTCCTATGTCTAATTCTACCTGAATTCCCTTATTTTATTTAATTACCAATCCATTTACTAAAGCTATTAATCCGTTTGGTCATTCGCGATTAATATTCTTTTTCCTAAATTAACCCTAGTTTGGTCATGCTAGAATTTAAATTTAAGAAAAGCATAAAGTACAAAAAGGTTAAATGATTGGAAGACTAAATTAAAGTTTGGTCATGCATTAATTTTTGCCCCAATTATCCTATAGGTCCACCAACTAATTGCAGTACGGTCGCTGATCAACTAATTGATTATGAACATGCAAAGAGTTGTCAATCCTAATTATGTGATTAAAGCAATAGGACAATATTAATTGAAATAAAAACAGGAATTCAAATAAGAAATTAGAACATAAAGAGGTTTCTAAACATGCAAGATCCACCTAAGACCCTAGAAGAGGACTTAGGTGTCCATAATAATGAAGAACAATAAAAGAAAAAGAAGGTTCATGAATTACAGAAATAAGAATAACCCGGAAATAGAGAAAATCTTAGTCTTTGTCTTCAATCTCCTTTTTTTGCTCCAAAGCTCTTTCACGGTGCCGAATAATTCTTCTCTCCCTCCGTAGCGTTTTCGTAGCTCTCGTTTGTGTATGTGGTGTCTAGCCCCCTTTCACAAGTGAAGCTCTCCTTTTATATTAGTTCATTTTCTTTCTCTCCAAGCAAAGGATCAAGTCAAGATTGCTTCCACTTTTAATTGCTTCCTAAATATGTGTTGCTTGCTCTCCACTCCATGCCTCTTTCTTTCTCTCCAAGTCACATGTGCATCACTTTTAATTCAAATCTTCAAGAGGATCTTTTTCTTTTTATTACTGTGGGCCTTCTTGCATTAATGGGCTTGGGCTTGGGCTTGCTTTCTTTAATTCTAACATTTCTTCTAATTTCAGCCCACATTTATATTATTTTTTCTTTTTCTACCTTCCTGCAAATATAGAGTAATTTTAGTCAGTTATTTATTTAATCAGTAATAATTACTCTAAAAACAACCCAAAATATCTCTAATAAATGCACTAAATTAGAGTTTATCAAGGCTCATATAGATTTGTAATTTTCTAGATCCTAAATTTAGTGATGCATGTGTGGATCACATCAATCAACAAGTTGTTCAGACTTTACATGAACAAACTTGAGAAATTTAAACCAGACATGTTGCCTAGTACTGTTCTGTCTAATAATGTACAATCGGAACATAGTCTATAGTTGACCTCCTACATTAACCTTGCAACTTATCCAATCTGCATCTACATCTATAAAGGCGGCAGAAATTGACAAGCTAGAGGTGACTAACAAAAAAGATTCCCTTGTCACAAGATGCCTTAGTTGGCTACGTCGATTTACACATTCTCTCCCCGATCTGTTATAAGTAAAATTGGTTCAAAAGTTGATGTATTTGCTCCAAATTTTGCACCAAAATACATCTACTTTCGTTAACTCACTTTTGCTTATGACAGAGATGTAGAATGTAATGCCAGGAATTGATAAAAAATAACAAATTAATTTGATAATAAATAAATAAAAGAATAAGTTGGTATCAACTTTATTTCTTTTTTTTTTTCAGAATATTTTTTTTCAATGTCTCAAATAATAATAAATTTTGACACACCTAATTTGGCTTTTGAATCACCGAAAAAGAATCTATAACGAATTCTCTAACACAACTTGAAGTTTTGAACAAATGTTATTGGATCAAAATGCAGAAATTGAAGAACAACAACAAGAATACCAAGAACACAATGATTTCTTATATCAAGTTTATCTCGTGTTATACTGAAGCAAGTTACAAAATATTGGTGTCCATTTCGCTCAAAATTTCATAGAGTTTGATTATGCAAGTTTTAGGACCAAAAAAGTACTTATTAGAAAAAGTTATTCTGGAAAACCAAACTTGAAGATGAAGATTCAAAAGCTTCAAGTCAAGAATGGTAAAACACTCAAGAACGAAATTTGACAACGATTACGAACTCACCATCGATTCGCACAATAAAGTAGCACAACTTATCTGAAAACGCGTTTTTGGTCGAAAACGAGTTTAGATTTTGTGAGAGGATAAAATGCTCAATTAATTCTCAAACAAATTGCATCATATCAATAGCAAAATGCTCAAAATTACTGTAGTAACTAAATGCAACCAAGAGGTTTCAATGAAATTGATTCAAAATTAAACATGAAAATTGAATTAGAAATGCAAAATGAAAAAGTTTTATGTTTTTGATTTAAAAACAAATGAAATGTCAAATTATTTAATGAGATACACATCAGTCCTGACACTTATAAGATGTCACATCAATAGTTAACTAACAGCATGGTATCTGTTAACTTCAATTGACGAAGGAGACCAAAATGAAACAAAAGTGGAAATCTTTATTGTACACTTTGATTGAAGGTTCGGAATGATGGAGGAGATAAATGGAAATAATCCATGACTAAGATTGTAAACAATGTCATAGACGCTGTAAGAAATGGAAAGCCATGACTAAGTTGCTTGAATAGATTAATGAGTTTGGGATAGCAACATAGATTTTGAAGTTCAATTGATAAAAGTCACGTAGCAAAATTTACTTTGCATTTAAATTTTTATTTATGTCTATTATTTTATTTTTTTGGTAGAATATTTGTAAGAAATGTTTCTATAACAGAATGGTGTAAAACGGTTAATTGCAATCAACGAACTTTCATTTACATTGATCTCTAATACTTTTACAATTCAAACAGTGCATTTGCACTTAATCTAAGTCAACAGAATCTAGTGAAGTTCAAGCAAATGGGCTGGGCTACTAATGCCTATTACCAGGCCCAAAACTTAACTACCTGTACACCAATGAATTACTTAATACAACATAACAATGCTAACAATCACTCTCCTAAACTGAAGCTCATTCAGCTTGCAGTTTACTTATATTGAACTCACTTTCGCATACTAAACATACTCCTAGGCACCTTCTCAGCTTCACAAACATATCATTCTTCATAGGTTTTGTTAGAATATCTGCTATTTGGTCTTCTGAAGCACAGAATTGCAGCTTTATCAATTCATCTCTGCACAAATCTCTTAGAAAATGAAATCTTACGTCAATATGTTTTGTTCTTCCAGGCATCACAGGATTCTTGAAGAGTTTAATGGTAGAGCTGTTATCACAGAAAATTGTCAGGCACTTTGATCGCTTCACTCTCAGTTCTTCAAGTATTCTTTTGAGCCAAATCCCTTGGCAAGCACAGTGGGCAACAGCTACAAACTCTGCCTCAGTGGTGGAGAGAGTGACAATTGGTTGTTTCTTGGATGACCAAGAGATAGATGCACTGCTCAGTAAGTATACAAAGCCTAAGGTGCTCTTCCTATCATTTAAGTCACCTGCATAGTCGCTATCACAATAACCTACTAGCTGCTGTCCCTCATTCTTCTTGTATAAGATTCCCAGGTCTGTGGTCCCTCTTAGATACCTAAGAATTCTCTTTGCAGCAATCAAATGTTTCTCAGTTGGCCTTTCCATATACCTACTGTTGAGACTCACTGAGTATATCAGGTCAAGTCTTGTTGCATTTAGATACATGAGACTGCCCACTATCTGCTTGAACTTGGTTGAATCTACAGGCTTTCCTTCTTCATCTTTGTCTAGTTTACTGCTAGAAGTTACTGGATTCACCACTGGTTTGCTGTCAGCCATAGAGAATCTGTCTAGCACTTCCTTTGCATATTTCTGCTGAGTGATAAATAAGCAGTGCTTCTTTTGCATCACTTCTACTCGTAGAAAATATCTCATGCCACCAAGATCAGTCATATCAAATTCTAAGTGCATTGAGTCCTTGAAACTTTTAATTTGCTTCTCATTACTACCTGTGAAGATCAAATCATCAACATAAAGGCTCACAATTATTACATTTTCCTTGCTGTCAATTTTAGTGAACAAAGTGTGTTCATGAAGACATTTATTGAACCCTTCCTTGATGAAGTAGCCTTCTATTCTGCTGTACCAAGCTCTAGGAGCTTGCTTTAAGCCATAGAGAGCTTTCTTTAGCCTGTACACCTTCCCTTCCATTCCCTTTTTTCATAGCCCTTTGGTTGCTCAACCAACACTGTTTCCTCCAGCTTTCCATGCAAGAAAGCACTTTTAACATCAAGCTGATATACCTTCCAGCCTTGATCTACAGCCACAGCTAGAATTGTTCTTATTGTCTCCCATCTTGCTACTGGAGCAAAGACCTCAGAATAGTCAATTCCATGAACTTGAGCATATCCTTTGGCCACCAATCTAGCCTTATGTTTTTCAATAACTCCTTCTTCATTATACTTGGTTTTGTAAACCCATTTCACCCCAATTTTCTGTCCATTCTCTAGCATATCTATCAGTTCCCGTGTATCATTTTTTTCAATGGATGCAATCTCACTATCCATTGCCTTTCTCCATTTCTCATGCTTAACAGCTTCTTCATACCTTAGAGGATCCCCCTCTTCACATGCCATCAGATTTTGCATGTCTTCATGATCATTTAGGTCACCATCACTGTCTTGGTCACGAGTTACTACAAAGTCATTGAACCAAGCTGGAGTCTTTCGGGTTCTGCCAGTGACTTCTCCCTCAGTAGTTGCATTCTCAGTATTTTGACCACTATCAGTTGCATTGATTGATGAGCCTGTATCTTCATTGTTATCAGCAACTGAGTTCAGTTCTACACCTTTTCCAACTTCTGTGTCTGTTTCACCTTCATCTAAGTCACAATTCACAGTCCTGCTATTACTTGTATCTTCCCAATTCCAAGTTTCATTTTCAGCAAATACAACATCCCTACTTACCATGACTTTCTTGGTGTTTGGATCATAAAGCCTATAAGCTTTAGACTCCTCACTAATGCCAAGAAAAATGCATTTAATGCTCTTGTCGTCCAGCTTTTTTCTAATGTTATCAGACACATGCATGTAGGCAATACAACCAAATATTCTAAGATGCTTCACAGAGGGTTTTATTCCACTCCATGCCTTTTCTGGAGTCTGTTCTTTAATTGATACAGTAGGGCATCTATTTAGCAGATAAAAGGACCACTTTACTGCTTCTGGCCAAAATTCCCTTTTCAGTTTAGACTCATTCATCATGCTTTCTAACCATATTCATAACTGTTCTATTTTTTCTCTCTGCCACCCCATTTTGCTGTGGGGTGTAGGCAGCTGTGAGTTGCCTCCTGATGCCATGTTCATTACAATATTCAATGAATTCATTAGAGTTAAACTCTCCACCCCTATCCGTTCTTAGGCAACTGATCTGACTCTGGGTCTCTTTCTCAATCATCAATCTAAATCTCTTAAAAGTATCAAAAGCATCTGATTTTTCTAATAAGAAATACACCCAACCCTTTCTACTATAGTCATCAATGAATGAGATAAAATACCTCTTCTTGCTGTTTGATTCAGGTGTAATTGGACCACATATATCTGAATGAATCAGCTCTAGCTTCCTGGAGGCTCTCCAGTTACATTGCTTTGACATAGTTTCTCTGTGTTGCTTCCCTACTTGGCATTCTGGGCATACACTGCTGCTGCTCTTGAGTTCTGGAAGTCCCCTGACCATTTCCTTCTGTTGCAGCAACTTCAAGCCATTGTAGCTCAAATGGCAAAATCTCCTATGCCATAAATCTGTCACACTTTCACTGGTCACTTGAAAGCACACTGGTAGGATTGGAGTTGCCATGACAGTAAACATTCTATTCTTGGACATGGTTGAGGTCATTATGACCTCAACCATTGGTGACCTCATCACAGTGCTGTGTTGTCACCAATGTTTCCTCTTCATCACATTCTTCCTCTGTGACTTCATCACAGCATCTTGCCATCAACAACATTTCCTCTTCATCATCAAAACCAGCGTAGTTGACTTTCTTGTCCTCAAGACTTGGACATTCATATTGAAAGTGTCCAAGTTTACCACATTTATAGCACTCTATATTTTCTTTCGAGCCTTGTCTTCCTCTTCCTCTTCCGGTGCCTCTTCCTCTAGAAGCGCCTCTGCCTCTTCCACCACCAGTACTCTTTAGGGCTTGTTCCTCTTCTTTCTGTCCTTTCATTCGTACTTCTTCAACTACCAAACTGCTTTGCAGGCCATCGATTGATAAGGTTGTCACATCATTCGCTTGAACGATTGAACACACCACGTAGTTGAACCTGGCCGTTAATGACCTCAAGATCTTCTCAACCACCGCCGTTTCCGAAATCTTTTCACCGTGGCTTTTCATTTTATTCGCAATTACCAGTGTTCTTGCGAAATAGTCGCTAATTGACTCCCCTTCCTTCATTCCCAGTAATTCGAATTCACGCCTCAATACTTGTAACTGCGCTTGCTTGACTTTTGTGGATCCCAGATATTTCTGTTTTAGCGAATCCCAAATTCCTTTTGAAGTGTCAGCCTCCAAGATTGTTTCAAGAACTTCTCGTTCAATTACTTGTAACTGCTCTGATACCAAATGAAGGAAGGGGAGTCAATTAGCGACTATTTCGCAAGAACACTGGTAATTGCGAAATAGTCGCTAATTGACTCCCCTTCCTTCATTCCCAGTAATTTGAATTCACGCCTCAATACTAGTAACTGCGCTTGCTTGACTTTTGTGGATCCCAGATATTTCTGTATTAGCGAATCCCAAATTCCTTTTGAAGTGTCAGCCTCCAAGATTGTTTCAAGAACTTCTCGTTCAATTGCTTGAAATAGGTAGTTTTTTGCCTTGAGATCCTTCAACCTCTCTTCGTCCACAGTTTTCTTGTGCTCCGGTGTTGGATTGTTCCCAAGAATTGGAACTCCATTCTCTACGATTTCCCAGTACTCTTTGGATCGTAGCAAGTTCTCCATTAAGCGCGCCCAGTGCTCGTAGTGCGTATCAAGTTTCGGAATTGCCGGTTGAACAAAATTGTTGTTCTCTTTCTCCGCCATCATCGTTATTCAGTTACCGTCGTGAATCTGCAGTTCACGTTCTTGTTTTCCCGGCCAGGCCCCTGATCGGAGCTCTGGTACCACATGTAAGAAATGTTTCTATAACAGAATGGTGTAAAACGGTTAATTGCAATCGACGAACTTTCATTTACATTGATCTCTGATACTTATACAATTCAAACAGTGCATTTGCACTTAATCCAAGTCAACAGAATTAGGGATGTAAATGGGGCGGGGCGGGCACGGGTAGTAGTTACCCGCTACCCGCCCCGTTTAATATAAACACTACCCATACCCGCCCCGTATCCATGCGGGTACCCGCATAGCGGGTTTTTCACGGGTATTGTCTCCTCGCGGGTACCCGCGGATACCCACGGATACTTTTAATATTAATTGAAATATATATTTTTTGAAAACAAAATTTGAAATGCTAAACAAAATTAACTTGTTGAACACCATTTTTCTCTTCATTCATATAAAAAAATTAGGCATTTCATTTTACATACATATAATATTAATTGAAATATTTTTAAAAAAAAATAAAAATTGAAATACCAAGCAAAACTAACGTTTTGAACACCAATTTTTATCTTCATTGATATAAAAAATTAGACATTTCATTATACATTTATTTTATAATTTATTTCTTAGCTTATAGTAATTAATGAAAGAAGATAAATAACACTAAAATTAATAATAATAGGAAAATTTCCAAATAAGTATATTTATTACGGGTACGGGTACCCGCGGACACGGGTACCTCAATACCCGCCCCCGCCCCATTTATTAACGGGTAG
This sequence comes from Astragalus glycyphyllos, assembly GCA_963573325.1. Taxonomy (NCBI): domain Eukaryota; kingdom Viridiplantae; phylum Streptophyta; class Magnoliopsida; order Fabales; family Fabaceae; genus Astragalus; species Astragalus glycyphyllos. The sequence continues at coordinate 120,307,394 of OY754307.1, read as the reverse complement.
TTTAATTATCCGTTTATACAACCCGCGGGTACCCGTTAAGCTACCCGCCCCGTACCCGTCGCGGGTAATACCCGCGGGTACCCACGGGTGCGGGTATTTTTGCCATCCCTAAACAGAATCTAGTGAAGTTCAAGCAAATGGGCTGGGCTACTAATGCCTATTACCAGGCCCAAAACTTAACTACATGTACACCAATGAATTACTTAATACAACATAACAATGCTAACAATATTTATGTCTATTATTATATAGTCTTTTTGTTAGATATTTGTATTTCAAATAATCTTTTAAATTTAATAAATTCATTTATATATATATATATATATAATATTAAATTCATTTTTATATATATATATATATATATATATATATATATGTTTGGAAGATATCTTTAAAAAAAGTTTGAACAGCGGTGTATCCTATATGTGTAAAGGGTTACAGATTCGCATCCTTAATGCAAGTCGGGTCTATAGTATCGATCGGGTTAATTTTATTTAAATATTTTGGCTAAATACCTGTTTTGGTCCTTTATGTTTGGGCGAAGTTTCACTTTCGTCCTTTATCTTTTTTTTTGTTCCGTTTTAGTCCTTTATGTTTCATTGTGCAAGAAAGCAGATGACGAAAAATGAAACAAATAGTGCTAACGGTAGGGACGAAACCGAAACAAAATGAAACATAAAAGACTAAAACGGAACAAAAAAAAGATAAAGGACGAAAGTGAAACTTCGCCCAAACATAAAGGACCAAAAAAGGTATTTAGCCAAATATTTTCATCATATTGTGATTCGCAGTACTTTTGCTTTTATTTCTTCAATTTTCTTTCTAAATCGTCTTATTGGTAAACTTAAACTCCCTCTCAAAAAAAAAAGTATCAAAACTTTGTCAAATAGTTCATTTAATTGATTGGACATTGCACTCCAAAATTGAAAGCAACTCACCATCCTTTATTTGTCCTTCATTTATTTGTTTCATTAAGTCCCTCACCACCAATTCTCTTTTGTGAACTTGCATATTCCATGTATTTAATTTATAGCTCATAGGGGTTAGGGGATAGGAGATGCTAAACCTGACCTTACTAGAAATTCGGTCAGGTTTAATCCTAACATAAACGAAGTTCAAATATATAAGATATAAAATACCTCTTCCTAATTTACTTAATTAGCAGGTCCAATTGACCAAAAATAAAAAGATAATAATAATAATTTTAAAAAGGATAGAATAATTCTTTTTTTTGAATTAAGGATAGAATAATTCTAATCACGAACCATATCATCACACACCCATTCTTGGAAATTATGATCATAGATCATGTGAGGTATCACTTTCGAATTTCGTCATCACTATCTTCTTCCTCTAAAACAACTGTCAGTGAGAAGTAATTATATGCACCACGAAAAGATTGAAGCACCACGTGAAAAGTAATTTCATCTCAATGATCATTTATTTTCAACGAAAGCAAAATTTATTCTTTAATATATATATACTATATAGTTTAGGTTTATATGAAATAGAATTAAGATAATAATTAGGTGTAAAAAGTGCAAAAAGTGCTTTAGTTTGGATGTGTGTTCAGATCGTTTTAATCAATCGATCAATTTTGTCCGGATGACATTTTCTCCCCAACCAAACCGCACATATTATTGTATATTATTAAGAAACCAAAAAATCCTTAATCTAGTCACACTAACACACACGCCTTAATCTTACACACACTTACGACTTACCTAATCACAAGCAGACATAGAGAATCGCACTCACGTAAAATTGAAATTACAAACTAGAACTATGAGCAGTTTTATTTTTAATTCAATATTTTTTTGACAATGTTAAACTATGATTCAGTTTTGTTTTTAATTCAATGTTTTTTTGTTGACAATTTTAGTAATTCATTATTAGTACATATAGTTTACTACATAAAATATTTTAAGTTGTTGTTTCTACGACTTTTGCATATTAAGCTTAAACTGCATATAAAATGGATAAAATAATCCTAATCATTGTGTATATCGGTGGATTTTAAGTTGCACAAATGCAACTTTTTGTGTATTGTGCCAATGTGAGGTTAGCACCGTGGATTTCTTACAGTTGAATTTGGATGGTCATGATTATAGTAGGCAACCTATTGTTCATGTTGATTGTATATGATGATTTTAAATTCAAAATAGTACCCTATAAAAGCGAAATTTACGATAGTTGTTTTTTTTAGTTGTCTTCTTGTGGATTTATTTTTGACATGTCAGATTTGCAGATTTGCTGCAGGGATATTTTATATAAAGTAATATTTTGTTATAGTGTTGTCAAAATAAAAAATAAAGTGAATAGTAAAAAAAAAGTATTCATTTAAAATTAACACAATTAATTGTTCACCTTCTACTTTACCAAAGTCTTTAACCTCTCCACTTTCCCTAAGTTAAATATTTGGCGAGTTAATAAATAAAAATTAAAAAAGAGAAAATTAAAAACAGTACATACGTAAATTAGATATTTGGTGGTTAAAAGGAAGTAAATTTTATACGTAAGTTTATTTCGTTAGGAGTTTACGTTGGATGAAGATTTGGGCCAACAAGTATATGGGCCATGAAATTGTTCCCTTTATTTGGGGCCCAAGCTTATCCCATACCCCTCCCTACTCACCAACACCCCATAAACCCCTAAATGCCCAAACTACCCCTAAATTAAAAACACTCACTCTCCCTCTCAAACCCCTCACACCCCCTCATCCCCTCACAGCCCTACTGAGGCCATTCCGTAGACTTAGAAGGTACAGCTGTGTATATAGTAGGAGGAGCAGGAGCACTCAATAGTTATTTTGTTGGACATTTATGGACTTATTGTACGGATTTCATTTTGTGAACTAATGTATAACGTTATGGTTTACTTAGTTATCTATATTTCAGTTGTTGCAGCTTTTATTTTTTAAGTTTATAACGCGGCAGGAAGTTTCTTAAATTTATTGTTAAGTTTTAAATAAATAGAACATTCGGTTGAGGCCACCCGAATACATTCGGTTGTGGTCCAACGAATGTATTCGGTTAGGGTCTACCGAAGCAGCATAAAATTGAACAGGGGGTGTGTTGTCAAATAATACACCTACGGTTGCTCATAGCCGAATAAATTCGGTTGTCCGTAACCGAATAGTCGTAAGTTGCGCGTTTCATTAATGGCCTTTTGGTCATTTCGCAAGGTTAGGTGGTGTGTGGTGAGTAGGGTGGGATGTGGGAAAAGCATGGGCCTTATTTGGGTCATAAAATTCTTTTTTGAATTCAATCATGTCAAGTGAAAAAATTAGCCCGTTTAGGTATAAAATTAAAAGAATTTTTTATTGGCTTCATTAATTGTAAAAGAATTGACTCAAGTTTCAACAGTTTAGGTTTGATCAACTGGAGTATTAAGTTACTGAGTTTCATTGTCTATGAAGTTACTAATTTTGAGTTAACTTTCAAAGGTTTAGGTTTCATGCAGCAGAGTATGAAGTTAGTTGGTCTGACTTAAGTTTCAACGGTTTAGGTTTGACTGATTGACTTAAGTTTCAACGGTTTAGATTTGATTCGCCGGACTATGAAGTTAGTTGCTTTGACTTAAGTTTGAACGGTTGATGTTTGATTGACTGGACTATGAAGTTAGTGAGTTTGAGTCAAGTTTCAGTGATATGGGTTTCATTAACTGGACTATGAAGTTAGTGATATTCAGTTAAGTTTCAACTGCTTGGGTTAGTGAGTTTGACTATATTTTGAACGACTTAGGTTTCATTGACGGGAGTATGAGGTTAGTGAGTTTGAGTTAAGTTTCATTGATGATGTTTGATTGACCGGACTACTCAGTTAGTGATATTCAGTTAGGGTTCATTCAGTTAGGGACTTTGAGTTAGCGTTCTGATGATGTTTGATTGACCGGACTACTCAATTTGACTCCGGTTTCAGTTAGTTAAGGTGATTTAGAGCCATTTAGTTATATTTGAAAGAATAAAAATTTAATTAGTAAAGTGTAAGTTTAAATTTCGTTTAAAATTATTGGCGGCAACACACAATTTAAGAGAACCGCTAAAATTTTCAATTTAATTCGAATGAAAAAGGTGACTCTATAATCCTTAAATCCGTTGATTCCGATATTCTTTGTTTGACGTCCGCATTAAATTCATTTTGTTTGCAAACACGTTAAAAGGACAAAAGACTTTCGCTTTTCAGAATGAAAGATAAACTTTACAGAGAAATGACGTGTCGTCAGATTAATTCACAGCTGTACGCTACACGGCGTGTCGCATTCACGGGAACAATAGATCATTTGGGGGACTGAACCGAATTATGAATATAATAAAAATGTTAAAGAAATACAGATGCCATTTTGTTTTAAACTTTGTAGTTGATGTCGTAAAATGACATCGTTTAGCGACATCTTCGTTATCTTCTACATTAATCTCTTCATCATCGTATGATAAGAAGATGAATAAATAATCTGTGTCATTGAAATATAATCAAAACATCTATCAACATACAACACAAAGAAACCATCAAAACACATTACATTAAGTACAAATTTTGATCTCAATTACCTCTGTGTCATAATTCTCACTCTCCTCATTGCCAATAGTAGGAAACAAAGTAACTACCAGCAACTTCACGTGAAAAAGAGGCTTCACCGGCCATTCTAGCACAAACACAAAGCATGAACATAATTTCATGTCAATCCACCAAATAATAACAACTCAATGCACCATTAACATAAAAATTACTTAACCCATTTGGTTTCTTACAGAAATATTTGTTTTTAGTTTCTAACAATTATTTCTAACAATTCACGGTTTCCTGAACTGATAAATAGCTTCTTTTTTTTTCCAATTTACATTTTTATAACAACAACAGTGACATTTAGACTGAGACAAAGGTTAACAACACCAATCGATCTTAACTTGTTTAAAACAACAACAGTGACATTTACACCGAGACAAAGCTTTAAATTTACAGGGTTTTAAACTACTTCAACAACGAAAATGTTGGATCTACGCTTAACAAAATGATTTGTTCCATATTTATGCCAAATTTAACTTAAAAATATGGAAAAAAAATTTCGTACCAGGATAGAAATAAAGCTAATCGATCTCCTATGTCTTCACTTGCTTCTATAAGTACAAGAATCCACGATGAACAATTTCGTCTCCTTTCTCTTCTATGGGGTTTTCAACATCGTCTTCCCAATCTTAACTTTCAGCTTTCGAATGAAGGAACAGTGAGTGTGGGAATGGAAGAAGGAAGAAAAACAGAACTTATTATTTACTTTAGTTTCAACATACTGAAAATATTGAGTGTGGGAATCTTTTTTTCTTTTATTTATTTGATAATAAGAGAGAGCCAAATAAAAGAGAACCAATTAATAACAGAATTTATTAATTACATAGAGAACAAATATAAAAAAAAAATCTTCACTGATTAATGGTGACAGCCTTATTAAAGGTGTCAGCATTGTTACATGTCGTGGTAATAATGTGCTTGGGCTTCCCTTGAATTATTACAATTTTTAAGATTGCATTTAAAATACGGTACAACCGGTAACAGTAGGGACAGCCTACAGTCTCAGGTAAAACTCAGCTTGGGCACAGTACCAAAATAGTCCAATTTGTGCAACTTAAATGGCAACGTGTATATCATCACACCAACCTCAATCTAGTCCCCAAAGCCAAACTTTGTGTAATTACACAATGATGATATAAAAAAAACAAAAGCTAAGTTTGCATGCAGTGAGAAGTAACTAGCCGTCTGACCCGTGCTACGCACGAGGTTGACTAATTTTTAGTTGGCAAAATTAAAGTAAAACCGAAAGGGGAAAACCTCTTTAATAAACCAATCATTCAAGACAACAGTTTTCTGTCCACTGCAGGAATCAAACTCGGGAGCACTAAGTCGACCCCGTGTCCCAGGGTAGCTTATGCCAGTGGACCAATGATGTTGGTTTGTAAAATATATAGTCAAATAATTGTGGATTGAAATTAAATTATAGCTATAAATTAAATAAGAAGATTATAAAATTTAAAAAGAATATTGACAAAAAACGTTGAAATTAAATATCCATAGATAATGGGAAGAAAATGTCTAAAACTTTTAATAACATAATCCATATTTATCAAATGTAAATATAAAAACTTAGCCCATAATAAGAAAGAAAAGAAGACAACACAATTAAAAACTAAAACACGTGGGTATCATGCATGGTTGTATGAAAACTCATGATAAAATAGGAGCAATTATACAAAGTTGAAAGAAGATGGTGGAGGATGTATTATAAATGTGGCTGAAGTTCCCATTGAAAGAAGATAAAAATTTAAACACCAGTTAAAATATGTTTTTAATATCGTTTGATGCGAAAAGACAAAAATAAAGAAGACAACACAAATAGAAAGTGAAACATGCGGGTATCGTGCAGGGTTAGATGAAAACCACAAATAAAATAGAATCACCTATAGAAAGTTGAAAGAGGGCGATAAGGGGATCTATTGTAAACGTGGCCGAAATTCCAGTAAATAAAAATTAAATTAAAAAACTATAAATTAAATAAAAATATTATAAAATTAAAAAGAAACATTAACAAAGACATTGAAATTCAACATTCACAGATAATAAGAAAAAAACGTAAAGAATATTAATAACAACAAATACATTGAAATTGAACATCCATAGACAATTAGAAGAAAAAGTTTTAAAAAGTTTAATAACGTTATCTATATTTATCAAATGTAAATATAAAAACTTAACATATAATTAAAGAGAAAATAAGATAACATAAATAGAAAGTGAAACACGTACGTATAGGTATCGTGCAAAGTTTAATTTAAAACCACCAATAAAATAGAAGCACATATACAAAGTTGAAACTATTTTTGAAGAAAGAAGTTCGCATATTTGAATAAAATAGAAGCACATAGAAACACTATTTAGTATCGCACTACATATTTTGTCACAAATTTATTGTAAAACACAATATTTTTTTCACCATCGAGTATACCAAAGCACACTGTTTAGCATATCATTTTATGTATTTTGTCATGAAATTAAATCTTTTTTTCACCAAATCGATAATTGAAAAACAAAATTCGCATATTTAAACATCTAAATTTTTTCGAGACCCTAGAGTACTCGTTAAAATATTAAAAAAGAAAAAATGGAAAACATTAAAATAAAAAAGAGGACAAAACAAAACAAAAAAAGAAAAAAACTAAACTTAAAAAAAATGCGGCAATTCCCGCACGGGGTTGGCTAAATTCTATCATACTAATATCTGATTGTGCTTGAATACAAATTTTGCACTGGTCAACACTGAGTTTGTCAACTGTGAGAATCAAAATCTGGAGCACGGGATCGACTACCAGGCCCCAGGGTAACCTGTGCCATTGGGCAGATGGTGTTAGTCTGCAAAATATAAAACTAATAACTGTGAATAAAAATTAAATTATAAATATAAATTTTAATCAAAAGATTATAAATTTTAAAAAGAACATTAACCTTTGATAAAATAAGAAGAAAAAGTCTAAAAAAATTTAATAACATAATCCACATTCATCAAATGTAAATAAAAAAAATTAACCCATAATTAGAAAGAAAAAAAAGACAATACAATTAAAAAGTGAAACACGCTGGATATCAAGCATGGTTGAAGGAAACTCATGATAAAATAGGTGTAGTTATACAAAATTGAAAAAGATTTTGGAGATTTTATTGTAAATGCGACTGAAGTTCCCGTTGAAAGAAGATCATGAAGATTTTGTATTGTAAATGTGGCTGAAGTTCCCACAGGAGTCAATGCAGCAATGTTGTACTCGAATTTTAAATAAAGATAAAAATATAAACACCAACTAACGAATGGTTTAAATACCCGTTGGTACGAAATGACCAAAACATAGAAGAAAACACAAATAGAAAGTGAATTATGTGGTATCGTGTAGTGTTGGATGGAAATTACAAATAAAATAGAAGCACCTATAGAAAGTTGAAAGAGTACGATTGAGGGACCTATTGTAAATGTGACTAAAGTTTATGTAAATAAATATTTTTGAGACTTAAATATTTACGTAAATATTTACGTAAATAAATATTTACGTAGAAATTTATTTACGTAAAAATTTGCATATTTAAACATTTAAAATTTTTGAGACCGTAAAGCAGCTCTTAAAATATAAAAAAAGAAAAGAGGAAGAAAAAACTGAAGTAAAATCCAAAGTAAAAACCAAAGGGTGCTTTTAGGTTGAGGGAGCAAATTAAATCTGTCATCGATAACCACTAAAATTGATCGTAGGATATTGTGTAAAATGCTATGAGCGGTTAAGATTGAATCAATTTGTATTAAATCTCAACCGTTAATGAATTTTTATACTACATCCTACAGTCATATTTAATGGTTCTGAGGAATTTGATTTGTTCCCTCACTCTAAAAGCACTCAAAAACGAAAAAGGAAAAAAAGTAAATGAAAAAAGGAAGAAGATAAAAAAGTGAGGTAATATAAAAGAAAAAAAAATAAATAAAAAAACAAAAAGGAAAACAAAAAAAAGGAAGAATAAAATTAAAAAAAAAAAGTAATTTGCCGGAGGGTGACAAGCCGCGTTAAATAGAAGATTCCATCTCAATAATCATTTCTTTTCATCAAAAGCAAAGTTTCCTGTAGCACTCTTATATTTTTTCTTTAATAGTGATCAATTGCATATTGTTGAGGTAGGTAACTGGATTCTTTTTTTGTCAGAGTTACAGATATTGCTTGTACTCTAAGTTATATCGTTTGTCAAAAAATACAAATTTTGAGGGTTATGTTGTCCCTTGAAATTTTAAAATTTATTATTATTTGAAAGCTAATCTTATTATAAGACAAATTCACTTGGAGGAAAATGGTTTGAGTTTTTTTCAGTTTAACTAATATCTTGGGTTCGAATTCAGTATTGGAATTGCAGTAGCGAGGGAGAGTTTTATCGTCGATTGTTGTTTTACTTGGTTCGAGAAATTAATCTTTACAATTACATGTAGATAATTTCCAATTCTAAAAAAACAGGGAAACTTTCAAATAGAAATAATAAGTAGGCACATGTATTATTAGAGAAGAGTAAAAGACAATATAGATGAGAAAATATAGCACCTTCAGAAAATCAAATGAGTATATTATGTTGGGATTTCTTGAAAAAGGATGTTGTTGATTTTATTAATGAGTTTCATGATAAAGCATTTCTCCCTAAGGCCATTAGCGCAACTTTTATTGCATTGATTCCCAAAAATGATAATCCTCAAGGTTTGGGGGAGTATAGACCGATTTCGTTGATAGGGTCTCTCTACAAAATTTTGGCAAAAGTGTTGGCAAATCGGCTTAAGAAGGTGCTCCCTAGTGTTATATCGAATAGCCAATCGGCTTTTTTGGGGGGTAGGCAAATTTTGGACGGGGTGTTGGTCGTTAATGAGGTAGTTGATTATACTAAGAGATCGAAGGATGAATGTTTGATTTTTAAAGTTGATTTCGAGAAGGCATATGACTCCATCTCGTGGAAGTTCTTATTTTATATGTTAGATCGGATGGGTTTTCCTCAAAATTGGATTCTTTGGATGAAGTCTTGTGTTTGCAATACTACTTTTTCGGTGTTGGTTAATGGGAGTCCCACTAATGATTTTAAGGCGTTTAGAGGTTTGAGACAATGGGATCCTTTTTCCCCTTTTTTGTTCCTCATTGTGGCGGAAGGCTTGTCGGCTTTAGTAGCTAAAGCGGTGAAGATTGACTATTTTTGCGGGTTATGATATTAATTCTTCTCTCCGGTTTTCTATTATGCAATTTGCGGATGATACGGTGTTAATGGGGAAGCCTTCTTGGGTTAATCTGTGGGCCATCAATACAATTTTAAGAAGCTTTGAATTGGTTTCCGGGTTACATGTGAATTTTCATAAGAGCAAGATCATTGGTATTAACACTTCAGAGGAGTTTCTTGATTCCGCTTCTACTTTCCTTCCTTGTAAAACGGAGTCCATCCCGTTTAAGTTCTTGGGGATTCCGGTTGGGGCCAATCCGAGAAGGGCGACAACGTGGAAGCCGGTACTTGATATGCTTAGAAAAAGACTAGCATCATGGAAGGGGCGTCATCTTTCAATTGGAGGTAGAGTCACTCTTATTAATTCGGTGTTAAATAGTATCCCTTTGTATTTCTTTTCTTTCTATAAAGCACCGAAGTGGGTTATTAAAGCAATGATTAAAATACAAAGGGATTTTTCTGTGGCAAATCAATGATGGAGATAGGGGTATGTATTGGGTTGCTTGGGACAAAATTTGCAAACCGAAGAATGATGGAGGCCTCGGTATCAAAAATTTAGATTTATTTAATGTGGCTCTTTTAAGTAAGTGGAAGTGGCGGGCAGTTGTTGATGATTTCGCTCCTTGGAAAGGCTTATTATTTCATAGATATGGAAGCTTCAAGGATGCCTTTATACAACGGTCAGAGGGTGCATTAAGAAGAGGTGTTGTTGGGTCTATTTGGTGGCGCGATTTGATGATGCTTGATCTCGCGTTTTCTCCTCTATCTTTTTTCGGCTAGCAGGTTTCTCGTAGGATGGGGAATGGCGCTTCGGTGGATTTTTGGAATGATGTTTGGCTGGGAACTTCTTCTTTTTCTCGGCTTTTTCCTTCTCTATGGACGGGCCGTGAATCAAACCGTGTGGTGGTGCGGGACTTTGGAGGGTGGAGGGATGGAGTTTGGCGGTGGAATGAATCTTGGCTAGTATCTCAATCGCGTGTTAATCATTTGGAGGCTGCATATCTTCAACAAATCTTGGCCCCAGTGACTCTTGCTCAAGGGATTGAGGATACTTGGATATGGAAGCTTGAGACTTCGAAAAAATTTACCGTCCGTTCTTGTTACAAATAGATGCTTCGGGAGGTAATGGGGAGCAATCAAAATGAATTACATAAGATGTTGGAGAAGTTATGGAGATGTGTCGCTCTCTCCAAGGTTATTGTTTTTGGATGGCGCTTACTTAGTGATGCTCTTCCAACTCGCGGAAATTTGCGACACCGACTTGTTATCGCACGGACGATGACGCTCTCTTCCAACAATCGACCATGTGGGATCCAACAGCTTGCTCGAACATTGTATTTGGTGAGGGAAGCTATCCAAAGGTAAAAAGGCCAAGAAAACAAAACACTTAATTTGGTTGACTACCTGTTGGAGTATTTGGTTGGCTAGGAATGCTCTTATCTTCAAGAACGAGGATCCCAACATTGAATCTATCATGTCACGCATCAAGCAGTTAACTTGGAGTTGGTTGGTCTATATATCTCATTGTAATTTAAATTTTGATATTTCTGCTTGGTGGCTTGATCCACTTCATTGCCTAAACAATATGTAACTTTTGTTGTTTGGGTTTGAGCACCCCTAGTGTTTTTTTCAATGAAGTATTGCTTATCTAAAAAAAAAGAGTATATATACAAATGACAAATTAAGGTCATAGGATAGCTATATCTCAAAAAATCTTTTTGATTGGGACTACTGCATTATTTGGTGAATTAGTTGCTGAATTAGTTTGTTAATTAATGAATTAGATGGTAAATTAGTGCATCATTGGTAAAATAATGCATTAGTTGGTGACTAGGACCGGGGTGTTTTTGTCCTTTGTACAATTATTTTTTATTTCTTGATGATTTTACGATTTTTCTATGAAACTTTTCCAATTGCTATTAAATCGCAAGTACATTCCATGTTTCTATCTATTTGTGCTCATATTAAAACTCATTTTGAAAGGCAATTTAAATGCTTCCAATGTGACAATGGAAGAGAATACAATAATATATCTTGTAAAAAGATAATATAGATCTGACAAAATAATTTGAGGCTGACAAAATAATTTTTTTATAATAAGAAAATTCAAGGTATGAACCCCTGAATTAAATATAGATCTGCCTGGCCCACAAATTGTCATCACATACATCTTTAGGACAAAGTATTTTTTAGAAAAATAATTAAATTTTAAAATTAACATAAATTTATCAAGTGGCACAAAGTTCTTATATTAAATTAGGCAACGGTATAAAGTTGATGGTGCTAAAAAAAATCAAATTCATATATATTAGAATACCTGTTGGAGTATTTGGTTGGCTAGGAATGCTCTTATCTTCAAGAACGAGGATCCCAATATTGAATCTATCATGTCACGCATCAAGCAGTTAACTTGGAGTTGGTTGGTCTATATATTTCATTGTAATTTAAATTTTGATATTTCTGCTTGGTGGCTTGATCCACTTCATTGCCTAAACAATATGTAACTTTTGTTGTTTGGGTTTTAGCACCCCTAGTGTTTTTTTCAATGAAGTATTGCTTATCTAAAAAAAAGAGTATATATACAAATGACAAATTAAGGTCATAGGATAGCTATATCTCAAAATCTTTTTGATTGGGACTACTGCATTATTTGGTGAATTAGTTGCTGAATTAGTTTGTTAATTAATGAATTAGATGGTAAATTAGTGCATCATTGGTAAAATAATGCATTAGTTGGTGACTAGGACCGGGGTGTTTTTGTCCTTTGTACAATTATTTTTTATTTCTTGATGATTTTACGATTTTTCTATGAAACTTTTCCAATTGCTATTAAATCGCAAGTACATTCCATGTTTCTATCTATTTGTGCTCATATTAAAACTCATTTTGAAAGGCAATTTAAATGCTTCCAATGTGACAATGGAAGAGAATACAATAATATATCTTGTAAAAAGATAATATAGATCTGACAAAATAATTTGAGGCTGACAAAATAATTTTTTTATAATAAGAAAATTCAAGGTATGAAAGTGACCCCTGAATTAAATATAGATCTGCCTGGCCCACAAATTGTCATCACATACATCTTTAGGACAAAGTATTTTTTAGAAAAATAATTAAATTTTAAAATTAACATAAATTTATCAAGTGGCACAAAGGTCTTATATTAAATTAGGCAACGGTATAAAGTTGATAGTGCTAAAAAAATCAAATTCATATATATTAGAACACACGCCCTCGTTCCTAATTTTTTCCAACCTGGTTATTAACTTTTGGTTTGTTACATACAAATTAAAATATCACTAAATTGTGTTGACTAAATATTAAAATATCCCTTTTTTAATTTGTCTTGGGATAATTGAAATTTAAATAAAAGAGTCTTTAGGAGAATTAATCAACATTTTGGAATTATAAAAGACTCAATAATTATAAAGTACATTTAGAAAAGTTCGATGAATTGTAAATTGGGTTTTTAAAAAGTACCAACGTTTTTGGAATAATTAAATTAAAAGACCAAAAATACCACAGATTAGGAACAGAGCAAGTAACACTTGAACCCAGGGGGTGTGGTTGAGCGGTTGGGGCTCATCCTCCCTTAACCCAGTGTCGAGGGTTCGATCCTCGCTTTGGGTATGGAGCAGCGTTAAATCTCTGGGCCAGCTGTCCCACCCTTCGAGGTGCCTCCAATCCAGCGAGGGGATTAGTCACTGCGTCGGCGATGGATACCCAGTCTCGACCAAAAAAAGAGCAAGTAACACTTGAAATTAAAAAATTAAACCAAGAAAATGATTACCTAAAATAAATGTGAAAGATGTCTTTTGTAAAAAAAAACATGTGAAACATGGGGTTGTTGTAGTTTTATTTTATTTTATAGGCTGGTTAGTAATTAGTTCAAGAAAAAATGTTAATTTTCAGAATTTGAACTTTTGAACCATATTTTTTAAATTCTTTCACGTCTTTTAGTTCACCAACTAAGCTACCTTTCAAATTAATTTTGTCAAGAAAAAAAAGAAAAAGGAAAAGAGCAAGTAACACTAGAAATTAAAAAATTAAACCAAAGAAAATGTTGCAAGTCGTGCTTGCAAACTAGCACGACTATCTTCAAACTTGAATTTCTTGTAACCTAATTTCAACTAATATTCAAATTAACTAATGAATCTTTTTGGTGAGTTCTAATCTACCAAGTATAAAAAATGGGGTACCAACACTTGGGTGAGTTGTCAAAATTATAAATGCTGACGTGTTTAAGTTTTGCCAATTCATTTAGTACTAGAATAATCGACCCGTGCCATGCACGGGTATTAATATGCTATTGGAAATTGTTGTCAAATAATTCATATTTTGTAAGTTGGTAAAAAATCTCGTGTATAAGTAAATGATGCTATTTTTTATTGGAAAATAATATTTAAACTATTAAAATTTCATATTAATTTATTATTTTTAAGCACAATATCATATTGTGGTGATTTGTCCCTCACTGGCCGATGCACCAATTTTAGTTCAAGTGCAGCCTCTGACGTTCTATTTATAACAATCACTCACGTTCCTAAAGTTATACATATCTGATGTGGGACTAATTTAGGAGGAATAAATGCTAGTCAAGCACTCCCACTCACACATATGCACTCTCTTAGTTTTCATGTGCGTGTCAAAAGTAATGGTGATTGCCATTTCCTCTCCTAATGGAGAGGATCTAGACCCGCTCCATCAAGAGTACTTTTTGTCTAATTAAAAAGTCAAAAAATTTAATAAAATTGAACTTTGTTTGTCTAAACAGTTGTTAACTTTTTTTTCCACACAATTAAAATACACGATATCTTTTTTTAGTTTTGCCATTCAATAAAAATTGTCTTCCAATCTAAACAAAACCAAAAAAATGATTTTACTCGTTGAGAGTTTATTTTAGAAAATGAGAAAAGAAAACGTGAATTTAATTATTCAGGGGTACAATAATAGTGTGACATTAAGTGAATTGTAATATGTGATATTAGCATAATTGGCTATAAAGAAGATAGAGAATTCTTTTATTTGTTTCTAAAATTAATGCAGAGAGAGAAAGACTTAAATTATAATAGAATTTTCAAATATAAAAAAATACTTAGAAAATTATATTACATGTATTCCCGTCACATTAAGTTGTTTCTAAGTGAAAAATGAGTTATGTTTTGCGATGTGCTTTCTTTGATAACCATATGTGTCATTGTACCAAATTATTATTATTATTATTATTATTATTATTATTATTATTATTATTATTATTATTACTACTATGTGACATGTCTAACTAAGAGACTAACATCTAAGAATTTGGGCCTTAAAATATATTCTAAAATGTATTTTTAATAATTCATAAATCCTAATTTTATTAATTTTGAAATGTAAAATAAATAAGATAGGTCGAATATACATGAAAAATATTTAATAAGTGATTTATTATAATTTTATAAAAAAAGTGATTAATTGCAATATTCATAAACTTCTCTTCTTCTCATAAAAATTAAATTAGTCATTTAACTTATATTCACTAGGGGGAAAGACGGGCCCTTCGGACCCGTCTTTCATGTGTTGGTGGGCTGATGGGTGGTTATAGAAGTAATAGATAAATAATATATAAATAATAAATAATAATATAGTGAAATAGTGTTAGTGGGTAGTTATAAGGGTATTTTGGTCAGAAAAATCTGACACCAAAAAAATCTGTTACAAAATGAATTCCCTTTATATATAGGTATAGATAATGAAAATCATTTATATAATATAAGTTTTTAATTAACTATTTTTTAGAAAAAATACCTAAATAACTCTTAATGAAAAAGTCTTTGAGTGTTGATAATTAAATAATTAAATAAAATTAGAAAAACATGTTATTTAGTCTTTATTATACATATCTGTAAAGCTTTAATTACAAATAAGGATATTAATGACTAAATTGCTGTAGAAGTGACACATGAAATAACAATAAATGAGATTCATTCTCAAATGTTATATATATAGATTAGTCAATTTTGAGAAATTGCAAATTTACCCTAATTTTTGTTCCTTAATTTATGCTCAGCCCATATTTCATTTTCTCTTATAATTTCCATCTCTAAGTCTCCTCTCCCCTCCAAAACGTGATACCTCTGGTCAACCTCATGATCAGTAGTAATTAGCATCCAACCAGCAACGAGTATGAATGGTCACTTGATAAATAGTTTAATTCAGTGTTTATTTAAAAAGTTATAAGTTTGTGTTGAGAGTTTATTGAAAGAAGACCAGTTTATAAACATTTTGCATAAGCAAAATATGTTATTACTGTGAGTACCGTGGGTTTAGGATTTTTCATAAACTTTGCCTGACATTGAAACAACAATGAACTCTTAAGTACAGTGAAACAACAAAATGGAAAGGAAAAAAAAGCGCATCTAGTCTTCAATGCATGAGAGGGAAACAAAAAATTTAATTTTCAATGAGAGGGAAACAAAAAATTTAATTTTCTATGAGAGGGAAAAAAATTCATTTTCAATAGACATAATCGCTTTTAGTAACATTTGTTATTTTTTATTTCTGAAAAAAAGTCTTAAAAAATAAGAAATCAAATATCTTACTATTTTCTTAGCCTTAAAAAATAATTGATTTGAAAATAATTATTCATTATCTTTAATAATATAAAGAATTAAAATAAAATAAGATAATATATTGGCCTTTTATTAAAATAAATAATATATCATTTTAGTTTTTGAAACGAATTTGATACCTGATTAGGTTGACTATGATTAGATGATTGAGACTAATAGTCAAAACAAGTTACTAATAAACCTTGTTAGATGATTACTTTAACTAAGGTAGAGACTATAGGTCAAAACAAGTCTAATCCCGAAACATGATTACATTGACTAAGGTTGGGACATCCACTCAACACAAGTAACCCCTGGTACCTAACTAGATTGACGATCGCCTACACAAGTCAGCGGTCAATAGAGATCTCACAACTCTCCTGATTATATCTCTGGCAAATAGGTTGACTAAGGTAGGTGTACTAAGATTCAGACTAAGATTGAAACCCGAAACCCCCTAAACCCTAATGATAAACACAAACTTATCATTGATACATGATTAGGCTTACTTAAGTTTACACAAGTCAACGATCAATCAATATCTCACAACTCTTCTAATTAGGTTGACGCAAGCTCACAACTCTCTTAATTAGGTTGACACAAGTCAACGACCAGTAAAGGTCTAGTACAAGTCTAATATTGATAATTGATTAGGTTCAGTGTGGTTAACACAAAGTCAACAATCAGTATTGGTCTAATGGTCAATAGAGATCTCACAACTCTCCTAATTAGGTTGACTAAGTTGGATACATGATTAGGTTGACACAAAGTCAATGATCGATAAATGTCTAATACTGATACTTGATTAGGATAATTTATATTATTAATAGTTATTTAAAACATTAAAAGATACCGTATTTTCTTATTTTAATTTTTATACTCTTTATATTGAAAAATGCTATGAGTCTTAAGATTGAATATACTAATATTAAATCTCAAACGTTGTTGAATTTTTATACTATATCTTATGGTCAGGGGCAGAGCTTCTTAGAAGCCGTAGGATGCCATGGTACCATGAATTATTTTAAAAAATTTAAGTAATAATGTAATATACCAAAAATCTATGTATATACAACAGTATCAAGTGCAGCTTAGTGGTAAAGGTTTGTATTGAGTAACTTAGAGGTCCTGTGTTCGATCCATGCTATGTACTTTTTTGTATTTTGTGTCTTCAAATATCGTCAAATAAAATTCAGCACATATGATTAAGGAAACCAAGAATTTAATATAATAAATCAAAGCAAATCTTGGTAATTAATGCAATAAATCAGGGACGAAATTAAGGCTGTGTAAGCGCCCCTATCCCTACAACGATCCAATAACCAGCAATACGAAAGAGCGGCACTGCCGATAACGTGAATGCTAGAGATACAACTTTCAAGATAACATCAACCCATAACCAGTTTAGTTTAATTAAATCTGATAAAAAAAAAAAGTAATGCTAGAGATACAACTTTCAAGCATGCGCTTCCATGTTATGGGAAATTTCAAGCAAATGCATGATTGTGGAAAATAAGAAAAGCGCTGCAAAACTGAGTGTTTCTTCCTTCCTTTCTTTTTAATGCATTAAAAAAAACTTTCTCACTACAAGAAGATGATCAAATATTTTCAGCAATGAAGTTCAAATTATTGCAGAAAATCATGCTTCAACCATGTGAACTTATTTGTGCGAAGCAGAAGTTGAACTTTTGGGGGTGTTTCATTAAGCTTTTGAATTTGGGGTTCAGGAATGGTGATGAGGAAGGAGGGAAATAAATGGGAGAATGGGAAGAGAGAAGAACGAAATGGAGTTTTGCTGGAGTAGAGAGGAGAGGAGAACGAATTTTAGGGGAGAGAAGGAAAAAGGGGATTTAGTGGAGATGATAAGCAATTGGGCATAATAGAAATTAAGTATAAAAATTAGAGTTAATATGCAATATCATAAAACTGACTTTGTTAAATGACCTGGCAAAATTTATACACATATGCTCTTACACTTTTGCCAACTCATCTAGGTGTTGGTACTCACATTTTTTAGATGGGTAACGAAGTTGTCACCATCTTTTTTGGTTATATATTATTGTTAGGCACTATCTACCATATTTGTTGGTAACTAATCTACACCCCTTTTTTTTTTGTCAACACTAAGGAACCTGTTTGGCCACGAAAATCTGGCTTTATTGAGTCTGTGTGGTTCTCTCTTCTCTTTCAATAGAGTTTTTTCCATTCACACGATTTGAACTCAAGACCTTACTACATGGACCATGGACCAACCCTTGTTGGTTATTAAATAATGAATCTGATTTTGTACCAAACAAAAAATAATCAATCTGACCCATAAGATACACTTCATCATTTTCAAAATATTTAATGTTTTGAGCATTAATACATCCAATAACGGGTCCTCTCATTATTGGGTGTGTGTCTATATACCTTTTTTTTTACAGTGTCTATGCATAGAATAAGTTAAATTAGTGGCAAAATTAGAGAGAGAGACTAAAATACAGAACTGGATCCTCTCATTCAGCTTCTCTCCTTCTATCCCTCAAACCATCAGTTATAGCCGTTGGATTAATCCAATGGCTCAGAAATTAAAATTAAAAAATTAAAAAATTAAAAAATAGAAAATTGCTGTGTACTTGCCTCACAAGAACATCGAGACAAGTACACAGAAAGCAACAGAGACACTGTGATGTCGATGAGATCCTCAGTGACAACGTGACCTACGACGGTGGAATCACCTTCAGCGACGGCGTCCCTTGCGGCGATGACATGGCATACGGAGGAAAAGTCTCTTCCTTCTGCTTCTCGGACGCAGAATTTTCGAATGTGTAAAGCAAACCAAACATTGTTATGCAATAAATAGAAAACCTATATAATAAAAGTCCAAACACTATCAGGAGGACCAATTCAACAATTGAACCTGAACTAGCCCAATAGTTAGGATCCACATCCACAATAAATTAGCCCACATATGACTATTATGCAACAACGACTCAGATTCATATGATCGATCTGACAGATCAAGGCTGACACAGATGCCTATATAAATACGGGCCCACACATCTAAAAAAGATACACTCTCATTCCCTGCTAGTTTGCTACACTCCACAATTCTCAATACTGACTTGAGCGTCAGAGTGGAATTGCAGATACCCACCCTGGATCATGCTGAAACTCTACCAACTGCAATCCCAGATCCTCCCGAACGACTGCAAGGTACAGAATAGAAAATAAGTATCATAATAAAAAACCCTGAAAAAAAGTTCCGTAGAGCTTCTTGTGTAAAACGTTCAACCAAAACACAAGCAGTGATTATTCGCAAGGCCTAGCTCAACTACTGAAAAATGCCAAAATTGTTAGGCTCGATATCATGTCCCAGGTTCGAGCCTGAAACCTCACAGTTGGGTGTGTGAGTTTCAAGTGGCATTTGCCACTCCGTGTAGAACCACAAAAAAAAAACACAAGCGGCGACAACAAATGGATAAAAGGTAGTGCGTGCACTAACAAAATGCAGGTTTGGTTTTGATTATTTATTTTTGTTTTAAATCTTTGGGTTGTTGGATTAATCTAATGGCTGTCATTGATGGTTGAGAGATAGAAGGAGAGAAGCCAAAGCAGAGGATCCGGATCCCTAAAATACTCTCATTTACTCTTTGTTTCATTTAATAGTCTTAAAAAGTTGTTTTACACAAACTAATGAAGTCAATAAATTTTGTTGTTTTTTACTCCCTCTAGTAGTCCACAATAAAAAAAACACATACCGTAACTATTCTCATTTAATAAGGCTAAAAGTTTAATTTCTTTCGAAAATTGTTTTTTTTCATTAAATGATGATTTATACTCCTAACTAATGATACCACTTTTAATTACACCACTTAAACGATTTCACAGAGATAAAGTAATATTAAAGTTGTTATTATCTTTGAATTGTCAAATGGTTTCACTAGCAACTGATAGTTGGATTTCAATCTAATTCTTGAATTATATGTGTGTAATTTTTTTAGATGGTATTGTATGTGTGTCATTTCTCATTAAGTTGACGCTGAATGAAAATTCAATAAAAATGCTAACCTTTGGTTTTTTGAATTTTAAACTCGTTACAATGATGTTGTTAAAGTATTAATGTTGATTTTGGTTTATTTTTCTTATTTCTACTGTTACTATTCTATTTGTTTTATTTGTAAGAAAAATGATTTTTAGTAATGAACGTTGTAGCTAACCCAACCAATGTTTTGAAAACCGGACCGGACATTGAACTGACGAGACCTCTAGGTTATAGTTCAACCGCTTAAAATCGTTGAAATAACCGAACTGTGTAAGGTGTCAGGTCATGGTTCAACCGGGTCAACCGCTCTGGTTGGTTCGGTTTTTAAAACACTGAACCCAACTCATTTGAGATTGATTTTGGTTGGTTTGAATTACATGAACCTTGAACCTTATTAGATACATTGTGAACCAATAAGAAATCATGATAGGAGTGACTTATAAGATACTGATATAAAAGTAAAATATTTTTATTATTGTTAATTTCTGAAAGGAGCTCTAATAAGAAAGGAGCACCTGTCGTAACTACAACAAAAGCAATATGCTGAAGCTGCATTTTAAATTAGCACATTCAAACACACTCATTAATATTTTTTATTTAAACCAACGTATCCTTTGCGCGCAACTACAGATTCTTCAAGGTATTGAGATCCGTTTAAAGGGTTGACCTCTTTCACCAAATGTTTTCCATACGCATCAGCCAAGGACTGAACTCCTGACCATATGGTTAAAGAGCGCCCAAGTATCTACCACTTGTGCTACACCATGTTCGTCACTCATTAATTTGATACACCTACTCTAGCTACCTGCCAAACCCATGAATAGTACCCCCTTCAAGCACCACCTCTATATATACACATTTAAGGAAGTAGAAAATTACACATAAGGAAAATTAATGAAGTGTATTTATTCTATGTACTAAATAACATCTATTGAACTAAATATCATATTGTGTTAGCTCATTTGAATATTTGTAGTCTTTCAATGGAGTTAATGAGTAACGAGCATTCAAATAGTGAGATTAAAAATGTAGTGAGTGTTGATTCTGATAAAGAAGTGAGTTTTGAGAAAGAGACCAATGTAACTGCCATTGAGGATGCAGTCAAAGTACTATTACTGGGTCTAGGAGAAGATATCAACAGGGAAGGCATTAGAAAGACGCCATTTCGAGTTGCAAAAGCCTATTGTGAAGGAACTAGAGGTAACTATCTGAGTTGAATTCACTGACATAAATATCAACATATATTTTCTTGATTTACAATATCACAAGAGTTTAACTGGTATGCACCAATAATATGAAGATTTTTTACACTGTCAACCAATAAGAAATCGCGATAGGACTGACTTATAAAATGAACGTTGTAAAAGTCTAATATTTTTATGATGTGTCAATTTCTGATTGGTTGACGTTGTAAAATATTTATACACTGTAGGTATATACTAATTAAACCCATAGCACAAACACATTAAACACTAGTAATCTTTTCCCAGGTTATAAGCAAAAGGTGGAGGAAATTGTTGAAGGTGCATTATTTCCTGAAGCAGGCCTAGAAGATAATAAAATTGGTAATGCAGGTGGAGCAGGTGGACTTGTAATTGTAAGAGATACTGATCTCTATTCCTATTGTGAATCTTGCTTGTTACCATTTCAAGTAAAGTGTCATATAGGTTATATTCCTTCTAACCAAAGAGTTGTTGGTTTAAGTAAATTACCTCGTGTAGCTGAAGCATTTGCAAAAAGACTTCAAGAACCTCAACGTTTAGCAGATGAAATTTGTTCATCTTTACATAAAGGAATACAACCAGCAGGTGTTGCTGTAATACTTCAATGCACACATATCCCTTTTCCATGCATGAATTTTGATAAAGGGTGGGTGAAATTACTTGTTTCTTCAGGTTCTGGTGTTTTTGAAAACAAAGATGCTGTTATATGGGGTGATTTTTATAGCCTTATTATATCTAGAGGTATTGATAAGAACAAAATTTGTCTAAGAGGTTCAATTGATCAATGTTGGTGTCCTTGTTTATGTAGTGAACGACAAAATTCATCTAAGATTGGAGCAGTGAAATTGAATCCTATAATGGTTAATGCAGTATCTTCAATTCTTAAATCTTTAGGTGAAGATTCAACTAGGAATGAGCTTCTAGAAACTCCTAGTAGATTTGTGAAATGGATGATGAATTTTCAATGTGTTAGTAACATTGATATGAAGCTGAATGGTTCACTTTCTAGTGGAATAGATTGTTTGAACACTAATGGGGAGGATGAAAATGTAAAGAAATTATACTCAGAAGTGAATTTACCCTTTTGGTCACAATGTGAACATCATTTACTACCATTTTATGGTGTTGTTCACATAGGATATTTCCTTTCAGAAGGTTTCAATCATATTGGAAAATCTGTTTTACAATCAATAGTGCATTTTTATGGTTTCAAGCTTCAAGTTCAAGAAAGGCTCACAAAGCAGATAGCAGAAACTATTTCACCCCTTTTAGGTGGAAATGTGATAGTAGTTGTAGAGGCAAGTCATACTTGTATGATCTCAAGGGGAATTGAGAAGTTTGGAAGTAATACTGCTACTTTTGCTGTTTTGGGAAGTTTTTCAACTGATCTTGCTGCTAGGGCTATGTTCATGGAGAGTATTCCAAGTGCTATCTCTTGAAGGCCAATGATTAGAATATCATGTAATTTAGAGTAGGATATTCTATAATTATTCTAGTTATTATTTTCATTTATTGCCTTTGTATAAAGAGGCTCTGTTAAATAGGGTGGGAAATGATTAGGATATTCTATAATTCTTCCAGTTATGTTTGCCTAGTTATAGGTTTTGTTGATTTCTTTATTGGGTTTAGTGTTTTTTCTTTTGATGGATTGGGTTTTCTTTTTGCATTCTGTTTTTGGAGTACTGCAAATGGTTGTTAATGACTTTGGTGCCAACCTGGTTAGGATGTGAGTCATATGCTAGTGTAAACATTCTTCGAACTAGTTTCCTTTTAATAAGAATGCTTTTATTTCCTTTTGGCTATAATGTTTTTTGTTCATGAATTTTGGCCTAGTCCCTTGTGTTTTTTTGTCTCCTTTTCTTTTATTATCAATAGAATTTAATGGGAATACTATTTTTCCTTTGTGGTGTTTTTTTCCCTAAAAAGGGTTTTGCATCAGAAGGTTTTAACGAGACTTCATATCTTTTTATCAACCACTGCATTTCCATGGCAGTCAAGCATTTGCATGCCCAGAAACATGATTAACACTACTATATAACCATCAGTTCAAGACTAGTAGATTTTATTGGAGATCTATCAACCACTACATTTCCATGACAGTCAAGCAATTTAAAAGAACAGCAACATGTTTAAATCTTTCCTTACTAAACCTTTACATAAAATAATTTAAACTTGTATGAACCTTTGTAAATTAAATACAGAAAAGATTTGAGGGTCGATTAAGTGACTCATTCCCTGAATTGTTCCAAAGAGATTTCTAGTATGTGAGAGACAAGACACAATATAAGGATCTGACTAACAATCATATGACAAAATTTGGTTGACTTTGAAATGTACAGAAAATTTTGATCAAAATATGTCTTCTGAGTCTGACTTTATCAGTGACAGTGTGTATGAATGGCATTACTGCAGAATCATTTCAATTTCAATTTCAATTGAACTCCAACAAGAATTATTGCCCTTCAGAAGAGGTAGCACTTGCAATACTCTGCAAGAATGAGGCTCTCGCAGCGAGGTCAGTCGAAAAGCGTCCTAATACCGCAATCGTAGCCATAGTACTTCCAAACTTCTCAATTCCCCTAGAGATCATACATGTGTGACTAGCCTCTACAACCACTATTACATTTCCACCTAAAAGTGGTGAACTTGTTTCTGCTATCTGCTTTGTAAGCCTTTCTTGAACCTGAAGTTTGAAACCATAAAAATGCACTATTGACTGTAAAAGCGATTTTCCAATCGGATTGAATCCTTCTGAAAGGAAATATCCTATGTGAACAACACCATGAAATGGAAGTATATGATGCTCACATTGTGACCAAAAAGGTAAATTCAGCTCCTAATATATCTGCGTGTCATTGAACTTGAAGTTTACCTCTCCATTGGGGTTCAAAGAGTTTATCCCGACGCAAAGTGAACCATTCAACTTCACATCCATGTCGATGCTTTGGAAGTTCAACAGCCATTTAACAAATCGATTAGGTGTCCCTACAAGCTCTTCTCTAATCGAATCTTCTCCCAAAGATTTCAGAATTGAAGATACTGCAGCGACCATTGTGGGATTAACTGGTCCAATTTTCGAAGATACTTTAGTAGAAAGAGAAGACAGAGATGGACACCAGCATTGGTCAGATGATTCTCTAACGTGAATTTTTTCCATATCGATACCTCTAGATTTAAGAAGGAAAAATAAATCAGTCCATATATCTGCATTTTTGTTTTCAAAGACACCAGAACCTGATGAAACAAGTATCTTCTTCATCCACGCTTTCTGGTTTGATTCTAGAAAGATTGATTCTATGTCTGGAAAGTGAATATGTGTACCTTGAAGTATGACAGCGACACCTGCTGGCTTTATCCCTTGATGCAAAGCTGAACATACCTCGTCTGCTAGACGTTGAGGCTCTTGAAGTCGTTTAGCGAATACATCAGCTACACGAAAGAGCTTGCTTAAACCAACAACTCTTTGGCCAGAAGGGACGTAACCCACATGGCATTTAACCTCGAAAGGTAACAAACAAAACTCACAATAGGAATAAAGGTCTAGATCTCGGACAACTACAAGTCCTCCTGTACCCCCGGCATGACCAATTTTATTATTGTCCAGACCAGCTTCAGGGAACAGAGCACCTTCAACAATGTCCTTCACTTTTTGTCTATAACCTAGAAAAATATCAACTTCCTTAAAATTAGTAACATGTCATACAAGAAAATATGATATTTTTTTTATGTTTTATTTTACGGAATGCCAAATGGACATATTCAATGGAAATCAAACATGAAAATGCATCTAGTAGTGAACTCAATGGGATTGTAACAACTGGCTCAGTGGCTAGTTTTAAAAGAACATTTATCTTGTATTTTAAGGGAAAACGGTCAAAAGAAACAAAATTTTCCATATATATTATTGGTACCATAACTTGACTTGTTAATATTTATTTCCAATTTGAAAAATTCAACTTCCCAAAAAACAATATAAGATAAATAAGTAGTACTCCCTCTAGCCAAAAATATAAACGAAAAAGTCTATGTATTTGGTCTAATTTATCCATCACATTGACATGAATGACTTCCTATGTACTTCAAAAATGGCGTATCGTGTTCGATACGTATCCGATACGATACACACCCGATAATTCCCGCTACTTCTCAAAATATATCTTCTATGCATATCTTACGAACTCAAGATATAATTGTCACCTTGATATAACGTATCTTCGATATGCCTTACTAATAACATGAAATTTGTTGACACATTCATAGTAGAAATAATATATTCTAGTAAGTGTGAAAAATATATGTAAGTGCCCACTTATTATGATGGCAAAGTAATTTTTTCTATGTTGTGATAGTCATATATCAACTACTTATTAACTACTTATTGTTACATAACTAGGATGATTGATAAAACTATCATGATTGATATCAAAAAAATCAGTTGAAATAGAGAAAATCACCTCTGGTTCCTTCACGGAGAGCTTTTGCAACACGAAGTGGTGTCTTTCTAAGACCTTCTCTGTTAATATCTTCCCCAAGACCAAGCAAAAGAACCTTCACAGCACCTCAATAGTACCTATATTTTCCTCTTCCTCAAAATCACTACAACCATTAGTACTCACTCCATTTTCAAGTTCACCATTAAAATGCCCTTCATCATAACACCCCATTGAAAAACAACAAAAATTATCACCACGCCAATAACCCAACACCTAATAAAATGAAACCTAAAAAATACCCAACAACCAGATTTTCAAAAGTACCCAACTTTCCAACAAAAAAATCAAATCTTTTTAACTGAAATGCAAAAGGGTATCAATAGATCTCAAGACAAGTGGAGAGGAAATAAGAAGAAGAAAAAACAAAGGAGTGTAGATTGGTAGGGTTAACGTTGATGTTAGAATGTGTGGATCCTCGTGTCTAAGAGGTTTCTCTGTAATGTAATCTAATCAGAATCAGAATTGAGAATGCTGTAGGAGAAGGAGGACCCACCATTCTAATCAACATAGATTGATGTTTGTTTATGTTTTTTTGTTATTGTCGGAGAAGAGAACGTGGCTTTATGGAGGCGGTGCAAGGTTAAGGAAAGTGATGATGATGATGATTGCATTTGTGGGGTTATGAGCCAATTTTTTTTTATTTATTTACACAAAACAAAATCAGAATTAAAATAAAAATAGTGATACTTTTGGGTGTTTTGAGTGTGAGAGAGCAAATCAAATCTCTCACATGTGAAACACTAAAATTGACCATTGAATATTGTTTAAAATGCTATGAATGGTTAAGATTGAATTAACCAAAAAAATCTCAACCATTGATGAATTTTTATACTACATCCAACAGTCAATTTTAGTGTTTCACCGGTGAAATATTTAATTTGCTCTTTTATCCTAGAAGCACCCCTTTTTACTAGGCATAAATATCACTTTGGTCATTGCACATACAATAAATATCCATTTTAATCCTTGCAACATACTGTTAGTTTATTTTTAAAATAGTCCTCGTAAAATTTAAAATTATTTGTTTTTGTCTCTGCAAAAAGCTTTTTTTAAAAAATATCTCTCGTATAATTTAAAATTATTCATTTTTGTCCCTGTAAAAAGTTGTTTTTTAAAACATAGCCCATGCAGAATTTTAAATTTTTTCCCTTCCTGTTATGCAACAGCTTTAAAATGACTTCAGAAACCAAAATGAAAAACTTTAAATTTTGCATAGGTTATTTTAGAAATAACTTTTTGTAGGAACCAAAATCAATAATTTTAAATTTTGTAAGAGATATTTTAAAAAAAACAAATAAATTGTAGGGACAAAAATGAATATTTGCTGTATTTGTAAAGATCAGAATGATGTTTTACCCTACTTTCTACCTCTCTGACGAAAACTACTTCTGTGTGTTTACTAATTGTGATAGTGGTCTTTTTTTTTGACAAATCATAGTCGTCATTAGTTATTGACCATTCTATCTATTTTTTATATTAATATTAAAATGCATTTTTTTGAAGACGGAATCTATATAGAGCGAGGGCTAAAATGCAATGATGTGCGACTAAGGTAGCAGATAGTGGTTGAATTAGCAGATATCAAATAAGTTAGTCGATAGGGAATGATATGTGTTATAACTTATAAGTATCAACTTAAAATAATATAAAAAGACATGTTTAACTCATGATTAAATTTATTTAACCAATATAAAACATGACAAAATATATATAAATTATTTTTGCTATAAATTAATGGTAACTAAACAAATATTAAGATATTTTGAAGTTAAAATTTATATTCATTATTCTTATCTTTTTATTTACCTATTTCTATAAAAAATATGTTGTAATATATATATATATATATATATTAAAAAATAGTTAACTATATAATACTATTACTTATGTATTGTAATATATAATAATCGACAATAACAATGATGAACTCCTAAAAATAGAAATATTATATAATTATAATAAAAATTAAAGACAATGAACTCCTAAAAAATAGAAATAGTAATATATAATTATGATAAAAATTAAAGATAATTGGAGAGTAATGTAACAAAGAAAGAGAGTAATAAGTTGAATTGGTAAAAATTGAGTGGATCATTAAATTGTAATTGGAGATAAATATTAGTCGTGAGAGAAATTCTAACTTAACACACTCTATCACACTCTTTTGAACACCTTAAAACTTACATGGATTACGCCAAATTTACATGACTTACATGATTTATAACATATAAAGTGTGTGTCGAGAAATGAGTGTTAAAAAATGGGATAGAGAGTGTTACATTAGCCACTATGCAACAATATGAACTGGATACCTATGAATGCAATCTTCCCACGGATTCTTAGGTGAGGGCATGACATTTCTAACTTCTAAGTGCCACCGACACTGCACTGTTACACTTAAATCCACTCCCAAAGGAAATCCGCCACACTCTATTACCCTTCTTCACCCTACCCTTTGCCTCTATATAAGCCAGTTCATACCAAATAGAACTCGACGAAGTGTTCCCAAACCTATGCAATGTCATTCTAGAAGCCTCAACATGCAAAGGCAGAAGCTCCAAGTTCTTCTCCATCTCATCAATCACAGCTCTCCCACCAGGATGAATGCAGAAATGATCGAAAGCAAGCTTAAAATTCGGTATATAAGACTTCACTTTGGCATAGATAAACTTCTTGGCAACCAATGTAACAAAGAAGAGAAATTGTTCGCTTATGGGAAGAACAAATGGACCTAATGCAGTGATGTTAGCCTTTAGAGCAATACCAGCAATTTCCACGAGATTCTTAGATAAAGACACTCCTATTTTCCCAACTTCATCTTCTTCTTGATAAGCACACCTAAATGCTCTATCTGAAGCCTTGTTTGAGAGCAACAACGCGGCGCCACCAAGGCGAAAAAAACAATTGCGTACCAACATTGATCTGTTGTTCCCAAAGTACCAATTCTGAGTAATGTTTTCCGTACTGACAACAAGAGCGTAAGTATTCCTATTCCTATGAACCCTAAGCATGTGTTTAGCAAGATCAATGGCAATGACACCAGAACTACAACCCATTCCACCCAAGTTGAAGCTCTTCATATTATCCCTCAACTTGTACTTATTGACTATCATAGTAGAAAGTGAGGGAGTTGGATTGAACAAGCTGCAGTTAACAACAAGGATTCCAATGTCATTTGGTTCAACATTGGTATTCTCAAAGAGATTATCAAGAGCACCAAAGATAACCTGCATGAACTCTTCTCTTGCAGCAATCATGGAAGGCCTTGGAGGGATGTAGGCCAAGGCTGAGGGGACGTAGGTTTCTTCCCCAAGACAAGAACGTTGTAAAATCCTATGCTGAAACTTGAGGGAAGAAAGGTGGAAATCGTTAGTGAGCTTTGAATGCTCCATGAACTGGTTGAACTGCACTTGGAGATGGTGAGGGGGTCTATAGCAAGAGTAGTCAATGAGGTAAATGGGTCTTGGACAAGCAAATATTATGTAGAGAGTGAGTCCTAAAATTAGGAGGGTTGATAAGACACTGAGGAGGTGGTAGTGATTTTCAGATAGACTCATGCTAAGGAAGAGAGTGATGACAAATTGTTGGATTTTCATGGTGGATGTTGTTCTTACAGTAGTACGTGTAGGAATTGGTATTAGCTATGTCATTGTGTTTTGAGATAAGTTGATATATAGCAGCATGTAATGTACCTATGCTAATTAGTAAGTTGGGTGGTGTTGTGCTATCATATTAACTTGCTAGGTTAATTTTCGCTCGTGCTTAGGATCAAATTTTGCACTGACCAACATCGAATTTGTCCACTGCGAGAATCGAATCTAGAGAGCACCTCCCATGTCTCAAGATAGATTAAGGCATTGGACCAACGGTGTTGGTTACTTGCTTCTTCAATATGATAGCACCGTTACGATACATACATATTATATACTATAGCTTGTAGCGTTGGCTAGTTATTTGTGATATCATTATTTTTTTTTGGTATCGGACCCTCGCGGGCGACCCACGCAGTGTCCCAATGCTGTTAACGAAGGACTAATCTGCGCTCGCTACTTGGGGCTCTTAATCATTTCGCTGGCCAACACCCTATTTGACGTAGGCGGGAATCGAACTCGGGAGCAAATCGGATCGACCCCACCACGTCCCAGCAGGAGCCTGAACCACTGGGCTAGGAGTGTTGGTTATTTGTGATATCACTATGAAATTAAGTGTCATGACACAACAATTTACTTGTTGGTGCTGTCATAATTACTGTGGTAGTGGAGGGCAGGAATGGTATGTCTTACTCTAATGATTGAGAAATATTATTTGGATAAAAAAGTATACCAAAATGCGAATGCGTATGGAATACGGAGAAAATATGTGTATAATATATTTTATTTTTTTATTTTAAATTAAATATTATACGCGTATAACACTGAACTTAATTTAAAATAAAAAAATAAATGTGTTATACCTGTATTCAGGGACGGATCCAGGAATTTCAATTTGTGGGTAAAATTATTTACTATGAATATTTATTAAAAAAATAGATAAACACGTAAGCGATCAAATGGTGACATCCTTACTATGAAGCAAAAAATTTGAGATTACAAAAATTATATCATTATATATCCAAAAATTGAAGATACTTAAACATATAAAAATTATAATTGCTCTCTAAGTATCTTCATATTTTGAAAGCGTTGTAAGATTTTTTCATTGTCAACACTATCAAATATACCTCTCTCTCTCTCTCTCTCTCTCTCTCTCTCTCTCTCTCTCTCTCTCTCTCTCTCTCTCTCTCTCTCTCTCTCTCTCTCTCTCTCTCTCTCTCTCTCTCTCTCTCTCTCTCTCTCTCTCTCTCTCTCTCTCTCTCTATATATATATATATATATAAAAGTTACCATACAATCATTCAAAAATGCATCCCTCATACGATTGCGCATTTGATTCTTCACAATCAGGGGCGTTGGGTAGTGTTATAATGGGGTAGTCTCGGCTACCCCAAAAATAATATATGTATTTAAATAAGTATGTATATTTTATATTTAGCTACCTTAATAATATATTGTTTAGCTACTTAACTAAGTTTATTTATCTAAGAAGATAAAAGAACAATCATAAGTCCATTAATTTGAGTCTTATTAGTCTATTATTATCCCAAATAAATACTATAATTTTTGTTAATTTGGTGATTTTGGTTCTTTGTTTTGCAATTTTTATCCTCAAAATCATGGATTATTTACATTTTTGTTCCCCAAAAATCTTGAATTTTGGGAAAATGAGGGACTAAAATTTCATAAGTCATTATTTTTTATGACAAAAATTACAATGAAAAATCACAATGACCAAAATCACCAAAATAAAAGAGCAAAATTTCCAAAAGTAAAATCAAATGACTAAATTCACTAACCGAAAAAGGTGAGAGACGAAAAATGCAAGAAATTTTTTGTAGTAAGTCCCCTCATAAAATTCATGCTAGCTCCGCCAGTTCACAATTCTCTGTCCCGAGGCTAGAAATGGCCCCATCAAATTTCTAGTAATTTATATAGTAGTAATCCTTACTTAGTCTTACATGAGTATTGTGTCTATGTGGTGTCATCATAGTATTTAGAGTGGGGTCAAATACACAATACTAGTATTTTTTGGTTAGAAAAATATGCAATAAGTGGGGTCAAGTGCCCCCAATTTATATTATGTACATTTGTGCCTACCTGTATTCCCTCCATATCTCATACATATTTGTATTTTTGAGTTCAATTTCTCTCAAATACTTGTTGTATCAAATAGGAGAGAGATAAACACATAGAAAAAATTTGTAACATTCATTGCATTTGCTGTTTTATACTTTTATTGTAGAATAAAGGCCCAAATTCGTCTCTGACAATTTTTTCGCGGGACGAATTCGTCCCTGACAATTTTTTTGAGACACATTGGTCCCTGACAATTCCAAAACGAGCCACGTACGTCCCTCCGCCCATTTGATTGTTACCAGATCACTAAACGGCTCCTACGTGGCAAGTTAAGTGCGACGTTGTCACGCTAGATACGTATGCGTTTATTTTGGGCCAAATTCGTCCCTGAAAAATTTAAAAAAGGGACGAACCAGTCCCTGACAATTTATGGGACAAATTCGTCCCTGGTGCTTCTTCAACCTTTAAACAGAAACCAGAAACCATTTTCTGCCATTGGAGAGGACGTAGCTGTGAGAGAGAGAGAGAGAACAACCAAAAACCATTTTCTGCCATTGGAGATGACTCATTTTCTGTCATTGTATTAACAGGGACTAAGTTGGCCTATTTTGATATTTGTCAGGGACTAATATGGCCTACTTAAATATTTGTCAGGGACTAATTTGGTCTATTTTAATATTTGACAGAGACTAATATGGCCTATTTTTTCTATTTCAGGAATCACAATCAGAACCACCTGCTATTAGACCACCACCTATTAGGCCACGTGCTCAAATGAGACCACAATCAACACCTTCACCTTTCAACCCACTTCCTTCTTCAGCAGTTGATATACCAGCAATTCGACCACCTCCTAGCTGGTCCAGGGATCTAAAGCTGCTCCATATATACCCAAGGCGAGGATCGAACCCTCGACACTTAGTTAAGGGAGGATGAGCCCCAACCGCTCAACTACACCCCTGGGTTAAATTTCTAAAACAACAATTGCTTTAAAAATAGCTCTTATAAAGGACTTTTTTTATTACAAAATAATAGCATTACAAAGTAAATCACTAGTAATGTTCTCCCCAACAAAAAAAAAGCAAGGAAAATGAGATAGATTTCCCATTCATTTCTCTTAAACTGAATTTAATTTGTGTTATTATGCCATATTATGGTTGAAATAAAATTCTACAAGTATTCCTTATGTGTTAGAGGGATTTAGCTGTCCCACCCTTCGAGGTGCCCCCAATCCAACGAAGGGATTAGTCACCGCCTCCAATTCCTAGGGTATTACTCAAAAGAAAAAACTTTAAACGGAAAATATATAAAAAGAAATCGTACTCTACATATTATTTCCATCTATAGCAATTATAGATCGAAACCAAAACAAAATGTTTTTTTATTGTTGTGATCCATTGAACATAGGTATAAACAAGAAAATACATGTATTAAGAGGGTGTGTTCAATTAATAAAGGAGATTCTAAAAAAAACTGTTATTTTAGTGTCAGATTTTTCTAATAATAATAACTACCTACTAATACACCAATACACCAACACACCAACACATGAAAGACGGGCCCGGAGGGCCCGTCTTTCCCCACTAGTAATAATAATAATAATAATAATAATAATAATAATAATAATAATAATATTTGCAATATGTTAGTACTAGTTAATGGAATTAAATCAGCCATAAATCTATAAAATTATCCAGTTATCAATGAACTTCAATTCTATTTGTTTCCTCCAATAACTCTTCGACCTTAAACCGTAAAATCATTCAAGGAAAAAAACTTTAAACCTTAAATATAAAAAGAAACTGTATTCCTACGTATTACTCCCTTTGTAACAATTACATGTTGAATCAAAACAAAATACTTTTCCCTTGGTAGTTGTAATCCATTGGACAGAGGTATAAGCAATAAAATATATGTATGTTACATGCGTTTTTTTTTTTTTTTTTATTTGGAAGGTGACGTTCAATTTTTTGAAAATTAATAATGTAAAGGTCGATTTAATTCACTTTCAGTTAAAGGGGGAGTATTCAATTTTTTGAAAATAAATATTGTATAGATCGATTTAATTCACTTTCAGTTACAGGAAAACAGTAATCCTCATTACGTTTTATTTTTATAACAAATAGTTTTCATCACTTTGACACAACTGGTTCTAGTTTTATAAATTGGACTAACATGAATGCCATTTTTTCCATACAAAACCATTTAAGAAAATCAAAACAAATTACTATGTTTAAATCTTACACAATGGCAAAAACTACCATGGCTCCCCTTGTTTTATTTTTTCTTGTTATGACAATTACCAATGGTATCGAGGCGGCAAGAAGATATCCATCGGAGTTATCCAAAAGAAGATCAGATCTAGCAGTGATAATTACTGAAAAGACCTTTGATGCCCTGCGGAGCCCTCTAAATCCTATATATAAACTTGTGTGTTTTTGGAGGCCTAAGAGTTGCTAGTCAATTAATTAATTATTAGGAGGGTGACGTTCAATTTTAAATAAATTTTTTTTAATGAATTATTACGAGGGTACTTGACGTTCAATTTTTTGAAAATCAATAAGTTTTCATCACTTTGACAGTTGGTTGTATAAATTGGAGTAATTTGTCATACAAAACCATTTAAGAAAATCAAAACAAATAACTATGTTTAACTTTTATACAATGGCAAAAACTACCATAGCTTTCCTTGTTTTACTTTTCCTTGTTATGACAATTAACATTGGTATCGAGGCAGCAAGAAGAGATCCATTGGAGTTATTCAAAAGAGAGATCTAGGACATACTTGTTGCATTTGGGATATATATATATATATATATATATATATATATATATATATATATATATATATATATACACACGAAGAAAAAAAAATCTCCTAAATTTTGTTGGTTGGCTAATTTGTGTACTGTTATTGGTCATTGTATTCAAATACATTTAATCCAATCCAGTTGTAAAAGGATCCAGATAAAATCATAGCAGTTATAATCCAATCCATATTATCCTTTCTTTATGGAGGTCCATATCCAAATAGCTGGATATCCATAACCTAAAAAATATCCGATATGACTATTTTGCTTGCTTTGAGAAGTCTGAATTTCTTGCAAAGCGAGTATTCCTTGTGAAGCATCTTGTCCTCACTAAATTTGGAAGGACCGTCATGAAATGTAATGAGGAACTCCATTGTTTAGAAAGAAACTCTAGGGTTTTGTTTTTGACAATTAGGAACTCTAGGTTATATGTTATCTTCAAAGAATTTCATTATATCTCCTATTGTATTATGTTCTATTACTTGACTGAAATGAGCTAAATTATGGTTTGTCAAAAAAAAAAAGCACTAACTGGCAACTATACAACTGCCAACAAATGTATGTATGTATCATGATCATGTACTTGTTTTTAGACTTGGAAGTAGTTAGATATGACTTTGTGAGGACTTTTTCTTGGTTGGTATCCTGTATTATGACTATACAGGTATATATATGATATTTTTGGAATATCTTTCTTGATCTTATATATTTATGTGTATGTGAATTCTAAAATATATGTTGAAATGTTCTTTAATTGCATTTTTATACTATATTGGTAATATATTATATTTATTATTTAATTCTTGGATTTATAAAATAATTGTATTTGAAATTTTATTGTTTTAGTTGATTATTTTATTTTATAAAATATTACTGTTTAAAGTATAATTTAATCTGGAAATTATTTTGGATTATAAAAATATTTAAATAGTTTTAAATTAAAACCAGCTTTAAAAATAGATAAAAAGGAGTATTTTGACCAAAATGGATGAGTTAAATTCATGATACTGAATGCTTTTTTTAAGAGTTCATCCACTAACAATGCTTGTTCCTCGCCAACCACAAGGAATAAATCAAAGGTAAAATATGAACAACCACCTTTTCTCGTAATCGCAAGATACAATCAACTAGTCAATATGTAAAATTCTCTTCAATATTCTCAAAATTAATTCCCAAAAAGAAAGAAAACCAAATAATTTTTGCCCAATGACATACTTTAAATACATGGTTGATATCTTCCAGTTTATCTTCACATATTGAGCAAAAGGGATCACAGATCACACACAATTCATCTAGAAGTCTACTTGTTCTTTACCGAAAGAGAATTGTTAGTTATCCTTCAAGCTAAATGAATATGTTCTGGAATTATTTTAAAACTCCGCAATTTTTTTCATACGATCGACATTATTATTTGTAGTAGTTGCCTCTAGTGTAACCAAAGCATTTTTCCAATGCTTATTGCTATGATAAGTTGATTTGCCGGTGAAGAAGGCTTTCTTATTTGGAGCCCAAATCATACTATCTTCTCGAACTTCTTGGTGAACTGGAATTTGAGTAATATGCATAGCTTCTAAAGGCAAAAAAAAACTAATTCAATAAGATAAAACCTCCTAGAACCATCTTCTATAAGATCTGCCACTTTGAAAATTTCAAATTTGTGGTTTTGCCGTCCAGACTTTATACCCATACTCATGTATGTATATGACATTCAAAAAAACTGAGGCAATTGGAATGTGTAGGCAGAGAATAAATTGAAGAAATTAAATGATTATTAATATTAATATGGCCGAATTTTGTAAATATTTTGAACACTCTTCAAGAGTGTTCAAATCCCGATTCCCAACACTCTACAACATTATTTGGAGAACCACCATCTCATGTCATGAATCCATCTTATCTCCTTGACTTGAGCTGCCGCTTCAACTTGCTTACTTGACTTTACCTCTCAATAATTTGGTTTCCTCTATTTAGACTTTACCTCTCAATAATTCCTTTCCCTCTATTGAGACTTTACCTCTCAATAATTCCTTTCAAACAAGTAATCATCATTTCATAGATAAGATATTCTTTTCATACTTATTTCCTAAAGACAATCCAATCACTTCACACTTCAAAATAACAGTAAAATCTTAAGAGTATCAATCATTCCACTATCAATCAACTTAATTATAATCATATGCTATCTCATTTATATATCCTTCTATTAATATGGTAATGTACAAGAAATGTACTAATTCAGAAGTTCATAACTGAAATTCCATTAAGAATTGAAGTGAACATCACAAGTAAAGCCACAAGAAATGTTTAGGACCACAAATACTAAAAATAAGTAATAAATGACCTCATCTATTGTTCAAACAATATTATGCCTTGCCACTATGAATATTTAACAGAACCAGCAACTTAGTATTTTAAATTTCATTATCAAGTTCCCAGGTTCTCACACTTAAAAGTTCAGCCGCTACATAATTTCAATTCATCTCACATTTTCACTGAACAACTTCTAATCAATATCAAGCAACTCATTTAATCATATATTCCACAAATTGGGAAATCATAAAACATCCAATTAAACCCTAAACTAGCTAAAGGGGAAGAGTGAGGAACTAGATCACATTACTCAAGCTTCCTAGTTGGTCCCCTTTCCATTTCAAATGTGAACCCCAATCTCCCTCTTCAATGTTGGTAATCTCACATGCAATGTTTCAAGCTTCCATTCTAGTGTAAGAATAAATTGAACATCATGACAATAATATATCATAATCTCATGTCATGAACAATTAACCCAAGATCATAGTTGCATGAATTTAGAACACCATATAAATAATAAGAAGGGATAAGGTACTTATCTCTTGAAGACATCCTTTTAGAAGTAATTTGATGCACTTAGATGACCATGAATATCAATGATCTAGGATAGGATCTTCCTCCCCTTCTTTCTCACGCTTTAATGGGTAAGCATATATAATGTGACTTTTTGGCATTATAGCATTCTTGCATTATTGCATTATTGCATTATTGCATTAGTCTTCACATATGTCCCAAGACATATATTTATAGAGAAAGTGGAGAGGGGACCTACCCTTTCATGTAGGGTTACAATGGTTCATAATATCCAAACATGAATAGCCATCATGAATATCCAAACCATACCCTTCCATGAAGAGTTATAATGGTTCCACCCATCATGGATCCATTAAACTATAGGCTACACTATTCAAGTATGTTTATATACCATGTGATGTCCAATATCTATTGATCACTAGATAGATATTCCAAGACCCATCAAGATACCATCAACCAAAGTTTATAAATCAAGGGAAGACCAACACTACAGAAATATAATTTCTTACATCCTCCCACTTGGGCGACATTGATTTAATAAACAAAGTAAAACAAAACAGAAAAAAATAAACTTTTGAAAACAAAGTTTAAAAAGAAAAAGAAACTCAAAACTCATTGGTTGAATAATTGTGGCCACTTTCATATCTTGACTAAAATCACAAATAACCATGATCAATGCCGACCAACAAAACTCATCAATTAGAGCTATAGGTGAGAGATAAACTATTAAGAGTTTATGTCACCCACAACCACATAACTAACTACTCTTGTTGTCATGATCATCAAATAAGCGTACTAATGTAATACACATCGTAGAATAATTTGTGATCATTGAATACTACTGTGTACAGGCCCTCATTGTGCCTTCCCAAAAAAGCACAACCAATTCCGTGAAAAGAATTCATGTTTCATATGAAATACCATTTCGAAAGGGAAATCATCTTTCTCAAGAAAGATCAATGTTTTACCTTGAAAACATTACCAATCTCTTGTTAGGAGATTAAGAAACATATTTCATGTGAAACACCATTTCCATAAGGAAATCAGAGATAAATATCTCAAAATAAACATTTCCATCAAGGAAATCAAAGATCTCAAACATTTCCATAACCAGAAATAAACATCTTTCTTATGAAAGAACAATAATCAATGCTCCTTATGAGATCTCACTAATCAATCATATCAATAGACATAAACCATTAAGGTTTAACCGAGTGATTAGATAACAATATAAAAAAAAGTAATCACACATTTATTGTATCAATAAAATAACTAATTACTTTCAAAACACATATTTAAACTACATAAATATGCTCCCACATTTCCTGAAGAACAAAGAAAGAAAATAAAACAAGCTCCCACATTTCTCTTAGTTCAAAAGGGAAATGTACAAATAATATCAATGAAAATATTTCACAAGACATATAATTAAGGAATACCATGATATGAAGTTGAAAATAAACACAATCAACTCTAGGTAGATCAAATGGACAATATCAAATGACAATAGTCATTTCAACATTGATTCAAACATATGAAATAAACTTCCCTGTGGGAAAGAGTATACCATACACAACAGTTTTAGAAAATTCAACACCTGTGAGCAGAAGAAGTTTCACTGTCACAAACCATGCTACTTAAACCAACTCATGCAATAGTCTTCCTGTGAGTAGACTAATGCACAAATTGACTTTAGCAC
Source organism: Astragalus glycyphyllos (assembly GCA_963573325.1). Taxonomy (NCBI): domain Eukaryota; kingdom Viridiplantae; phylum Streptophyta; class Magnoliopsida; order Fabales; family Fabaceae; genus Astragalus; species Astragalus glycyphyllos. The sequence goes on along the minus strand of OY754307.1, from coordinate 120,268,266 downwards.
ACAACATCCATTTACACAGGTAGCTCCATCAATCTTATGACTAAGTCACTGTGGTGACAAATAGTCATATCAATTGATAATGTACCGAAATAGGAATCGATAACATGTCCAAAATATTTTCACCAAAATATACGAGTTTCCTTAAATCATGTTTCCCAAGAACATATAATATCAAACGATACACATACAAAATTGTATCACTAATGTGATAATAGAAATATCAAGATGCACAAAACAAAACCTCATACATATGCTACACATGTGCAAAAGATTGATATCAAACATCGTAAATCATATGATACAATGAAACAACCATATTAATCCAATCAAGATAAGAGCACACATGATCGCATAAGTTAATGCATCAACTCATTGAGAAAATAATATGATAGTCGTCGTGTTAATTTATGCTCTTTAAATTAACACGATTACAATAAATGTAACACATATTACAAATGACTATACAACTCTCCCCCTCGACTGTCACACAGTCGAAAAAATAGTCATTTGAATACTTTTATAATAATCACCCCATAAAAAAATAATAAAGTTCAAAAAATTATTAAAACAAAAATTTGAGAACAAATATATATATATATATATATATATATATATATATATTAAATGAATTAAAATGATTAACAACATGAACAAATTGATATATAACATGGAATATTAATCACATATAATATAAACTCCCCTGTGGGTGGAGTATACATCATATAAACAACAATGAAAAATTCCAACACCTGTGAGCGAAGGAATTTTAAACTGTAGTACATTCCCAATAAATCATTTTCCAAAGCACAATTTATAATTAAATTATAAATCATTCAAGAAAAAAAACATCCACAATATATCACAGGAAATCCCATTATTATCCATGAGTAACCCACTGTGGTGATGTACAATCACTTCAATTAATAGAATCCGAAATTGGACAATATTTGCTCAAAAAACAATTAATATTAATCATTCTTAATTCATGCAATGCACATAAAGAGTGAACCATGTTAGCAAATAAACTAAGGAGAGCGACTATCACAAATAAATCCCGCATAATGTCAAAATATTTTCCAAGCCAAGAAAATAAATTAAAATTATTATTTTCGATTTTTAAAAGGTATTAAACAATATAAAATTATTAAAAATAATTTTATATATTAATTAGATATAAAACTTTGTTATAAAATAACTAGAGGTTAATACAAACACAATTCAAAAACTGGCATATCAAACGGAGTATTATAGACTTGACACTCTCCTGCACTCTCTTAAGGGCGAGAGTGGGCGTTTCAAGATCTGGATGTCATCTTCAACCTCCAATGGGTCAATTTTGACCCAGTTGCAGAAAAACCAGGTTGCCAAACCCGCAACTTTGACAGGATTTATCTCCCTCGTTTCTCAACCATTTAACTCGATTCTTCAACCAAAGTTATATTACGCAAAACAAGGATTAAAATGGTATGATTTTCAGGCTGTTAAACCTACTAGAGAAAGATATAAAACGGACTCTCAATATCTTGAAATCAAAACAGTTTTAGAAATGGGTACAATCACGACCCATTGCGAAACAACACGATTCTTCACTAAACCTCCCACTGTTTCGAATTATTTTTGATTGGAAATAATATTTGGGTGATTGAATATGCAAATAAAACGATTCTTGTTCACAAAACAATCTCAACATATTATTGAATACATTCCTCCAAAATTGAAAATGAGAATAAATATTTAATGGGTCCAGTAGCGACCCATCTGTGATTCAACAACACTTGCTTTGCCACATTAATCACCATTTTGATAAACAAATGAATGAGTATCACTTATACATGATTAATGAACATTTGGGAGGAATTTGATGTATCAAACCTTTTGAAAAATAGGATAAAAAATGGTACCCAAAACCAAAGTGATTCTTCGCCAAAAAATGCGTCCCTTCATTTTTGATTTCTCATGTTTTCACATTATTGAATCAGTTTCAACTATCTTTATGAAGAAATAAATGTAAATACACATGGGCAAACAAGTACATAGAAAGGTTCTCTCATTGCACCCAACATAGAACATAGGATTTTAATTTAAAAAAAAAAATTGCCTTTTGTCTGCCGCTGCCTTTTTTTTTTTATTTTTATTATTCACTGCGTGAACAAAAAAAATGCAGTATAAAAATCTGAATGGTACGATGCAAAATGCAAATGAAACAACAACAAAGCCACATTATCATAATTCATATACCACTGAAGAATAACTAATTGGATCTTGACCAGCAAACTATATTTTCCACTCTCTCCAAGTTTACTAGTTCACGACTCCAAACGACATATATTCATTGTTGAGCATGCATACAGAAAATCAATTAACGCAAATTTGCATTCCTCTATGCATATGAATATGGTATATTAACATATGCATGACATTCAATCTTGATATTTTCATGCTATAAGTTTAAATGGATCCTAAACATACAACTAAGGCTCTGATACCACATGTAAGAATAAATTGAACATCATGACAATAATATATCATAATCTTATGTCATGAACAATTAACCCAAGATCATAGTTGCATGAATTTAGAACACCATATAAATAATAAGAAGGGATAAGGTACTTATCTCTTGAAGACATCCTTTTAGAAGTAATTTGATGCACTTAGATAACCATGAATATCAATGATCTAGGATAGGATCTTCCTCTCCTTCTTTCTCACGCTTTAATGGGTAAGCATATATAATGTGACTTTTTGGCATTATAGCATTATTGCATTATTGCATTAGTCTTCACATATGTCCCAAGACATATATTTATAGAGAAAGTGGAGAGGGGACCTACCCTTTCATGTAGGGTTACAATGGTTCATAATATCCAAACATGAATAGCCATCATGAATATCCAAACCATACCCTTCCATGAAGAGTTATAATGGTTCCACCCATCATGGATCCATTAAACTATAGGCTACACTATTCAAGTATGTTTATATACCATGTGATGTCCAATATCTATTGATCACTAGATAGATATTCCAAGACCCATCAAGATACCATCAACCAAAGTTTATAAATCAAGGGAAGACCAACACTATAGAAATATAATTTCTTACATCTAGGCCTCCAAAGTCACAGGCAAAACCACAAGTGTAAGTTTGGGACTATTGGGATTGGGCTTGAAGTCCTAATACAAAATTTCTATTTACACCACCCCTTTATACTCTTAAATACACCCCACTAATAATGCTTAAAAACCATTATATTCAAGATACAAAGGTTTTATCAATCATTATATACACTCAACAATCGTAGTGACCTATAGTTCTATGAATCGTATTCACAATGTCATACAATTAAACAAAAAAATTAACTCAATGACATGGTCTATCAAAGTAAAAAGTCAAAATATCAATAAACCATGGCAATTGTTGAATGTTAATTAATAGCAGTACAAAGTAAATCACAAGTAATGTTCTCCCCAACAAAAAAAAGCAAGGAAAATGAGTTAGATTTCCCATTCATTTCTCTTAAACTGAATTTAATTTTTGTAATTATGCCATATTATGGTTGAAATAAAATTCTACAAGTATTCCTTATGTGTTAGAGGGACTTAGTTGTCTCACCTTTCGAGGTGCCTCCAATCCAGCGAGGGGATTAGTCACTGCGTTCGGCGGTGGATACCCTGGTCTCGACCAAAAAATCAATGAACTTCAATTCTATTTGTTTTCTCCTATAACTTCTCAACCTTAAACCGAAAAATTTACTCAAAGAAAAAATTTTAAACGGAAAATATAAAAAGAAATCGTACTCTACATATTATTTCCATCTATAACAATTATAGATCGAAACCAAAACAAAATGGTTTTTTTTTATAGTTGTGATCCATTGAACATAGGTATAAACAAGAAAATACATGTATTAAGAGGGTGTGTTCAATTTTTTGAAAATCAATAATATAAAGGTCGATTTAATTCACTTATTTTCAGTTACACACAAACAATAACTCATTACGTTTTTTGGGTAACCAATAGTTTTCATCACTTTAACCGTTTTTTTTGTGGTGAGCTTCACTTTAACCATTGGTTCTATAAATTGAACTAACTTGTATGCCAATTTTTTCCATACAAAACCATTTAAGAAAATCAAAATAAATTATTTAAAAATTTTATACAATGAAAAAAACCACCATAGTTTATTCCCTTGTTTTACTTTTCCTTGTTATGACAATTATCAATGGTATCGAGCCGGCAAGAAAAGTTCCATCGAAGTCATCCAAAAGAAGAGAACTATTAATTTTTCATTATATCGCTATGCATGCTATCGCTCCCGCGTTGCTCCTATATAACTACGTTGACCACTGGAAAACAGAGATGCAAAAGAAGAAACATTGTCAAAAAATTAAATTAAAATTTGAGTGTCTTTTACCAAAGAAGACTGAGCCTAATTGCTGCCCACCTCTTTGATTATTAAATGATGTATTATAAAATACATAGGGATATATGAAGAATAAAAAAAATTGTAATGGAAGTTGCAACAATTACTTTTTTTATAAGTAAATGGTAGTGGTGGTGCTGAATGCTAGTTTCCAGGGTTTGAATCTTAGACTCAACTCCTTTATATCCCTTAGCTTGTCAATTGAGCTACATTCCTCTGACAGTTGCAACAACTACTTGTTTTTGTTGGTTAATTTGTGAAATGTTCACCGTCATTGTATTCAAATACATTTAATTAGATTTTCTTTAAGATTATGGTTTGATGTAATCCAAATCATGTAATCTCAATTATGTAATGCAAACAACACAAAAAAATTAGTCATGAATCTTATTACCTAAAGTGAAACTTTAAACAAACTTCAAAGAACTTATTTGAAACAAATTAAAAACTTATATGACAAACACGAAACAAGCATAATATTTTACGGTGAAGCTCAAATCTGCAACAATGGCTTTAACCCAAGAAACTCAAATATGTATCTAGCAGGAATCTTTTAACAAAAAATATACAGCCCCAGAATTTTTCTGATCCTGGTCAAGTAGATTTCAGGTTACATATTATCTACTTGTTGTGACATTACAATATCATTTACAAGACAACTATTGTTCTTGCTTCTTCATTTCATACTCAAATACCGATAATTCAAGGAAGATTTTCTGAAGATAATACTGACCACGAAACTCCACTAAAAGAGGATGTATAATAAGTACAGAACAGAGTAGATTGATCCACATGCACTCCAAGAGAAAAACTAAATGTTGGAATTCATATTTAAGGGATGCTTCGAACGGGGAGAGAGAACTGAACTTTTTTTTGTCTCTCTTCGTTATGGTTTTGTCCCATTGGGTTTTTCTAAGAAGTTTTTAATGAGGCAGTTCTCATAGAAAGGATATTGTACTCTTTCCTTCACTAGGGTTTTTTCTTAATAAGGTTTTAATGAGGCATATCCTCGAAGGACATCCAAGAGAGAATGTTATAAATAATAAGATAGTGGATGTCAATCCTTAGTCTTCCCCATTCTCATAACTCCATTAGTAAGTGGATTGTTGGTGGTCTTTAATTATATATGATCATTACTAGCCTACTTATGTTCTATAAATAGGACTCATCATACTAGTGAAAAGACATACTTGTGAAGAACATAATGCAAATACTCTCTCATTCTCTTCTTCATCTCTATTATCTTATATGATGTTTAATTATATTTATTCTTGTTAGTTTTGGTTATTTTCTCTTTGCTTGTATAACAATTATATAATTGCAAATGTGTGAAGCTATCGAGCTTTCACCAAAGCAAATATATATTCGATAATTAAAGGAAATATATTTTAAAAAAGGGAATTAAGCATTAAAGAGCAGCTATAAAACTGCCAACAAATCAGATACATGTAAGTATCAATAAACTTCAATTCTATTTATTTCCTCCGATAACTCCTCAACCTTAAACCGTAAATTCAGTTAAAAAAGAACATTAAACCTTAAAACATAAAAAGAAACTATACTCTTACATTTTATTCTTTCTATAACACTTACAAATCGAATCAACACAAAATACTTTCTTTTTTTAGTTGTGATCCACAGGATATAGGTTTAAGCAAGAAAATAGATGTATTTTACATGTGTTTTTTTATATTTTTTATTAGGAGCGTGTGTTCAATTTTTTGAAAATCATTATTGTAAAGGTTGATTTAATTCTCTTTCAATTATAGGCAAACAATTTGTACCAAAAAAGATTAAATAATTGTACCAAAAAAAAATTATAGGCAAACAATAATTCTCATTACGTCTTTCCTATAACAAATAGTTTTCATCAGTTTGACAGCTGGTTGTATAAATTGGACTAATTTGAAGTGATGGTCGGTGATTACGTGTTAGTGTTAAAACAAAAATTGAAATTAGAAAACCTACTTTTTCGGTTTTGTATTTTGATGGAAAACTGTTTCGAAAATAAGGAAAAAACTAAGGCTTAAATATACGTTTCGCCCCTGCAAATATACAAATAATCCACTTTTGTCCCTGCAAAAAGAAAACCTTCAAAAAATACCTTGCAATTACAAAACGTACCTTCAAAAAATACCTTGCAATTACAAAACGTGTTTAGTTTCATCCCTGCCGTTAGTTTTAAACTAACACCGTTAATGGATGCTGACGTGGCACTGCCAACATGACAATGTGATCGGTCACACGTGCTTACTAAAAAATCAAAATTTTGTAGTGCACAAGGGTTGAACCCATGACCCCATAGTGAAACACACTCCCCCTTACCACTAAACCATAGGAACACTAGTGTATACTAAACCAAAAAACAATATATATTACATATTGCCTTATTAATTTTGTTGGAAACAAGATAAGCAATCAGGAGCAGATATGGAAACGAAAAATCCCAAATAAAAAACGCAGAACATCTATTGAAAATGATTTGGAAACGAAAAATCCCTAATGCAAAATGCAGAAACATATTTGGAAGATGAAATCGATTTTGATTTTTTAGATTTGGAAAATGCAAAAACAGATCTGGATGGAAAACGCAGAAACAGATCTAAAAGACGAAAAATCTTTTGAAGGTTGAAGATTTGGGATTGAAATCGATTTCATTTTTGTAGATTTGGGTTTGAAATTGATTGGGATCGAAATTTGGGATTGAAATCGTTTTTGGAAGATGAAGATTAATTTCGTTTGATGGAAGATTAATTTCGTTTGATTTCGTTTGATTTTGAAATTTCATGTTTTGTTGTTGTTGCTGAGTTTAGAAACTCAGATCGCGTTATGGGTTGATGATGATTAATTTCGTTTTCCATGGGTTGTTGTTGTTGACTTAAGAATTGGTTTGTTGTTTTTGCCAAAAAAGTTGGTTTGTTGAAGATGAGAGAAGAACAGAGTTTCAGAGAAAGAGGAATGAAAGAGATGATGATTTGGCATCCATGTTGGCTGCCACGTCAGCATCCATTAACAGTGTTAGTCTAAAACTAACAGCAGGGACGAAACTAAACACGTTTTGTAATTGCAAGGTATTTTTTGAAGGTTTTCTTTTTGCAGGGACGAAAGTGGATTATTTGTATATTTGCAGGGACGAAACGTATATTTAAGCCAAAAACTAATTCATTACCATTTTTACTCAAACATGTTTTGGTTTTGAAATTGACTTTCAAAACCAAAAACTCACAACCACCCCAAACGGGCCCTTAGATACAAACAATAGTTAAGAAATATTTCAGTGAATACTAGTTTTATATACCACAAGGTTCAAGCGCTGGCTCGAATGTGATTCCTCTTCTATTGTTGCTGTTTTTAAGAAATCTGGCATTGTCCCCTAGAATTTGAGAAACCGTTGGGGCAACACCTTAAAGTTTTGTTCGGATATGAACTTTATTGTCTCTCATATTTTTAGAGAAGGAAATAGTTGTGCTGATGTTTACCGTGGATTTTGGTAAACACCGCTGGTCTCCAATTTGGTTAACTTGCAGGATCAACCAGTGAATCCTAAGACCATTTGTGTTTAGAGTTTTTAGTTTGATGTGATGTTCTTCAGTTGTTTCACATTTTAACCAAAAAAGAAGAAAGAAATAACTGATTCCTTCGCGCGAAGTTATCAGAGTATTTCAGAAAAGAAGAACTTGAATGATAAAAACAAGTAAAATGAAAGAAAACAAATTAAAGTTGCATTAAAGTTAAAGGAAATGGTGCACAAATTCATACATTGTTTCTCTGACTCGTTTTTTTCTTGAATGCGGTATTTAGAGCGTGAGAAGTAAAATATGAGTTTTTGTGACCTCTGTTTCTTCTCAGAAACTACTATTTATACTAAGCAGAAACTGCCCTAAAACAGTTATAAAAATGATAGCAACCGCTCCTCTTTTCGACCAACTGCTAGTTCTTCAGCGCATAACTACTCTGTTTTCAGTCTGTCGAAAGCTTGTGTCCATTTTCCTCTTTCTTGCTTTTGCTTCCTCGGAAGCTTGTCGAATTTGCCCTGCACATGACCATTTTCTCTGTCGAAATACTTTGGTCTTTGTCGAAATATAAGTCAAGCCTTGTTGACCATTTTCAATGAAGCTTGTCGAAATTACAGGCTAACAAATTGCCCCCCAAAAATGTCTTTTTCGACTGAGCTTAAGGCAAAGGAAGAAAAAGAGCATTTTTGAATTCAATGTCGAAATAGGTTTTACACTTGATCGGAATATCTCACCTACCTGACATCATCACTGTTAAATGTTGTTGGCGTTATTCCTATATTGGTGTACCACGTGGCCTTCAACGTTCTGCTTATAATTCTGACAATGCTCATATGGCAATCACAACTTCTTTTGAATGCCACGTACTTACGCTTTCTTTATCTTTATTCTAGCGTTATTTTAACTTCTTGCAACGTTGGCTTATACTTTTTCAAGTATTTGCCATTTAATTTATACGCAAAATTCTTTCATCAACGCCAATCTCTTCGACTTCATATGCGCCGTTTGAGTAGACTTGTAAAATTTTGAATGGTCCTTCCCAACTTGGGGACCATTTACCAAGGACTCTATCTTTTCTATCCATAGGTAAGATAACTTTCCAAACTAAATCTCCCACGTCGAAAGTCTTCAATTTGACTCTTTTGTTATAGGCCTTAGCCACTCTTTCTTTTTGTCTTGTGAGCATATCTAATGCACTTTGCCTATCTTCATCTAGATCAACTAATTCATCTAACATCATATTCCAATAATGATCAGATGAGATTTCAAATTGTCTTTGAATCCTAATTGACAGAAAACAAATTTTTGCTGGTAATACTGCATCATGCCCAAAAACAAGTTTAAAAGGAGTATTATTAATTGACTCTTTGGGAGATGTTCGACATGCCCATAAATTTGGTTAAGTGTCTTATGCCAATTCTTGGGTTTTTGCCCAACATGTTTTTTAATCAAACTAATGATAATTTTATTGGCTGCTTCAACTTGACCATTTGCTTGAGCGTAGTATGGCGTCGAACTCAACAATTTATAACCATTTTCAGCAGCGAATTCGACCATTTTCTGACCAATAAAAACCGAACCTTGGTCTGTGGTGATAGTTTCAGGCACACCGAATCTATACAATATATGGTCTTGAATAAAACTAATTACTGCCTCTTGATTAACATTATTTAAAGGAATAGCTTCCACCCACTTAGTGAAATAATCTATCCCTACTAATATGAAACGATGGCCTTTCGACGAGTTTGGCTTAATTTCGCTAATTATATCCAAAGCCCATCCTCTAAATGGCCAAGGTTTCACGATAGAATGCAATTCATTTGCAGGCACATGTTGTATCCCTGCATGCTTTTGACATTCTTGGCATCCTTTGGCAAACTCTATGCAATCTTTTAACATGGTTGGCCAATAAACACCTTGTCGAAAAAGAAGCCATTTCATCTTATGGCCTACTTGGTGAGCCCCACAAGTTCCACTGTGAACATTGGATATTGCCAAGTACGCCTCATTTTCGCTAAGACATTTGAGTAAAACTCCCTCAGGGGTTTTCTTAAACAACTCATTTCCCATAATCACATAACTTAAGGCTCTATACTTGATCTTTCTATCAGTCATCCCTGTGGGATTCTCCAAGTAATTAACAATTTGTCTTCGCCAATCATCATTTGACAAATTGTTGATGGCAAAAACTTCGAACACGTTGTCACAATACCCTTTGTCAAAAACTTCAAAAGTTTCATTTTCATTAAAAATTTCATTTGGCTTAGGACTTAAGGCTAAAGAATCGGCCTCTGCCCCCTCAAGTTTTTGCCTTGACAAAGTTTCTAGTGACATGTTCGTCGAAATTAGTTTGTTTTTAATTTCGATTAGCTCCGTTAAGTTTTCTTTCGAAACTTTATAACCTGAAGCTAGCTGTGCCAAATCATTCGCCTCTTGATTTGCAATACGAGGCACATGCTCGATTTTAACGTGATCAAAACGTTTCAATAATGCATTGGCAGCAATAAAGTAAGTAATCAAATTTTCCCTTATGCACTTGTATTCTTTCGTTAATTGCTTGATTACTAATTCAGAATCACCTCTTATTTCGACCTGCTTTGCCCCCAAGTTTAACAGCATTTCGAGTCCTGCTATTAAGGCTTCGTATTCCGCCACATTGTTGAAGCAACTTTCTTCGATTTTATACTTGTATTTGGTTGGTATTTCTGTTGGTGAAATGATTAACATTCCTACACCTGTACCATGTTTGTGGCTTGAGCCATCGAAATATAGCCTCCAAGGTCGAAGGTGAACACAATCAATTGCTAATTCGACCACTGAATGGTCTGCAATAAAATCTGCCACTACCTGGCCTTTAATAGCCTTTAGTGGTTGAAATGTCAATGAATATTCGGATAAAGCTAATGCCCATTTACCTATTCTGCTATGCAAAATTGGTTTCGATAACATATGTTTAATTATATCAAAATGAGAATAAACATAAACATCAACAGGCTTTATATATTGCTTTAACTTTGTACATGAGAAATACAAACACAAACACAGTTTTTCAATAGGATGATATCTGGTTTCAGCATCATTCAAAACCCTACTGAGGTAATATATGGCTCTTTCGACTCCATTTTCATCCTCTTGTGCTAACATACTGCCTATTGACATTTCTGATGCAGCTATATACAATTTCATTGTTCTATTTCTAATTGGAGACGATAAAATTGGTGGCTTCATCAGGTAGGCTTTGATTTCGTCGAAAGCTTGTTGGTGGCATGGCTCCCACTTGAAAACATCTTCCTTCTTCAGTCGAAGTAATGGCGAAAATACTTGAGTCTTGCCACTTAGATTTGGTATAAATCTTCTCAGGAAACTGATCTTTCCTAGTAAAGACTGCAATTCTTTCTTTGTCGAAGGAGGTTGTGTTTCCATGATAACCTTCGTCTTATTTTGATTTATCTCAATGCCTTTTTTGTGCACGACAAAGCCTAAGAAATCACCTGCACTTACACAAAAGGCACATTTTAGTGGATTCATTTTCAATCCATATTTCCTCATCCTTTCAAATGATTGTCGAAGGTGGTCTAGATGACCACTTTCTGATGCTGATTTAACTACTATGTCATCTATGTATACTTGCATAAAATTTTCTATAAAATCATGGAACATAGTATTCATAGCTCTTTGGTACGTAGCACCAGCATTTTTTAAACCAAATGGCATCACTACCCATTCATAAACACCTAACGCCCCCGGGCATCGAAATGCAATCTTTGAAACATCTTCCTCAGCAATAAAGATTTGGTTGTAGCCTGAATACCCATCAAGCATACTCAAATATTGGTAACCTGCTGCGGAATCAACTAACATTTCTGCCACTGGCATTGGATATTGATCTTTGGGAGTAGCATTATTTAGATCCCTAAAATCTATGCAAACTCTAAGTGTACCATTTTTCTTAATTACAGAAACTATATTAGCAAGCTAATCAACATACCTGGCAGTTCTGATGGACTTGCTCTTTAGTAACCTTTCGATCTCCGCTTTGATCTTCGGCATGATTTCTGGTGCAAATCTTCTTGGTGTTTGCTTCACAGGCTTCTTCTCTGGTCGAATAGGTAACTTCAACTCAACCACCTCTCTTTTCAGCCCTGGCATCTCATTGTAATCCCAAGCGAAGCAATCTTTGTATTCCTTTAGCAATTTGACAATCTGCACTCTAAAATCTTTGTTGATCTTTGTACTAATATATGTTGGTCTTCTTCTTGAACCATCTCCCAAATCAATTTCTTCTAAGGGATCTTGTGCCTGTATTTTCTTGGTCGAACCCATTGGATCTTTCTCAAATCCTAATGGTTCATCATCATAGACACCATCAACTCTCTGTGTTTCGGCCATGATTTTTTTGTTATTATCTTCTGTGGCTAAAGCAACTATTTGATGTAACTCAGCTTCTAGAATAGCTTTTTCTTTGTTTTCGGCCACATAGGCCGTAATTCTTTCCCATGCATTGGGCTTTATAATCATTTCAAAGTCTATCCCAGCCAGTAGGCTTAACAAAGCCTCTTGGTCTATTCTCCTCATCAATGATTTCCCTTTCCCAAATGAAACCATAATTTGGGTGAAGGCTGACAGAGGAGAAGACATTGTCTTGCTCAATGAACCCAGCATTGGAAGAAGAACATGGAGAGATATTTGCCAGTTGCTTGTCGAAGGTCTTCTTGGTGATCGTATTCACTTCAGCCTTGAAATAACTTTGGTCACCTTCAATGTTTTCAACCAACCCATCTTCTCTCCAAATAATGAGCCTTTGGTGCACAGTCGAAGGGATTGCCCCCACTCCATGTATCCATTTTCTTCCAAGCAGCAAGTTGTAGTTTGCCTTGGAGGGTATTACCAAAAACAAAGTTGGCCTTTTGATGCTACCTACTTCTAATTCGACTTCAATGGCCCCCAAGTGAATGGCCAGTTTTGCCTTCATAATTAGTGAGAACCACATTATGTGGCCTCAAATCAGTGTCACATTTGCCAATTCTTCTTAGCAAATGTTGAGGCATCAAATTCACAACAGCACCACCATCAACAAGGACCTTGTTGATTCCTACATTGTTGACCTTGGCTTGAATGAACAGTGGCTTGAGGTGATTCATCATGCCACAATCTGGCCTTTCAAAGACAGCATGTTGCTCTTCGATGCAGCCATTCTTCAACACATAGTAGCATATGGGTTTATATGCAGTTTCCTCGTCGAAATCTTCTTCGACATCATTAACCTCAGAAACCACATCATACTCAATTGGTAAAATTGAGATGACCCCACATAGCACGTCACATTCTGACCTAGAATCATCAAAGGAAGAATCTAACTCCTCTTCTAAATTATGGTCTTCTGTTTTGAAGCCTTTCTTAATTTCAGAAAGAGGAGGGAAAATTTTCTCAGTGGTTGGTTTCCTAACCACTTCAGTCGAAGGTAAGATTACCTCTTTACTTTTCCCTTTGTTTAAGGTCGTTGTTTTACCTACAGCAAGAGCATCAGCCTTCTTTTGGCGTTGAAACCTTCGCCATTGAGTTCTTGTCATAGGATTCTTCCCTTTGTAGTTGTTACTATAGGCATACTTCTTGATTTCAGTTGCCTTGTTTTGGTTAACATCACTTGTGTTACCTTCGACCAGTTTAGGTGGCCTAATTAGATGGATAGCATTGCCCCCAGTGTGGTACATGGCTTTGCCTCTTCCACCAGAATGTACCCACTTTTCGACAGGAGTACCAGAAGGAGGAACATAAGTACTCAGCTTTCCTCTTCCAGGAGTTTTGGTCGAAGTAACCATGTAGGGAATTCTCCTATCCGCAAAATCAAACTTGGGCCTTTTATCCACCTATTTACCTTTGCGCTTCATTTGAGGCTTGAACTCTTCAAGTTCTTTAGCAGCCTCCTTGTCAAAAACAGCACTGCACCTTGGGCACAGCATCACTTTTGAGTTGCTTAGCTTGCAACGATTGAGGAAATCAACCAATTCCTCTTCAGCTTTTGGGTACACTGCTTTCACTTTGTCATCTTCTTGGCCTTCAGTGACCATTTCGACATCCATCTTTGAAATTATGGTAGTTCTCTTCATATTGGCTTTACCAGGAACAGTTTCAGAGGTTTCGACCATGTTGATGCTCACCTCAGTGTACATTGCCTCAGCATCAGGCAAAGGATCAGCATCGATCTTCATTGGTGCCTTTGGTTTGTCACCAAATTTGAGCCTTCCTTCATTTAGCGCTTTCTGCACCAAATCCCTGAAAAGAACACAATGAGAGGTATTATGACCCAAAAAATTGTGGTATTTGCAAAAACCTCTTTTCTGTCTTTGTTCTAATGGTGGTGTTTTTAGCCCTTTAGGAACCAGAATTTGACCGTACTTAACTAACAAGTCAAATATTTCGTCACATTTAGAAACATCAAATGTATAAGTTTTTGCAACAAATTTGTCGTTTTTAGGTTCGACAGGATTTTTACCATTTGAAGGTTTTAGCAATTTACAAGTATATGGAGGTCCTGGCTTTAATTCGACAACATTGACCTCCTCTTCGACTTCCTCGTAAGAGATGTCGTACTCTTGTTCCTCATTTTGAATTTCGACATAGGCAATTTTGTCTTTTTTATTGTTATGAAACCTACTAGTTCTAGATTTCTCAGCTTTTAGCCTTTCGACTTGCCTTACTCTATCGGCCAATTGGGCCATATCTCTTAAATGTTGAGTGTCTAGTTTTTTCCTAATAGAATAATCTAGACCACCAGCAGCCATTTCGACTAACTCATGTTCAGGCACTTGGGTAAAGCACCTTGCTTTGAGAAGTCTAAATCTGTTGAGATAGTCATCAACAGTCTCTGCCGTTTTACGTCGAACACTAGCCAATTCTTTGAGACTAATTTTGGAGTGTCCTATATAGAATTGCTCGTGAAAAGCTTTTTCTAACTGGTTCCAATTAAACATAGAGTGAGGGGGTAGTGTAGTAAACCAAGTAAAAGCATTTTTTGTTAGAGAATTAGGGAAAAATTCCATTCTTAAATTCTCATTTTGGGCTAAATCCCCAGCCTCAGTTAAATAACGAGCAATGTGTTCGACGGTGGATTCACTAGTTTCTCCACCAAATTTAGTGAATTTAGGGACTTTCCAACCCCTTGGCAATTCACTTTGCAAAATATATTCTGATAATGGCAACACGAAATTTGGCCTGTGCATTCCTATATTAAGGCCATTCTGGGCTAAAATTGTTTCGACAAGATTAGCTATATTGTTCTGCGCTCCAAAATTGTTTTGTTGCACTTGCCTGACTACTTCATCAGCATTTTGATTTCTATTTACTAACACTATATCAGGCTCGTTTTCAACCATCCCCGGCAAGGGTTGTTCGACAACTTGTGCTTGTGCCTGATTTCTAGGCAATTCAATGTTAGGCCTTTCCAAGGGGATTTCTACAGGCCTCAAAGGTTGTACTTGGTGTATTGGCTGATTCTGCATTCTTGGAGTGCCAAAGAAATCTGCAATTCGACCCATTTGAGTTGCCAATACTTGGTAACTGTTATTGGTCTCACGTATCAAAGGGTTGAATACTGTACCAATTTGTTGGGTTAACATGTTAACCATATCATGATTGGGCTCATCTATTTGTTGTCTTAATGCCAACACAGACGCTGTAGTTAATGTGGGCTGGGCATTTCGACCATAAATGCCCTCTTGAGAGGCATGCATAGGGGAGAAACCACCATTCATTATGTTATCTGCACACGTTGATGAATTGGTTTGCAAGCCTACCATCATGCCAGTTGGCATACCATAAGGGAGATTTCGACCAACTATAGGCATGCTAAATGGGATATGACCACTAGTCATATATGGGTTAGACGTTCCCATTGTTTGTGGCATAGAAGCCATTTCATTAGGCTGTGTGGTCACTGTGGTGGCCATTATTGGTAAAGGATTAAGCACAAAAGATGCAACTGTGATCATGCCTGTCGAAGGCATTGGAGCAGTTATTCCCATAGCGGTTACTGGATTAGCGTCATTGACAGACGCATTCTCAGGGCCACTCTGTGCGTTCGAAGAACTTGCGCTAGAACGTGACATCTTTGACAAAGATTTACCACTCCTCAGGCGCATAAACAATTATATTCCAAGATTCTGTTAACTAACACTCTAATATTTCGACACAAATGTCCCACTGGGCATGCCAATTTGTTTACCGTGGATTTTGGTAAACACCGCTGGTCTCCAATTTGGTTAACTTGCAGGATCAACCAGTGAATCCTAAGACCATTTGTGTTTAGAGTTTTTAGTTTGATGTGATGTTCTTCAGTTGTTTCACGTTTTAACCAGAAAATAAGAAAGAAATAACTGATTCCTTCGCGCGAAGTTATCAGAGTATTTCAGAGAAGAAGAACTTGAATGATAAAAACAAGTAAAATGAAAGAAAACAAATTAAAGTTGCATTAAAGTTAAAGGAAATGGTGCACAAATTCATACATTGTTTCTCTGACTCGTTTTTTTCTTGAATGCGGAAGTTAGAGCGTGAGAAGTAAAATATGAGTTTTTGTGACCTCTGTTTCTTCTCAGAAACTACTATTTATACTAAGCAGAAACTGCCCTAAAACAGTTATAAAAATGATAGCAATCGCTCCTCTTTTCGACCAACTGCTAGTTCTTCAGCGCATAACTGCTCTGTTTTCTGTCTGCCGAAAGCTTGTGTCCATTTTCCTCTTTCTTGCTTTTGCTTCCCCGGAAGCTTGTCGAATTTACCCTGCACATGACCATTTTCTCTATCGAAATACTTTGGTCTTTGTCGAAATATAAGTCAAGCCTTGTTGACCATTTTCAATGAAGCCTGTCGAAATTACAGCTAACAAATTGCCCCCCAAAAATGTCTTTTTCGACTGAGTTTTTAAATGAAGAAGAAAATGACATTTTTGAAATTTCTCTTAACTGCTCTAATGACGTCATCAGGTCGAAAATACCTTGTTGTCTCCAGATTTCTCCTTTTTTCGACAACGAGCCAATCGACAGGTATAAGGAGGTCCTGATTTCAATCTTGCAATATTAACCTCTTCTTCAACATCTTCATAAGATATGTCGAATTCTTGGTCACTGTCATTAGTTTCGACATAAGCAACATTTTCTTTTTTATTATGGAACCTACTTATTCTGGCTTTTTCAGCTTTAAGTCTCTCTATTTGTCGAACTCTATCAGCTAATTGCCCCATATCTCTTAAGTGTAGAGTATCTAGTTCCTTTCTTATAGAATAATCTAGGCCACCTGCAGCCATTTCGATTAACTCATGCTCAGGCACTGGAGTAAAGCACCTTGTTTTGAGTAGTCTAAATCTATTGAGATAATCATCAACAGATTCTGCCCCCTTGCGTCGAACGCTAGCCAGTTCTTTAAGACTAATCTTACATTGGCCCATATAGAACTGCTCATGGAAAGCCTTTTCTAATTGACTCCAATTAAAAATTGAATTTGGAGGCAGTGTAGTGAACCATGTGAAGGCGTTCTTAGTTAGAGAATTTGGAAAGTATTTCATCCTTAAATTCTCATTGTGTGCTAGATCGCCAGCCTCAGTCAAATAACGAGCCACGTGTTCGACGGTAGATTCACTGGTTTCTCCAGCGAACTTTGTGAACTTGGGAATTTTCCATCCCCTAGGCAGCTCTATTTGTAAGGTGTATTCTGACAAGGGCGACACAAAATTAGGCCTATGTAATCCTAAGTTACGGCCATTCTGGGCTAAAATAGTTTCGACCATATTAGCCAGATTGTTTTGTGCTCCAAAATTGTTTTGTTGCACTTGTCTGACCACTTCGTCAGCATTTTGGTTTCTATTCACCAACACAACTTCAGGGATTGCCTCTATCCTCATAGGCTCTTCGACAATTTGTTGTTGTCCTTGGTTTCCCTAATTCATAGGAATTGCATTGTTAGGCCTTTCTACAGGTATCTCTACAGGCCTAGCATTTTAGATTTGGGGAATTTGCTGGTTATGTACTGGTGGAGTACCAAAGAAATCAGCAATCCTTCCCATTTGTGTTGCCAACATTTGGTAACTGTTATTAGTGTTTTGTATCAAAGGATTAAACACAGTACCAATTTGTTGTGTTAACATATTGACCATATCATGATTAACATCATCTATTTGTTGCCTCAAAGCCAACAAAGATGCTGTGGTTAATGAGGGTTGGGCATTTCGACCATAAATGCCCTCTGGGGAAGTATGCACATTATCTGCATAGCTTGTAAACCTACCATCATGGCAGTTGGCATGCCATAAGGGAAATTTCGACCAACCATGGGCATGCTAAATGGCATGTGCCCACTAATCATATAAGGGCTAGACATTCCCATCGTTTGTGGCATAGATACCATTTCATTAGGCTGTGTGGTCACCGTGGTGGCCATTGTTGGTAAAGGATTAAGCACAAGAGATGTAACTGTGATCATGCCTGTCGAAGGCATTGGAGCAGTTATTCCCATAGCGGTTACTGGATTAGCGTCATTGACAGACGCATTCTCAGGGCCACTCTGTGCGTTCGAAGAACTTGCGCCAGAACGTGACATCTTTGACAAAGATTTACCACTCCTCAGGCGCATAAACAATTATATTCCAAGATTCTGTTAACTAACACTCTAATATTTCGACACAAATGTCCCACCGGGCGTGCCAATTTGTTTACCGTGGATTTTAGTAAACACCGCTAGTTTGAAATTGCTTCTGTTTGCAGGATCAACTAGTAAATCCTAAGACCACTTGTGTTAAAGTTTTTCGAGAATCGCTTGTGTTCTTGCTGTTTAACAATAAAAAGAAGAAAAGAAGAAGATAACTGTCGATTTCTCCGCGAAACCGTCGAATTACTTCAATGAGGGAGAAGGTTTAAAGCAGTAAATTGCTGGAATTTAAAGAGAATGCAAGTAAAATTGCATTACTGTAAAGGGTTGGTGCACAAGATCATACATGCGTTCCTTGTACTCGTTTCTCAGTGCGTGTCGGTACTTTGAGCGTGGGAACTTGGTATGAGAGATTGTGACCCTTGTTTCTTCTCAGAAACTACTATTTATACTAAGCAGAAACTGCCCTAAAACAGTTATAAAAATGATAGCAACCGCTCCTCTTTTCGACCAACTGCTAGTTCTTCAGCGCATAACTGCTCTGTTTTCTGTTTGTCGAAAGCTTGTGTCCATTTTCCTCTTTCTTGCTTTTGCTTCCCCGGAAGCTTGTCGAATTTACCCTGCACATGACTATTTTCTCTGTCGAAATACTTTGGTCTTTGTCGAAATATAAGTCAAGCCTTGTTGACCATTTTAAATGAAGCCTGTCGAAATTACAGGCTAAGAAGGAGATAACTAGCTTATAAAAAAAAAGAGATAACAACATTACAAATAAGTTTGTTTTGTTCACCTTTTCAGCACATTAAGTTATTTAGTCTCATTCTCTAAAGTGTAATAAAATCTAGCAAGTCAAATCATTTAAAAGCTACAGAAGTTAGGATGTTTCAAGTTTAAACCCGTTGGCTAATGACTGTCATTTTCGTCTATAAGAAGCATTAGAAATTCTGATTTCATTGAAAAAGGGATATTAAAATTGTTGCACCTCAAATTTCAGGGAGAAAGTTGTGTTTGCTGGCTATGTAGGACCGACACAGACATTGGAGATGACACATACATTGATACGCAGACATCGATTTTAATTTGAAAAGTATTGAAAAATACAAGTAATGTAAGTGTCGGTGTAACACGATACGTGTCGGATATATCGTGTTGGACACCCGACATGTCTTCAACTAGAAGTGTCGATGCTACAGAGTTTACTAGAATGAATGAACAACTACCAGGCTTTAGAAAAAAAAGTGGAAATCTTGTCATGGGTAGTGTTATTTTTCAATTCTCAGGTGGAAACAATCTAAACCAAACACACACTTAGACAATAGATAATTCCTTGTTCATAAGCTTCTTCTAGATTATTCAAATTTATTTATGACACACTGATTATACACACCTGATTTGATCTTCTTGATTTTAGTGGATTCTCACTTAAAACCAGATTTGATTCTTAACATTTCAGCAACAGCAAGTTCAGTTTGAGAATCAAGCATATAGCAAAAGATAAACACACTCACAGTCACAGACACTGTTAAACTACAAGTCAATGAGTCAACAAGTTAACAGAATTAGTCAACTTTCCCTTTACTCTAGTTAGTGTTAACTTGCTGTAATAACTAGAGTTATGGTGATTGGGTTAAGTTAAGCTACTTTACTCTTTCAATTTTGAGTTTGTTTCCCTGTAAGTGCATTTTAGGTTAGTTAGAATTAGAATGACTCAATCTTCATCTTGTATATAATTCAAGGCAACTGTAATCTGTTAGTCAGGTTAGAGATTAGAGAATACTCTCTCTCTCTCTCTCTCTCTCTCTCTCTCTCTGTGAGAACTCATCTTATATGGAATGTTTGATCCAATTTTCGCATATACCTCTGAATAGATTTTCAACGGAATCGGTTGATCACTCAACACGACGATTTCCATTCTTCAATAGGTCGTCGAAGCTCACGTTCTCGGCGATTCTCTTCTCCTTCCACCGTTTCTTGCTCGAAGCTCACGTTTCGACTCCGATTCTTGCATTTTGCATCATCTTCATGGCTGCAGAAAGTTCATCTTCCTCTTGTAGTGTCAATGGCGACACAGGAAACTCAAGCTTAATCCATATTTCATTCATCCGAGTGACAATCCAGGCACAACGATTGTCACTCCTCCATTGAGTGGTAGCAATTACCACACATGGTCAAGATCGTTGTTGATGGCCCTAAGATCGAAGGAAGAGGAAGAGCCTCGCATGGTAGAGGTGATCGTGGTGGCAGGTCCTATTCTGGTAGAGGAGGAAGAGGAACTAAGGTGTGTTCTCATTGTGGTAAAAACGGTCATATGTAGTAATATTGATAATTGTCGTAACAAGGTAAAGTAAATCAAGGGAAGCTATGGTGGCTTTTGCCAATGTATAAGAGTTAAACATAATTTGAATATTGAAATGAAGTCGCCATCAAAGTTTAGGTTAAAGGGGCAAACATTGAGAAATCCCTTATAAAAGTATACGAACTAAGTATGGGCTCGAGAGTCGATTATGCATGATGAATGTGTTAGCACCCTACAACATCATTCCTAAAGAAAGTTATCTTTTAACTAAATGCGTAAAAAGATTGTTAATTCAAACATATTTATTTTTACTCTTTTCTGCAAATTAAAATAAAATAAAGACTTCTTGTTTTTGTTCTTTTTAATAAATAGGAAATAATTAAAAAGAGAAAAAAATAAAAGACTAAAAAAGTTATATTTCTGTTTTTGAAGAAGGAAAATAATTCTTGTATTTGTGTTTTTTGAAATAAAACTTTATGGAGATTTTAAGACTCTTCAGCCATACAACTCATTCGTCTTAAAATATAGATTATTTCGACTGTACAGTCGACTTAATCCCCTAGTATTATTGTGTGGGTTTGCAAATATATGAAATAAGAAAGACAAAATGAAATTTGTTTATTTTTGCGTTTGATGGGAGTTTGCCCCCGTATCTCTCAGTAGAGAATCAAAGACTACATAGTTCTTGGGCAAAAATTAAGTATATGTTGGTCGGTTTTAATAAAAAAAAAGGTTCTTACTGACAAAATCAAATAAACCTTTTTTTTCACATATACCTGTTCTACAGGTTCTGAAAAGGATTTGTGGCTTGAAGACTTTCTCATGTTTGGGTTTTGAAGACAAAAAGAAGCCTGTTTCTTACTCTTTGATTTTACACAGTATATTTAGGCTAGTATTTTGCTATTGCTATTGCTTTTTGAATCATTTCATCTTCTTTTAATTAGTATTCATATTTTAAAAGAAAAAAAGAAAAAAAAAAGAAGCATTTATTTACAAAACTTATAAGAAAGAAAGTTTGCAACTTGGCTCTGCAAAGTATCCCTCGCTATATAGACTAGAGAGAGAAAAATCTCACTTTCTATATTCTTTTCTATTTTTATTATTAAACAAATATTTTTTTTATATATTAATTAAATATAAAAGGACTTTATTGGCCAAAAAATAAAATTAGATTAAAAAATACAATTGGGCTTCTAGGATCTAAAAATGAGTTTCAAATAACCCAAAAATTGATTGGATATCAATTGGACTCAAAAATCCAATTCGAAAATAGAGACTCAAAAGTCCAATAAAAATAAATTAAAACAAAACAAAAGAGTGTGAAAAGATAAAAGGTTTTCAAGGGTTCATATTAGGAATAGAAATAAAGACAAGATAATACCAATTTTGTTTGGTTAGAAGGAAAGTGTAGAGTTTGAGAATTTAAAAGAGAGTGGTTAACACTTGGCGTGCTAACGAGAAAATATTAACATTTGAGAGACTTCAAGGAAAATGAATGAAAATAATTTCATTATTGAAGAAGAAAAGTAATTGATTACAATGAGTTTGACTTTATATATAGATTCAATCTCACTTAGCTAATCTACAACAAACTAATAATTTAAAAAACTAACTCTAACCAAATTATAACTACTAACAACTTTTCTTAACTACTTAACCAACTAACTATAATATTTCTAATAGTCCCCCGCAAGCTCGAAGTTATTTACAATACTTCTAGCTTGGAATGTACAATCCAAAGTTACATCAAATCAAAAGAAAATTACATCGAGAGATGTCAGAAATACATCGGTAGAAATCAAAGGTACAAGGAAAAATGTTGTAACTACCTGGAGGAAGCGATAATGCCATAATGCGTAAAGCCATACTATAGAGACGGACAAAAATGCTATTATGCATTAGCCAATAAGCTTCAAACACGTTAATAGGATATCTTGCAACGTGAGGGGTCTCCGAAAATTGAGGAAGTGGTGACTTGCACCTTTCTTTTGGTTGAATGAAACGTGACCAACAAGCAACCTTTCCTTGAATTTGTCACTGTTGATTTACCATTGTTTTCACGTAACTTGAAGAATTAAGAAATGTGAGCATCCATCAACTTTTGAAGATATTCTAGGACAACCAACAAGATAAATTCCAACTTCCTTGACATCCAAAGACTCAACACCAGATAGATAATAAACTCATCTTAGTTGCTTCTTCATGAACCACGGAGGCTCCATCACGGTGATTGTTTCCCAGAAAAATCAAGAAAGCATGTGAGTTGAACATAAGCATAAACACTAGGAGTGCAAAATAAAGATCATCACCAATGATGAAGATCTCAACAATGGCGGAACGATGCACATGCTTCAAGAAATCGCAAAACACGGAGGACAATGAAGCGAAATCGCAAAACTGAACTACAAGAATCACAAATCGAGTTGAAAGAAATATGAGACTTCAAGAATCGAATTAAAGAAGGAAAATTGCAGAAACAACGGCACTCTCAAAGAAGCGAGAGGAAGGAGACGCGAAATGACAAAAATGCAAAACGCAAGTGAAAGGATGAAACAGAATCAACGGCAATGCAAGAACCAGAAAAACAAATGATCCAAAGACGAAATCATATCCCAATCGAAGAAACTGACTCAGTAAAAGAAAAGAAACTAATAGAATGAAGATAAAATTAAGAAATTTCTTCTGATGCCCACTGAGCCCCATTGTTCATGAATTGCAAAATAGAAGAATGGATTCACGAGAAGGCAATGGAGGAATCATTGAGGAGAAAGAAATGCGGAAGCTACATAATCTCTTCTGATACCATATTAACATTTGAGAGACTTCAAGGAAAATGAATGAAAACAATTTCATTATTGAAGAAGAAAAGTAATCGATTACAATGAGTTTGAACTTATATATAGATCCGATCTCACCTAACTAATCTACAACAAACTAATAACTATAACCGAATTATAACCACTAACAACTTTTCTTAACTACTTAACCAACTAACTATAATATTTATAATAGAAAACAATAAAGAAGGATCACTGAGGATCTGAAGGACTGATTAGTCTGAAGGATCGATGCCTTTAAGTGTTGGCATAATGATCTGAAGTCTAACTTTGTGGTGAAGCTGCGAAAGGAGAAGCGAACATAGTTTGAGAGCAACAACCTTTGATCTCTCGTGTTTTGTATATTGTTTATATTGAATAATTTCTTTTATTTTCCTTTTGTTGGTTTTTCTTTTTTTAAGGATGTTTTTTTCATAGTTAAAAATAAAAAACAGAATAAAAAAAACAAAAAAGAAAAGAAAAAGTGGGAGTTCCCGTGCGGCATTGACAACCCGCATAAGAGTTAAAGATACTATCAATAAACTTCAATTGTATTTGTTATTTTCTATAACTTCTCAACCTACAGAAATATTGACTCAAAAGAAAAAAAACTTTAAAACGCAAATACAAAAAATAAAATAAAAAATACTCCTACATATTATTTCCATCTATAACAATTATATATCGAACCAAAACAAAATACTTGTTTTTGATAGTTGTGCCATTGAACATAGGTATAAACAACAAAATACATGTATTAGGAGGGTGTGTTCAATTTTCTGAAAACCAATAATGTAAAGGTCGATTTAATTCTCTTAATTTCAGTTACAGGCAAACAATAACTCATATTACGTTTTTTGTGTAACAAATATTTTTCATCACTTTAACAGTCGGTTCTATAAACTGAACTAACTTGTATGCCATTTTTTTCCCTACAAAACCATTTAAGAAAATCAAAACAAATTATTTTTAAATCTTATAATACAATGGAAAAATCCACCATAGCTTATTCCCTTGTTTTATTTTCCCTTGTTATGACAATTATCAAAGGTATCGAGGCGATAAGAAGAGTTCCATTAGGGTATGTTTGGGAGGGGGTTTTGCGAGGGGAGGGAAGGGAAGCGCATATTTTTCAATTCTAAATTGAGGAAGCTATAAAATGTCTCTAAACATAAATCAAATGTGATTAAAAACGTTATATCGATATCTATTAAATTGTTCTTTTAATTTTTTAAAATCTCAAATACATATTAAAATATAGATAAATCTTTTTCAAGCCCTCCCCTCCCTTCTCCTTACAAAACCCCATCCCAAACATACCCTTAGGGTCATCAAAAAGAAGAGATCTAGTGGTACCGGCATTTGTCCTACCCTTAGGCCTCGTATCCACCCAAGCTTTCGGATGGTATTATGTGTACTCAGAGAAGGAGAGACTTTGTGGAAAAATTAAAATTGAATTTAAGTGTCTTTGGAAGACTGAGCCTAATTGCTGCTCACCTTTTTGATTATTAAATGATGTATTATGAAATACATAGGGATATATGAAGAATAAAAAATTTATAATGAAAGTTGCAACAAGTACTTCTTTTTTTTTTTAATAATTAAATGTTAGTGGGGTGGGGGCTGTTAGTTTCCAAGGTTTGAATCTTAGACCCAACTACTTCATGTTCCTTATCTCGTCAACTGAGCTACCTTCATGAGACAGTTGCAACAATTAATTGTTTTTGTTGGTTAATTTGTGTAATGTTCATCGTCATTGTATTCAAATACATTTAAGGTTAATTGTCTTTAAGATTAAGTTTTGGTGTGATCCAGATAATGTAATATCAATTATGTAATGCAAACAACACAAAAAAAATTAATCATGAATCTTCTTACCTAAAATGAAACTTTAAACAAACTGAAACTTATTTGAAACAAATTAAGAACTTATAGGACGAACATGAAACAAACAAAATCTTTTACAGTGAAGTTCAAATCTGCAACAATGACTTTTACCCAAGAAACTCAAATATGTATCTAGAAGAAATCTTATAACAAAAAATCTACATCCCCAGAATTTTTCTTATCCTGGCCAAGTAGATTCCAAGTCAGATAATATCTACATGCAGTGGCATTACGATATCATTTACAAGACAACTATTGTTCTTGCTTCTTCATTTCATACTCAAATACCAATAATTCAAGGAAGATGTCATGAAGATAATATTGACCACAAAACTCCATTAAAAGAGGATGTATTACAAGTACAGAGCTGAGTTTATTGATCCATATGCACTCCAAGAGAAAATCTAAATGTTGGAATTCATATTTAAGGGATGCTTCAAACGGGGAGAGAAAATTGAACTTTTTTCTATTCGTTATGGTTTTGTCCCATTGAGTTTTCCTGGGAAGGTTTTTAACAAGACAGTTCCCATAGAAAGTTGTACTCTTTCCTTCACTAGGTTTTTTTCTTCAGGTTTTTTCTTAGTAAGGTTTTAATGAGGCATATTCTCGAAAAACATTCAATGGAGAGTGTTATGAATAATAAGATAGTGGATGCCAAGTATTCTCATTACTCCATTAGTATGTGGATTGTTAGTGGTCTTTAATAATAGATGATCATTACTATCCTACTTATGTCCTATAAATAGGACTCATTATACTAGTGAAAAGACATACTTGTGAAGAACATAATGCAAATACTCTTTCATTCTCTTCTTCATCCCTATTCTCTTATACGATGTTTTATATTTGTTCTTATTAGTTTTGATTATTTTCATAAATAAAAATTATATAATATATATAATTATATAATTGCAAATGTGTGAAGCTGGCATGCTTTCACCAAAGCAAATATATATTCGATGATTAAAGCAAATATATAAAAAAAAAGGAATTGAGCATTAACGAGCAGCTATAAAACTGCCAGCAAATCAGATACATGTATGTATCAATGAACTTCAATTTTATTTATTTACCAACGGATACATATATGTATCAATCAACTTCACTTCTATTTATTTCCTCAGATTCCTCAACCTTAAACCGTAAATTCAGTTAAAAAAGAATTTTAAACCGTAAAATATAAAAAGAAACTGTACTCTTACATTTTATTCTCTATACCACTTACAGATCGAATCAAAACAAAATACTTTCTTTTTTTAGTTGTGATCCGTTGGATATAGGTTCAAGCAAGAAAATAGATGTATTTTACTTGTGCTTTTTCTTATTTTTTATTAGGAGCGTGTGTTCAATTTTTTGAAAATCAATATTGTAAAGGTCGATTTAATTCACTTTCAATTACAGTCAAACAATGATTCTCATTACGTTTTTTCCTATAACAAATAGTTTTCATCACTTTTATAAATTGGACTAATTTGTATGCTAACATTTACCAAACAAAACCATTTAAGAAAATAAAAACAAATTATGTTTAACTCTTATACACCGGCAAAAACCACCATAGCTAACCCAGGGGCGTGTGGTTGAGCGATTAAGGCTCATCCTCTCTTAATCAAGTGTCGATGGTTCGATCCTCTGGTTGGGTATGGAACATCTTTAAATTCATGGGCCAACTGTCCCACCCTTCGAGGTGCCTCCAATCCAGCGAGGGGATTAGTCACTGCGTTCCGCGGTGAATACCCTGGTCTCTACCAAAAAACCACCATAGCTTCCCTTGTTTTACTTTTCCTTGTTACGACAATTATCAATATTACGGACTTAATAGATTTGAATTTTGTGTATAAATTTAAGGAAAATGATTCATGGTACGAAGGGATTGTTTTGAAGAAAAGAACGAAGGCCAATATCATCCCAACTACCTCTGAGTTTTGTCTCAAACCGCCACTTTTCAAATTCCTTTTTTTTTTATGTAAACCAACACGTCAGCAATTCTGACATTTCGTACCACAAAGTTGTCGTACTAAATAGCGCTACTCTAAATTTAAATTTTTGTGTCTTTGGAAAGTTGGGCGTTTATCATCATGGAGGCCAAATAATAGAGTAATTCTTTGGAAAGGTGGCGGAGCTAGCTAATATTTTACATGGAGGCCAAATAATAGAGTAATTCTTTTATAGGCAAAATAAACTTCAATAAAAGAGACTAAAAAATTTTAACCCCTCCGTAGCAAAATGTAAGCAAAAAGTTTGTATTTGGTTTAAATTTAGACCACATACAGACTTTTTTTGCTTCAATTTTGATACAGAGTGAATACAAGTTTAGATAGAAACAATAGTTAAGAAAAATTTCATTGAATACTAGTTTTATACACCACAAGTTCCACAACATGCGTAAATAAAAGTAGATGACTGACTATATGTATATTTTTTTTGACAAGAGATGACTATATGTAATTTACTATTTGCAATTTCAGAGATTTATATCTAAGGGAGATAACTAGCTTATAAACAAAGAAGAGATAAACAACATTACAAAGCTAGCAAGTCAGATAAGCTACTAAAATAACAACACTACAAATAAGTTTGTTTTGTTAACCTTTTCAGCACACTAAGTTATTCAGTCTCATTCTCTAAAGTGTAATAAAATATAGCAAGTAAAATCATTAAAAAGCTACTGAAGTTAGGATGTTTCAAGTTTATACCCGTTGGCTAATCACTGTCATTCTCGTCAATAAGAAGCATTAGAAATTCTGATTTCATTGAAAAAAGTGATATTAAAATTATTGCAAGTACCATTTTATTCAACTTTTTCCCAGCAGCATGGTTTTTACTAAAAAAGGTGAACTACAGAATTACAGATATTAGAAAGTAACTCATCCTTTAAAGTAGTGAATACAAGACTCCTTGCTGTCATGCATGACAAAAAACATTCTCAGAAGCAGGATCCTCATCAGCCACCTTTGAACAACCTCTTGATCACCCACTCAGAAATTGATAACAATAATATCTCTTTGTTTTTACTTCTTTCCCTTCTTGCCCTGCTTTTTCTCTGTATGATATGTATAAAAAGAAATATTAAAATTAGTTACATAACTGAAAATTTGTAATACATAGCTGCATCTAAATTTTAGGTGGAAAGTTGCCTTTTCTTGATATGAATGAAGCACCAACACAGACACAAACACCGGACGCAACACAGACACAAATATGGATACGCAGACACCGGTTTTAACTTGAAAAGTATTGAAAAAAACAAGAACTTTAAGTGTCGGTGTCTGACTCGATACGTGTCGGACACCGGACACGTCTTCAACTAGAAGTATCGGTACTACGGAGTTTGCTAGAATGAATGAATAGCTATCCGGCTTTAGAAAAAAAGTGGAAATTTTGTCATGGGAAGGGTTATTTTTCAATTCTCAGGTGGAAACAATCTAAACCAAACACAAAACACACAATTAGACAATAGATAATTCCCTTGTTCATAATCTTCGAATCTAGATTATTCAAAATCACTTATGCCACACTGATTATGCACACCTGATTTGATCTTCATGATTTTAGTGGATTCTGACTTAAAAGCAGATTTGATGAATTCAAATAATCAAATTGTAGGGGACATGCTTAATATTTCAACAGCAACAAGTTCAGTTAAGAATCAAGAATACAGTAAAGATAACACACTCACAGACACATTAAAAAAGTATACACTTCATTATATGTATGAAGAGAGTTGGATACAGATTAGCTACCTAGTTTTCTCTTAGCTTCTGATTTCGCAAAGAACTCCCTCCATTCATCAGTTAGAACAAAAACCGGTTCTTCGTCCTCTTCCTCAACATCTAGCTCTATATGATCCACCTCTCGCAAAACTCTGATACCATCAAAAAGCATCACATAATGAAGTAGCCCAACTGACACATTTCATCAATCCAGTGTTGTCAAATTTCGCCTATAGGGGCACTATAGCACTATAGCATATCGGAATTTGTACAGTCTGTGATATGCCCATAAATATTGTCAAATAGCGGCTATAGCAGCGCAATAGCATAGCGAAATCTGAGCAAACAGCTATTTTCCGCAAATCACAATTGACAATACTGCATGAATCATTAATTATAACAAGAAAATAGATACAACAACAGATAAAATGAAGCACAAAACAGGATAGCTCAACATCCAGAACTTAATAAGGGTAGCAGAAACAGTGCCACATAATTCCTTTTTAGGGGCTAGAGCAACTTGAAACAAAGATAACATGGCCAATTATCAAAGGAAAATTTGATTTTAAGTGAATGTTGATTTATAATCATTTATAAGCAGTTTCTCTCATAATAATAATTTAAATTGTAATTGCAAGTTGCTATCTACATATCATACAATCATTTGTTTGGTCAATATTATCTACATAATTTTCCAGAAAACTAAGTTATGGATTTTGTATCATCTTATTGAATATGAAGGAAACATCAATTTGATTTCATATAAACTCTGTTGCATACATAATGTTAAAATCAAAATTTCTAAGTCTCTAAAATTTTACAATCTTGAGTTCTTAATTGATGCATCTGTAGTAATACTTGGTTCCCTAATTTTCCTAACTACGTTTTGAAATACAACCATTCCAATTTCCTATAAATAGTTACTATCTTTGAAGTACGGACACCTCTTCAGAGTGTCGTGTCCGAGACTCCGAGTGTCCGACACGACATCCCAATTTTCCAATAAATAGTTACTATCTCTAAAAGCACGACGCACACCTCTTCCGAATGTTGTGTCCGACACGACTTTCCAATTTCCCCATAAATAGTTACTATCTCTAAAGCACGAACACCTCGTGTCCTAGTCTTTTTCAATCACCGACTCTGACTCTTCAATCACTAGTATTTTTCAAAAAAATTAAAAATAAAACGAGTGTATAGGTGACTGTGTCGATGCTTCATAAGTTAATATCATAATTGCATTTTGTGTTTCAATCTAGGTCTATATAAATGTAAATGTAAATATAAATAAAAAATAAAAATAAAAAACTCAAAGTTTTACAATTCATTTTCTCTCCCTCCCAAACCAAGCAGGATTTCTCATTTCACCACGAAATGGAGTTTGACACAAGAACAAAGAAAGAAAGAATAATAGAAAAGGGGAACTTACTGAGGAGGAATATTAGAAGTAATAGTAGGTTGTTGAGGAAGATTAGCGAAGTGATGAGGGTTGTGGTTATGGAGAGGACAGTGGTGGCAATGGCGGCGGAGAGGGCAGTGACGGCAGTGATTGTGAGCGTGGGGGCATCGCATCCAGGATCCATGCGAAGAAGCCATGAACTCAGCACCCAATTGCAGCGTTAACGACACCGTCTTTTCACTTCTTAAGGGTCTGTTTGGATATGTTAAAACGAAACGAAACAGATTTTCCACTCGGAAAGTGGAATTAATTGAATGGGTTGTAATTTTTTCATTTCATTTATACCCTCATTAAAAAAATAACAGAATTAAAACATTCTATTATTTTTTCCCGTAAAAAAAATTCTATTATTTTTGATAAAAAAAACATTCTATTATTTTATTAAAATGATTAAATATATATATATATATTAAAAAAAGTGTCATTGGGTATTTTGCCTAGTTTTGCCTAAAAAGTACCATACCCACCCAACTTTGGATGGGTATCGTAGAATTTACCTATATAAAATGACCTCTCCTTCATTTCTCTTGCCATTTTTGAAAATGGATTGTCTACCTTGATGATGGAAAAAGGTACCTACCTTTATGTAATTTTAGGTATAAAAGAGGAGATAAAATGTAGAAAAATATAGAGGAAAAACATGAGATAGAAAATGAAAGCAACACACAAAACTTAATTATTGTGTTGCCCGACAACAAACTGTTGTAGTTAAACTGTTGGTGGTGAAATATTGAAAGATGAAGGGTGAGGACTGGGATAGAGAGAACTAGGTGAAAGAGGGTTAAGAAGGGAAAATGAACGTGATGGAGATGAAAATTGTGTAGTTTCATGTTGAATGATTATTAAGACCTTCAATATCATTAGTAGTTATAGAAGCTCTAAAAACATCAAAGAGGTTAATTTGACCCCCTGCACCCTATATGATTAAGTGCAATAGAGATGATGATGCTATATAAGGGTTGTCTGGGACCTGCCACACGTGGTGGTATTTTTAGAGAAAGGTGCACTACTATACTTGGTTGTTTTTCCGCCTCCATTGGAAACAATTATACAATTATACTCTTCATATTATTGAGGCTATGTTGGCTATAGAGATTGTTTTTCATAAAGGTTGGAAGTATTTGTGGCTGGAGTGCGACTCTCAGTTACTGGTTTCTGCCTCAAAGAATTGCAAAATTGTTTATTGGAAGCTTGGAAATAGATGGAATAATTGTTTATATCTAACTAGACAAAAGAACTTTGTTTGCACTCACATTTATAGAGAAGGTAACACTTGTGCTGATAAGCTTACTGGGCATGGTACTAACACAAGTGGTTTTGTCTGGTGGGACCATTGCCTAGCTTTATTATTGAGGATTTCTCTAGAAATAGGTTAGGTTCGCCTTACTATAGGTTCTGCTGAGTTTCTGTTCGATGGTTTCAGTCTCCTTCTGGCCTTTTGTTTTTTGTGTGCTGCAAATGATTGTTGGTGACTTTGGTGCCAACCTAGTTGAGATGAGAGTCATTATAGTGATACTATTTCACGCTAATGTTAACTCTTTTTGGTCTAGATTCCTTTAAATAGGATTGTTATTTTTTTCTTTAGGTTTTAATGTTGTTTTATTTATGGGTATAGACCTAGTCCCCCCATGTATTTTGTATCTTTTTCGTTTTTTATCAATAAATTTTAGAGGGTACTCTTTTTCCTTCTTGATGTTTTTTCCATAAGGAGGGTTTTTCATCAAGAGGTTTTAACGAGAATCCATGACCATTTCTTTTTCTAAAAAAGAAAAAAAGAATTCATTGTGTGACACTTAGTAGTAGTTATTGTCGCCGTCTATGTGAGGAAAGGTCACGCTTTGTGGTGGAGCTGCATAAGGAGAAACGAACATAGTTTGAGAGCAAAAGCCTTTGATCTCTCGTGTTTTGTATATTGTTTATATTGAATAATTTCTTTTATTTTGCTTTTGTTGGTTCTTTTTTTAAGGAAGTTTTTTTTGTTTCGTAGTTAAATAAAATTATTGAGCAACAGAACTGTAATGGAATGAATTATTTATTTTTTTGACAAATTAAATGAATTATTATTATAGACAAGTTAATTAAAACTATCCAATTGGCAATTATCAATAGTATTGAGGCGATAAGAAGAGTTCCATCGGAGTCGTCATCCAAAAGAAGAGATCTATTGTTACCTGGGATAGTACTTATCCCATCATACTCCGTAATTATCGGCTATGCTGCCAATTGGATAATCCAACAGAAGAAACCTCAATGTCGATTGAAAAAAATAGAATTTAAATTTAAGTGTATTTGGAATACTGATCCTAACTGCTGCACACTTTTTTGATTATTAAATGATGTATTATAAAATACATAAGGATATATGAAGGAAAAAAAATTGTAATGAAAGTTGCAACAATTACTTTTTTTCTTTATAAGTAAATGTTTTTAGGCGTGGGGGAATGTTAGTTTTCAGAATTTGAATCTTGGGCCGAACTCCTTCGTGTCCCTTAGCTTGTCAACTGAGCTACCTTCATGAGAGAGTTGCGCGCAAGAATTACTTGTTTTTGTTGGTTAATTTGTGTAATGTTCATCGTCATTGTATTCAAATACATTTAAGGTTGTCTTTAAGATTATGTTTTCACTAGTGCAGAAAATGGATTTAAAGTAGGACAAATGCCCGACTGATATTAAGGCGACTTCGTATGTCAGGAGATTTGAAGTCGGGTAACAGCCCGACTTCATAAGTTTGTTTTTAAGTCGGACTTTTAATCGGCTGACTTTAAAACTATTTATTTATTTTTTTAAGATTCCTCCTGCATATACTAATTTGGCTCTACTAGCGACATCAAATTCATTAAGTCTAACAATACACAGTCTATATAAAAAGTTCAAAAGTACTTAATTTTGCTCCAAAACTTATAGATGTTGTTGCAGCAGTTATTGCAGAGAATGATTATGTAGTTGTAAAATATTACTCTGATAAATTAGTTAGTGTAGGGAATGGTCTTATAAAGTGGAATACTCCATGCTTCAAGATAATTAGTTGTCTTGTGATAAATTCCTCTGAACAGGGAATATGAAATATTTTATTTTATTATACTAAAAGGCATATACCTATCTTCAAGAGAATTAGTTGTCTTTTGTCCCGGTCTCAATGCATCTAAATTCTATGCTTAGTAAAAAAATTAAAATTAAATTAAAAGCTGTCTCAGTTCAAAATTAATTAGTAGAAACGAAATTACAATCAAAGTATCAACTATCAAGTATATGATAACAAAGCAAAAAGCACATCATATCCCTATTGTGGAGACCAGAACTTCGTATATTATTAAAAGCAATATTACTAAACTTCGTATATTATGGAATGCAGAGGAAAACATCAACACCAGCAACCAAGGACAACACGTCACCAACATCATAGCCTGAGTTCAATGCAAGAAACAAAAATATAAACATTTTCTAAAATGGATAACATTGATATATAATATAAAAACATCATGAATAAGCAGTACAACTAAACAAGGGTAAAAGGCAAAACTATTAAAAGAACAAAACATACTGTAATTGGAGCAGCTCCACATTTCGACTTCTTTACAAGATTCTTCAAGTTAGTTACAGTCGCCATGTATCCATTTAAACCAGCAGCCAGAATATGATAGCAAATGTGTCCAGGAACCTCCAATAACATCATAAAGTTATTAGCAAAAGAATGAAACACCTATGCTGATTATTTAGAAGGGCTAATCAAAGCTAACTTGAATCAACATACATATGCATACTCACAATCAAACTTTGATGGAAGGAATCCTCGAGATTGAAATCCGAAAAAGTGGCATAAAGCATTGAACTTCTTTCCCTATTATGTACCTTCTTTCTGTCATGGGAGCAACCAAATATCACTAAGCATTCACATAGAAGTGGATAATTTACCTCCAAGTCACCAATTATGTAAACTAATTCCACCATTCAAACACAGAAACAGTAGTAAGGGCTCTAGTAGTATATGACTTAAATACAGGGCAACTAGAGATAGTAGTACAAGTATATGGTTTAACTCCTAGCCATCTAGAAACAATGGTCTTCGGGCACAATTTTGCAAATGTGATAAGGAGGCACTAAAATTGAAGGCTAATGATACCAACTCAACTAAAACATTATAGCTTCCTATCTTCAGATCTATAACAAGAAGTCATAACAGATAGAGACCAAGCCTCATTAATGATACAAAGGAGCAACTAGGCATAAAAGTGGGTGTTGCTCTTCCTAACCAGATGGCATTAAGATCCATTTCACTTGGTCTACTTCTCATGTAAGATTTGTTATGTCACTAAATAGTGGACCAATGACACATAATGGCTTGGGAATTTGCCTAGATGATTCCATTCTTTACATATACTTGAATGGTATGCTTGTGCAGAGTATAGTATTTGTTAATGATAAATCTATGTTTCTGCTAAAAAAAAAGTGCTATGTAAACAAAACCAGTATGATACCAGTATATAAAGAAAATAAAAACTTTACTACTCTTTTAATTCAAAGTAAACAAGCCCAAACAAAAATGCCCCAATAACTTGACAAAATGATTAGTATACAAATTTATATCCTAAATAAATGCAATGCTGTTACCATACCAGTATTTAATGTCTCCAATTCAAGAAAAATTAGAGTCCATCCTCAATGCCGAATTAACATATTAATATATATATATGGTTCACAGTTTAAACCCTATCCGTCACCACCAACCACAACAGTAATATTAAAAAGAACACTATGCTGCCAGCAAACACTAAATATCCTAATCTCAAAAAGCTCAATCAGATTAAGCTATAAAGAAAGTTGGTCCTTAACGGAAATCCAGTTAAATAATGCACACTTTCAAACATCACGAGACAAGATTTTGTAAAGGAATAGTCATTTCTCTCTATAACATACATACAATTTTTATAAATCACCTTTGATTCTGATTAATTTTCTTAAACCCTAAATCCCAAATTAAGTTTTAAAACCCCATAATTCCAAATCAAGTTTT
Source organism: Astragalus glycyphyllos (assembly GCA_963573325.1). NCBI lineage: Eukaryota > Viridiplantae > Streptophyta > Magnoliopsida > Fabales > Fabaceae > Astragalus > Astragalus glycyphyllos. The sequence goes on along the minus strand of OY754307.1, from coordinate 120,232,508 downwards.
GAAATCTCATAAACCCTAAATACTTCACCTAAAATTCATACAATCAATAAAAAGTAAGACAATAACAAACCCTAGAAAGAGAGACAGAGAGAGAGAGCGATAGAGAGACGGAGAGAGAGAGAGCAACAGAGAAAGAGCGACACAGAGAGAGAGCAACAGAGAGAGATGAAGTGGGTACTTGCCTTACAGTTCTTGAGCTATGGCGGAGAGAGCGAAGGGCGAGGTTGGAACTGATGGAGGAGAGAACGCAGTTTTTCAGAAGATTTTTTTTGGATTTGAGGCTTTCAGAAGACGTTTTGTTTTGCTTAAAAAAAAAAAGGGTTGTACTTTTAAAGTGGCGCTATATACCTGCGCGACTTAAACTGTCAAACCTTTTTAAAATTTTTCACTTTTTAAGTCAGACTTATTTATGACTGACTTAAAAGGATTCGCGTCAAGATGTTTTTTCATCTTAATTACAAGTTTGCCACCGCGTCTACCTATTAAGTCAGACAAATGAGCGCCTGACTTTAAAACTATAATTCTTTTCCTTATTTTGCACTAATTTGATGTAATCCAAATCATGTAATCTCAATTATGTAATGCAAACAACACAAAAAAATTAATCATAAATCTTATTACCTAAAGTGAAACTTTAAACAAACTCAAAGAACTTTAGGTTCCATGTCAGATATATGTATCTAGAAGAAATATGTATCTAGAAGAAACCTTATAACAAAAAATCTGCATCTCCAAAAAATTTCTGATCCTGGTCAAGTAGGTTCCATGTCAGATATTATCTATATGCAGTGACATTACAATATCATTTACAAGACAACTATTGTTTTTGCTTCTTCATTTCATACTCAAATACCAATAATTCAAGGAAGATGTGCTGAAGATAATACTGAACACAAAACTCCATTAAAAGAGGATGTATAACAAGTACAGAGCAGAGTAGATTGATCCATATGCACTCCAAGAGAAAATCTAAATGTTGGAATTCATATTTAAGGGATCCTTCAAACGGGGAGAGAAAACTAAACTTTTTTTTCTTTTCGTTATGGTTTTGTCCCATTGAATTTTCCTCGGAAGGTTTTTAACGAGACAGTTCCCATTGGGTTTTTTCTTAGTAAGGTTTTAATGAGGCATATCCTCGAAGGACATCCAAGGGAGAGTGTTATGAATAATAAGATAGTGGATGTCAATCCTTAGTCTTCCACATTCTCATAACTCCATTAGTAAGGGGATTGTTAGTGGCCTTTAATTATATACGATCATTACTAGCCTACTTATGTCCTATAAATATGACTCATACTAGTGAAAAAACATACTTGTGAAGAACATAATACAAATACCCTCTCATTCTCTTCTTCATCTCTATTCTCTTATATGATGTTTTATATTTGTTCTTATTAGTTTTCATTATTTTCATAACTCTTTTGCTTAGATAATAGTTATATAATTGCAAATGTGTGAAGCTAGCATGCTTTCACCAAAGCAAATATATATTTGATAATTAAAGAATATATATATATTTATTGACAAAAAGAAACTTATATAATTTCATTCAAAAGCAAAGTTGCAATACAAGGTGGAATACAATCAAAGACATGGGAGCTAGCATGAAGTCTTGAGGCCCTCGCTAAAGTATGAGCCACAAGGTTCGCTTGCCTCGGGTAAAACTAATCACATAGTTTTGTAAATTAGAGAGATGTTGCTGACATGCTTTTAGTATGGAACCATATTCGGTGATACAAGAAACAACTCCGCTAACGCCATCTACTACCGTTTTGTAATCAAGCTCGATGGTTAATCTTTGGACGCTGAAGTTTTGTAACCAAGTAATAGCTTCTAACAAACCCACAGCTTCAGCCTCTTGAGGTTGGGGAGTCCCATAGTACCAAACCGTCATATATAGCTTCAACGAGCAGCTATAAAACTGCCAGCAAATCAGATACATGTATGTATCAATGAACTTCAATTCTATTTATTTCCTCAAATAACTCCTCAACCTTAAACCGTAAATTTAGTTAAAAAAGAACATTAAACCGTAAAATATAAAAAGAAACTGTACTCTTACATTTTATTCTCTCTATAACACTTACAAATCGAGTCAACACAAAATACTTTCTTTTTTTTAGTTGTGATCCACTGGATATAGGTTTAAGCAAGAACATAGATGTATTTTACTTGTGTTTTTTCTTATTTTTTATTAGGAGCGTGTGTTCAATTTTTTGAAAATCATTATTGTAAAGCTTGCTCCAAGCTATGGAGATGTGACGTCCCGTCAAAAGCACTAATTTTCACATGTGATTTGGCGTACTAGGAATCAGATCATTTTTGAAGGTCAACTTATACAGAGGTAAACGCTGTCATGGAACAAATTAAAGTAACCTCTTGGGGGTGGTTTATATCAAGAAAGGGTAAAAATAGTGGGTATAATTTTGTGGATTCGTGCCATAGTCCATTAACATGCTTTGAAGCTATTTAGCCACTGTGAGCTGGTGTGGATTGCCACTGAATATCATAATATAGGAAGGCTACCATTTGGAATTGCTGTCATGGGGTATAATGTAGGTGCTTATTATGTCTTTCTTTGATCAAGGAGATAAAATGCTGACAGAGTAACATACATGAAGATATATGGTGGAGGCCCAGGAATGAGAATCATTGATGCTGAGCGTATGGAGTGATGAACATAAAGAACAGGTGTTAGTGGGTTTTTCTGCCTCTGATACACTAGCATTCCAAGCATGATGCAGCAATTGTAAGGTTAAAAGATGATGATCAAAGACAAATAGGGTGATTGTGGTGTGAAGTGCAGACTCACTAGTTTATGGGATAGGGTGGCACAATTGTTTTGTTTAGTTGGAATTTTATCTGTAGGATGATTGTAGATTTGAAGGTACGTTGCAGGAAGTAGGAGATTGAGAACAAATGATGTAATTTGAAGCTCTGTTTGCTTTGGAGGTGTCAGGGTACTCTTTTTCCTACCTAGGTATTTTTTCTATTGGATTTTGGTCTTGGTAGTTTTTAACGAGGCCCCATATTTCAAACTTTGTAACACCTTCGGCGGAGTACCTCTTGTACTCGCATCAATGAATTATTTGCTTATAAAAAAAAGGCAAACAATAATTATCATTACATTTTTCCGATAATAAATACTCCCTCCGTTCCTAATCTTTGGTACTTTTGGCTTATTACACACATATTAAGGTACCATTAATTTGTGTTGTTTAAGTACTAAAATGCCCCACTTGTAGTTGTATTGGGATAATTGAAGTTAAAGTAAAATAGTCTTGGGACAATTAATTCATGCGTTGGAACTCTAAAAGGATAAATAAATATAGAGGGTATATTAAGAAAAATTAGGTGAATTGTACATTGGGTTTTTAAAAGTACCATTGTTTTGAAACAAAAATAAAAGGCCAAAAGTACCCTACATCAGGAACGGAGGGAGTAGTTTTCATCACTTTGACAGTTGGTTGTATAAATTGGACTAATTTGTATGCCGACATTTTCCAAACAAAACCATTTAAGAAAATAAAAACAAATTATGTTTAACTCTTATACATTGACAAAAACCACAACAGCTTCCCTTGTTTTACTTTTCCTTATTACGACAATTATAAATATTACGGACTTAATAGATTAATTTGAATTTTGTGTATAAATTTAAATTTGTGTGTCTTCGGAAAGTTGGGCGTTGCTACCAAGGTGGCGGAGCTAGCTAATTTTTTACATGGGCCAAATAATAGAGTAATTCTTTTATAGGCAAAATGAACTCCAATAAAAGAGACTAAAAATGTTAATCCTTCCGTAGAAAGAAACATAAGCAAAAAGTTTGTATTTAGTTTAAATTAATTAGACCAAATACATAGATTTTTTTGCTTAAATTTTGATACAGAGTGAATACAAGTTTAGATACAAACAATAGTTAAGAAAAATTTCATTGTGTTGAGAATTCAAGTGTGAGTGGTTAGTCCCACATCGGCTAGGAATGAGCTATATGAAGGACATATAAGAGAGGGGACCCATATACTTAATGCCTTAAGGTTTTGGGTTGAGATGTGGCGTCCAAGTCTTTTGGTGGTCCGGTTCATTGAATAGCTCAGTGTTTCTCCCGATGCTCCCCCAAACTCCCCAACAAGAGGTATCAGAGCCCAGGCTCAGCTCGGTTGGGGAGCGGTGAGCGAGATCCTAGTTTGGAGCCCAGGCTAGCGATGTGGGTGACTCACACTTGAGGGGGAGTTTGTTGAGAATTCTAGTGTGAGTTCCCACATCGGCTAGGAATGAGCTATATGAAGGACATATAAGAGAGGAGACCCATATTCTTGAAGCCTTAAGGTTTTGGGTTGAGATGTGGCATCCAAGTCTCTTGGTGGTTCGGTTCATTGGATAGCTCAGAGTTGCTCCTGGCGCTCCCTCGGACTCCCCAACAAGTGGTAATAGAGCCCAGGTTTGCCTCGGTGGGGGAGCAGTGAGCGGGATCCTGGTTTGGAGCCCAGACTAGCAATGTGGGTGACTCACACTTGAGGGAGAAATTGTTGAGAATTCAAGTGTGAGTGGTTAGTCCCACATCGGCTAGGAATGAGCTATATGAAGGACATATAAGAGAGGGGACCCATATACCTAATGCCTTAAGGTTTTGGGTTGAGATGTGGCGGCCAAGTCTCTAACTGGTCTGGTTCATTGGATAGTTCAGTGTTTTTCCGATGCTCTCCCGGACTCCCCCAACATATTGAATACTAGTTTTATATACCACAAGTTTCACAACATGCGTAAATAAAAGTAGATAACTGACTGTGTATTTTTTTTTGACAAGAGATGACTATATGTATTTGCTATTTGAAATTTCAGAGATATATCTAAGGGAGATAACTTGCTTATAAAAAAAGAGATAAACAAATAAGTTTGTTTTGTTCTGATGGGCTGCTAGCATTGTTTTTCCAGAAATATTGGAGAATTGTGGTCTGGTTCATTGGATAGTTCAGTGTTTTTCCGATGCTCTCCCGGACTCCCCCAACATATTGAATACTAGTTTTATATACCACAAGTTTCACAACATGCGTAAATAAAAGTAGATAACTGACTGTGTATTTTTTTTTGACAAGAGATGACTATATGTATTTGCTATTTGAAATTTCAGAGATATATCTAAGGGAGATAACTTGCTTATAAAAAAAGAGATAAACAAATAAGTTTGTTTTGTTCTGATGGGCTGCTAGCATTGTTTTTCCAGAAATATTGGAGAATTGTGGGTGGTGAGGTGACTCAGTTGGCTCTTGACATCCTCAACAACAGCAGGTCTCCTGAGGAGATAAACAAAACCTTCATTGTGCTGATTCCCAAGGGCAAGAATCCCTCCTCTCCAAAGGATTTCAGGCCAATTATCTTATGTAATGTGGTCATGAAGATTGTCACCAAGGCTGTGTCAAACAGATTAAAGGTTGTTCTCCCTGAGATTATTGATGAGGAACAGAGTGCATTTATTCAAGGAAGACTGATCACTGATAATGCATTAATAGCCATAGAATGCTTCCATTGGATGAAGAAGAAGACCAAGGGCAAAAAAGGGACTATGGCTCTCAAACTAGACATGTCAAAGGCCTATGATCGCATTGAGTGGAGTTTTGTTCAGTGTGTGCTATCCACCATGGGTTTTCCTGACCACATGACTAACTTGATCATGAGATGCATCTCAACTGTTTCCTATCATATTCTAATCAATGGTCAACCTAGCCAGAGCTTTATTCCTGAGAGGGGGTTGAGGCAAGGGGATCCCCTATCCCCTTACCTCTTTATTCTCTGTGCAAATGTGCTCTCAGGTCTTATTCATAAAGAAGTTGATAGTGGAAACTTACATGGGATCAAAATTGCTAGGAGTGCTTCTCAAATATCACACTTGTTGTTTGCTGATGATAGCCTCCTTTTCACAATGGCTAACACTTCTGAAGCTGCAACAGTTCTCAGGATTCTTGACACCTACCAAAGAGCATCAGGCCAAATTGTTAATTTGGACAAGTCAGATTCCTCTTTCAGTCGAAATGTGCATGAAGTAGACAAAGATACAATTTGTAACAGGATGGGTGTTAAGACTGTGGATTCTCACACAAGATACCTTGGCCTTCCAGTTGCTTTTGGAAGGTCAAAGAAGGTTATCTTCTCTTTTGTGGTGGATAGAGTTTGGAAGAAACTCAAGGGGTGGAAGGAGAAATGTTTATCAAAGGCTGGCAAGGAAACTCTGATTAAAGCTGTAGCTCAAGCAATCCCCAATTATATCATGAGTTGTTACAAATTCCCTGAAGGCACTTGCAACACCATTGAGTCAATGATAGCCAAGTTCTGGTGGGGTTCAACTGAAATGCAAAGAAAGATACATTGGATGAGTTGGGACAAGATGGCTAAGGCCAAAAGTAATGGACGAATGGGCTTTAGGAATTTCAGTGACTTCAACAAAGCCCTACTGGGCAAGCATTGTTGGCGCCTAATGACAAAATCGGGTTCACTAATGGAAAGAGTCTTTAAGAGCAGGTATTATCCAAGAGGTGACTTCCTTGGAGCTGGCTGTGGCTTCCAACCAAGCTATGCTGGGAGAAGCATCATGAGTGCTAAGAAGATTGTCCATGATGGAGCTAGGTGGCAAGTGGGAAATGATAGAAGCATCAAGATCTGGGGTGCTAACTGGTTACTAGAGCAATCTGGCTTCAATGTCCTGGGTCCTCCTCAAAACATAGAGATTGATGCAACAATGGACCAGCTCATTGATGAAGATACTAAGCAGTGGAACCAAGCCATCATCAGCAACTCTTTCAGCAGCTATGAAGCCAACCAAATTCTCAGCATTCCAATATCAATCAGGTTACCAGAAGATAAGCTCATTTGGCCTTGGGAAAAGAATGGTGAATACTCTATAAAGTCATCACATCATCTTCAGTGCAACCAAGAGGAAAGAAGCCAGCCTAGCTCTTCAAATTCTGAGAGATAGAGGGTGTGGAAAGAGATCTGGAAAGCACATGTTCCTGGCAAAATCAAGAACTTTGTTCCTTGACCAAGTTGGCGAAAGGGAAAGTAAAATGGTTATTTGTAAGGAGGTAGCAATATAGAAAGAAACAATAGGGTAGATTTTTGGAAGGGAAGGTGGAATGTGGTAGTTTTTTTGTGTTATATATTAGTAAAACTGGTAGCTTATTTTTTTGCGTTAGTTCCTTAAAGACTTTCTCTAGAAATATATGGTGAATTTGAGAATGAATGATATATTAACTGGTAGTCTTCTACTCTGTCATATTAATTGCTGTTTCTCACCAAAAAGAAAATCCTACAGAATATATTAATTGCTGTTTTTTATCTACTTGATCTTGTGATTGCTATTGTTGAATAATGCAACTTGAGAACATCCTCTGATACTAGTGCCAGAGATAGTTGCATTAAATTTTCAATACTTCCTATACTGTCTAGTTGTTGCTGGTATTGTCCACTGATTTTGCAAGTTAATGTTTTTATTCAATACTTGCATTAAAGTTAATGAAGCCTTCGTTGAAGTTTTTGGGAAGGAGCATCCGGGGTATGTTCGAAATATGGGAATGGGTGTAGTGCCGTCTCAAATCAATGGAAGAAACCCTAGCTTTATGGCAAACTCTTCATCAGACGCCAAGATAGCTCAGATGCAGATTGAGATTGACACCTTAAAAGAACAACTTGCTGAAGTTAATAGTTTAAGGGAACAGGTTGCTGAAGCCAATAAATTAAAGGCACGGATGACTGAATTTGATGTAGTTAAACAACAACTTGCTTATCTCATGCAAACGGTTAGAGGAAATCACCTAGGATCATCATCAAATGGGGCTATTTAGATAGTTTATTTCTTTATGTTATGTACTTCAAGCACAGTTTCTTATTTCTTATGCTTCTAGTTTAATATTTTGAGTTATGAACTTAAAGAATATTTTATGACTTTAGTTTAATATTTGTATGTTATAAACATGAAGAATGGTTTTATGCTATCAAATTATTGGTTTAAATGTTGTTGCAATTTATATTTTGGTCTAAGAATGTATTTTACATTTAGCAATAATTAATATTTGTATGTCATAAACATGAAGAATGTATTTAAATTTAGCGGTATTTGTATTTTAAGGTTGGCAAAAAAACTAATATATAAAAAACTATTAAAGATAGCGGCGGTTCAAAACCGCCCCAATGTAAAAATTCTAAAAAAAAACCTCCCTTTCGCGACGGTGCAGAACCGCCCCAATGTAAAATAAAAAAAACTTCCTTTTCACGGCGGTTTGTAACCGCCCCAATGTAAAAAAATTTAAAATCCAATTTATCATATAACGACAATTGGACCCTCCGCAATCAAGTGACGGCGGTTGGGCACAACGGTTGTCAGAACCGCCGCAAAACACCTGCCGGCGCAGAAAAGCGCGGCCGAACAGTAACCACCGTGAGAGGAGGTTACCGGTGGTTGTAATCGCCACCGCTCTTCCAAGGAACAGCCGCAACTGACTTTTTTTTTATAGTGAGAGAGAGAGAAGCCATAGGGGCTTAAATTGGCATGGGTCCACAGTATATGTGCGAGCTTTAATTTACTTAATTAAATTTCTAATTATTAGAAATAGTAACTAATTCACCTAAATTGTTAATAATTTATTAAACTAATCTAGGTATTTAAATTTTTAAAAAGTTAAACTCAATAAATTAATAACGTAATTTAATTGATTAAACTAAAATTAATAATTATTTATTTATTTATTTATTTATTTACTAAAAAAGGTATTCATTTATTCAAATCGTGGATTATATGGAAAACAACACAAATTCTGTATTGCTAAAACTGAAAAAGGATGAATCGGCGAACAAGCTCACAACATCCAAGTTATTAGCATAAAATGGAAAATTGCCTGCAAAAATGACAAAATTAAAGCCACCAGAGTACCTATGCCTCCTGATATGTAGCGTTGACGACCAAGTTTTCATTGGTTGAATCTGTAGCGAGTGAAAGTTGATCTATCAATCCGAACGAAACAAACATTGTAACAAGACGGGAAAACCAAACTATGTTACACAAGATGTCAAACAAAATAACGACGCCACACTTAGACGACGTAATCACAAAAAAAAACTCAAAACTGTGTGAATAACACTTATTCAGATGAAATGAGAGAAAAAAACGATGTAGATGGGTGATTTCGGGTAGAAAAATGATCCAAAACCACCATTCTCCAATAGATGAAGAAGAAGAAAAGTTAAAGAGAAGATGGAGCAAAACTAGGTAAGAAAATAAATACTCCCTCCGTTTAATTTTAATTGTCGCTTTTGAGATTTCACGCATATTAAGAAAAAAGTGTAAAAGGAAGAAAGAGAAGAAGAATTTTACGTAATTAGCCTTATTAGTAATTGGTCTAACTTAATTGGTCTAACCCAAAAAAGATCTTAAGCTGACTATCAGATCATATTCAACTTAATTAGGTCTAACTTGAATCGCATATAATGTATTTTCACTGCTCTGAGACTGTGACATAGAAAGCACAGTTGCAATGTCCTAGCTACTGCAGCCAGCAACAACAACAAACAATGACAATAAGAATCTACGCCAATGAAGCTCTATAATGGTAGGGGCATAGTTGCAATCTCTTAAGAAGGGTAAACAAATATAATGATTTAGAAAAGCTAATCACTGAACTGATAAACTAAAAATTTGAAAGCCTTTTCAACGTTAATCCACTAAACGGGGACCATTGAAACAGAAATGAGGTGTGCAAATATACTTACTGAAATGGCAATACATAACTTTTCCAAATCAATATCCCTCTCAGAATGCTACGTTCAATAAAAAGGAAAGAAGGAATAATAAATAAATAGAAGATATTAGAGGAAACCTTAACTAGATAAACACATAATCCACACTTCATTCCCAATTTCCATATGCAATCATGACCTAATTATTTGATCAAAGTTCCAAACCTGATTTTTTTTAAAGGCAAACGTAGATATTTATATATATATATATATATATATATATATATATATATATAGATAAAGCACAAGGGATACTCAGCCCATATACAAAATACAACTGAGAAAAGTCCAGCTCAAAATGAAAAACATCCAGCACCGAAAACCAAAAACTACCTCCTAGAAATACAGTCCATAGGGTCAACATACCACTCATAACATAAACAAGAGTAAGAGTTATCCCTAGCCTGGAGCCACTGCCAAGAAAGTGACAGAATCCTGTCAACGCATCTCTCCAAATCAGGAACACCTCCAGAAAAAATGCATTTGTTTCTCTGGTCCCAAATAACCCAGAGAATAGAGTGCCAGATGAGCATCAACCCACGCCTGCACCTAGGAGGACCGCCTACATGAATGAACTGAAGGAACAGGGACGGAAGATCCTGCTGCATGACGAAATCGTAGCCCAGCCAACTGATGATAGCATACCAGATCGCTGAAGCATACCTGCGCCTACAAAAAAGATGGAGGGAGGACTCCTGGGAATCCCCACACAAAATACAAACAGTGGCATCCAAATCCGAGATCACTCCTCTACTAAACAGGTTGGACCGAGTAGAAACTCTATCCAAGAGGAGCTGCCAAGAGAAGGCGAAAACCTTAGAAGGAGCAAAACTCTTCCAAACCAAATTTAATACTTGCAGTACCTGGTCAGAGAGCCTCAAAACACGGGACACCGACTGAGATAGAAGATGATAAGCAGAAGCCACCGATTACACAGCAGAACTATGCGGAGACCAAACCCAACAATCTGGCACCGTTGATAAGGAAACAAGTCCTAAAATAAAAAGTAACTCCCCAAACATAGCCTCCTCCCAAACAAACAACCGACATCTCCAAGGGATAGTCCAAACCCAACCCCTACCCATCCCACTACCATAGGAACTAACTAAAGCATCAGGAGCTTCTACTATAGAGAATAGTCTAGGGAACCTAGACCTAAGAGAGGTATCACCCAACCAAACGTGGTGCCAAAATAGAGCAATATTGCCATTACCCACTCTCATCCTAGTGAGAGAACAGGAAGCTAAATTAGGGTTCTAAATCTGAAATTGAAGAAGAAAGAGAAGAGGGAGATAAATTAGAGTTCTAAATCTGATATTGAAGAATGTGCGCTGAGCGTGTGAAGGAATAGCGTGTGTTATTTTTGACAACAACGCATATGTTTTTTAAAATTAAAGTGTTATTTTTAACTTTTACCCACGGATAACGGACGCTTGTAGCTAAAAATGTCAGTGGCTATATGGCATTTTTCTTGTAGTGTCTTGCAGCTTAACCAAAGTCCTGAATTTAGCCACGAGCATTTAACACTGTTAAATCTTTTGAGGGATTAGTCTCTGCAGTTGCGCGCAGAGAATACCTAATTTATACCCAAAAAAAGTACCCCAATAAAAAAATGGGTATAGTATAATCTACAAACATACAAAGTAAAATGTTTCTATCGGCTCTTTATCCTAGGTGTCAATCATAGGTGAATTTCACCAAAATCTATTTAATGCGTATCCTAATTGGCATCCTTTCATACTAAAAAATAAATTAAAAAACAATTTATTTAATGAAAAATAATACAATGGATAATTACAAATGCATGAATTTCAATAAGCGTATAAATTTTCAAACAGTAACGTATGATTTCCAATTAAATTTTCAGAAAGTAACATATTGCAATTATAACTGAAATTTAAATGGTATAATGTGCGTTTATTATCTATAAAGTGAAACGCATAAGATCTAACTAATTTAAACTTCAAATAAAATAATGAAGAATGACTGCTTTTTCTTAGACGGTTTAAAGTTATTTAAAAAAACTATCTAAACTCAACATAACTTGAAATGGATTTTTGTATTAAATTAACACATGAAAATAAAATAATGTATCAAATTAACACATTAATTTGGTATGAAGTATAAGTGTCAAATTTTGTAAGGTACTTTCACTAGAGATTAAAATTGTATTATTATTATTATTATTATTACTATTTTGACACAATATTATTATTAGAATAAAATTTATATGCAATTAAAAACTTAAAAAAATATTTAAACGAATGTCTTTGACATTAATCACCCTTTATTTGCTTTGCTTGCAAAAATCGTCAATTGTTACCCAAGAGCACTTGGATGAGATGGTAGGGGTCTCTTCTAGCTTAACCAAGATTCTGGATTCAAATCCAGGTTTGGGCATGCAGTAGTGTTAAATCTCTTGAGGGAGAGCTTTGTCGCCCATTGTGGTCCTACCCGGTTCGAGGGATTAGTCTATGCAGTTGCGCGCAGAGGATACTCGGTTTAGACCAAAAAACCTTCAACCGTTACACCCTCTATTTGTGTTGTACTAGAAAAAATAAAAGATTGCAAATGTTACTCCACAATCCTTGCCAATCCAACTTATTCCCTAGGTAAAACTTCTTCTTCATTCCTCTTTTGGTTTTGTTCACTTTCTACTTTGGTACATGCACAATATAATCTTATGTTGTGTTTTATGATTAAAAGGTCTTTAAACATTTGATAAGAGAAGCTAATGTGGAGACCAACAAGTTGTATGCAATAGGTGAGTACAATTTGAGTTAAGAGAAAATGTGTGGATTTGTGCAGTGTAGTACATATCTTACTAACAAAGAGTGTGTAGTCAGTGTTTTGGAGGCCATGTTAGACAAAGTTCCTAATTCTTATGGAATAGAAAAAGGATGACATGTACTTGCTCCAAGTTGTCTTATAAAGTATGGTGATTACAAGTTCTACAAGATTATTGATCAAAAATCTTATCCTCCACCTAATTTTCAAGGTCCATCTGTTAGATTAATTCACATTTTTTGTTTCAAGTTGCTAATTTTGGTTATCTTCATTCCTTTCATCTCCTTTTCTTGGTTCAGATTGTTTATTTTTATGATTTTATTATTACAATTTTTTATCCGTTATTATTGTGGATATTGAATTGAAACAAGAATCACTAAGGGTGTATTTCTTTTGCCTATTCCAGGTACATCTTTTCATAAAAAAAATACAGGTATATGTAGATTCTTTATTCATATCTTTAGCAAGTTAATTACTATTTGTTTTTTTCTTCCACCTTCTCCTCTTATTGGTTCAGATAGTTTATTTTTATGATTTTAATATACATACTTAGAATAATTTATTTATTATAATTATATGTATTAAATCCTTACATGAGTCACTAGCTATAGTTTGGTGAAGAATTAGGTGGGTTTATTTAGTGGGTAGCTTTTGGAGGCTACAGGCATATAGAGGTGACTTCTAATTCTTTCTCTAAGCTAAAACATAATTATTAAATTTGTTTTTACATGCTCAATTTAGTCGTTTATTTTGTGTTTTCAGATTATGTGGTCTTTAAACTTTAAATTTTTTAGCAAGAACACTCCCTGGGCATTTTTTTGTAACACCCTGGGCCCTTTTCTAACTTAGTAGGCTACCCACAAGTGTACATCATGACCTTCTCTACCCCCCATGTAGAGTTTTTGCCTTCCGTGGGAATTGAACCTTGTACCTGGGGCCTAAGTACAAGTTCAATGCATTCCCACTACCAATTGAGCTTGAGGCTATTGAATAAGGTGACATACTCCCCATGATTAAGTATGGCACATTTTATATAGTTGAAGGTTTAAGATATTGTTGTTTCATTCACTTTCTGATATGAGTTTTTGCTTAAATTGAGATCGATTAACTGCTTTTCCTATGGATGTGCCTATGTAAAGATTTGATGAGTTGTTATTTCACCTCGCGATTATATAGGGTTGTCAATTTGAATATGTACATAGCAATCTGCATTGTTGAGGACTTCAACTCTTTTACCATTATCTTTTGTCACTCTTTCTTCCTTTTTTATTTTCTATGTTCTGTTTTGGAATGAGACTATATGAATAATATATAGACATAAATTTCTGAGTTTGTATCTATTACAAAACCAAGTTGCCCAAGAAATCGAGTCTTGAGTTGACTGGTCCTTAATTATGATTAAGGAGGCACAAAATCTGTAACTTATATAGATCTAAAATTTGCAGGTGTGAGTACTTTCAAGTCAAAATCATTTTTTTGGCTTATTTCTACGTGAATGTTACTAACATCTTTGTTGTGTTCCAGCCAGCTTTGATTGGATTTCTATTGTGAGACTTTGGTAAACACATGTAAACATTTTTCGCGATTGAAACCAGCTTCGATAGCAAGACAAATAACCAATTTGAGATGTTATTTAACCTCCACTAAGAAATTATTTATTTTAAAAAAATTATGTATTGTTCTAATCAGTTTTTGGATGGGTAAAAAACATAGTATTTGTGTAATTCATTTATGTGCACTCAAAATGTTGTTTAACTTTGTTGAAGCATTGAAGGAACAGATAGTTGCTATTCTCCATGATGTTCTTACATCATAAGGATGTATTTTTTATAGATACTTTTTGTTAATATCCTCTAAAGGTTAAAATTGGTAAAATTTAAATTGAAGTTATATTCACGTGCATCGCACGGGTTGCATACTAGTTCTCCTAAATCCAATCTAATGATTTGTATGTCCAACAAATGAGTAATCAATATTAGTTGAATCTTTTTCAACAATTCTATATTAGGCACCTAATACTCAAGTCACTCAATCTTTTCCCAACAAATCATTGGTTGAAACATAACGTTTTTTTTTTGGTAATGTTGAAACATAATAATAGGAATTTCTTTATCACCGATGAAGATTTCTTATAATTTTATTCGTCATATAGAAAAGCCCACCTTAACGAGTTCCTTTACTAGTCACACACTCAACGAGATTTTTTCTTTCTTGCGAGTACAAATTAATTAAAAAAAATGTAAGAACAATTTGAATAAAATGTAGTGCTATTATTCGTTCTCAAAATTGGAGAATTATACAAAAACAATGGATACAATTATTATACTGATGATAGTGATAATTGTGTCAATACTCATATATAGTTATGAGCAAATTAATGAGAGACAAGCAATGCGTATAATATGCATTTCATGCCATATATCATATTGCATGCAGTGATTCAAGCATGAAAGGATGGCATGAATTCAAAGCCTTGATTAAGAAGAGCACCAGCTACCCATAGCTTCAGATTTTGAAGGTTAATTTCAGCTGGTTCAGAACTTTTTACCTGTTTTTTTTTCCAACACATAAATCCGTAAGCAAAAACAATGAAAAATAAAAGAATATATTGAATTTGATGAAGAGGAAGGATATATATAACTTACATTCAAGGTAAATGTAAGTAGAAAACTGTCACAAACTGTAGCCAAGTTTGAATTCTGAACATTGAAATCTACAAGAGATTCAAGAGCTTTGTAAAGTGAAGCAGCCACCCCTTCTCCTTTATTGCACACTATTTTTGTATAATACCCTCTTTCTTCTACTTGAAACATATCTAATACCTGCACAAGGTCCATCATGCACAAATTAGTGAACATATATATAATTTTCTTGGATATATAGTATTACTTTTAAAAAAAATTGAGGAAGGGGGAAATTTTATTAAACAAATTAAAGTAGCACAAATGACCAATTTACAACCACCCCGAAGAGATTTAAACTCAACACCTTAAGAATATGAGGCTAAGCTCTTACCACTGAGCTAGTACTTCAAGTATATATAGTATTATGCATTAGGTACAAACCTGCATAACTTTTTTGCAGATAGGTTGGTTTTTTTGAGTGACTTGAACCTTGTTATTAATTGATCCTTGATAATTTTGGGACACTGATAAGGATGCTTCAAGTCCTGCAACCTCAGCCTTCAGCTTCTTAGCTTGTGCTTGAAGATCATGCACGTATGATACTGCATCTCCAATTATAGAAGCCTTGTCCGTCTGTGGATATATGATCATAAGCATATCAGATTGATTGATTGATTTGTTTTATTTTTTTATATAAGATTGATTGATTAGAACTTTACAATCGTCCCCCATTAAGTTTTTTTTATGGTAACTTAAAAGCGGTAGTAACCTTAACCTTTATAATATTCAGAAACGTGTGAGATGCATGTAGTTTCAAAAAATATTCACAATCACGATGTTGGTTGTGACATCATGGTTTTTGGCGTTGTTTGTGACTGTAGTGCACATGAGGTCGCATCAAGTGTAATTAACTAAGATTCTTTGTAAAGTTAGAGATTGCGAGGCAACTGTAATTTAAAACCTTGGTTCCAACAATTCGTTAGGTCTTCCTTAAGAAAATATTAATTATGACTTTAGTTATAGTTCTAGCAACTAATTAGCTAAGTGCTTAATTATGTTTAAACTATCCTACAATCGAATCTAGGATGAAGGTAAACTGTTATGAGAATATGCTACTTGGAGCAACTTATGAAAATAAGCTGAAAAATATTTATCATAAGATAAAGAAAAAAATTATATCTCTTGCAAATACCCTAATCTAATTCAAACCGAGAGATGTACCTTAGTAATGTTGGGAACTAGAGCACGCAATGCATAAAGCTTATCCTTCATGCGGCCTCTCCTCCTCTCATAAACGAGAGTCTTGGACCTATCAGTTTTCACCCTCGGTTTAGTTATTGTCATTGACGTTGTTGTTGTTGTTGAAGAATTCCCTCCATCGTTTTCTCCTTCTCCTTTCTCTTTCACCTCCCCATCAAAATATGAGAAGGTGCTAATAGTAGTAGAGCTTGGATCATAGAAATCCACAACACTATTATCAATGTTTTGATGATCAAAGGGGTTTGTAGGACATGAAAGGAGCTGATTATCAACGAAACAATCATTGATAAGTTGATTGGGATCATCAATGAAGTCGTGAAGCTCAAAATTATTGACGTACATTAGTGAATTTTGGTGAAGGTCTATGGTTGGAACTTGGAGTATAGCTAGAGGAGAAACTGTAGTAGGTTAACATTGAATGGAATATTAAGATGAATTTAATTTCATGTATTGCACTGACGTCTATATTAATTTAAAATTGGTTCTTAACTAACTTGAGTAAGATGTATTAATTAATTAATTCTAGTCTGGTAACTACGAGACGGCCATGATTAGCTAATACCCGGATTAGTAAGTGTCCAATCCAAATTAAATGCAAGATTTGGTAAAAAAAATGCATGCGACAATCATGTGAATAAGTTCATTGAATATTCTTGAAAAATACTCTCAGATCCTATTTTTGATACTTTTGCCGTTTTATTTTTGTCCCAAAGTAATACTCCCTCCATTCATATATTTGGTATTTTTTGTCTTTCATTTTTTTCCAAAACAATGATACTTTTATTGAGTTTTTTAGAGTCAAAAAGTATGAATTAATTATCTCAAGACTCTTTTAATTTTTATTTCAATTATCCCAAGACAAATTAATGATACATTAATATATGTGTAACAAGCCAAAAGGAGTATTTTAGTATTTAGCCAAGGCAAATTAATGGTACCTTAATATATGCGTAATAAACCAAAAGTACCAAAGATTAGTAACGACGAGAGTAATAGTTTTAAAATAAATGTTAGACCTAGTGTTAATTAACCATACTCCAGAAGCAATTTTTTATATAAACCGTCATCGATCGCTACACAGCATATGCTGTTATGCTGTGTAGCATTACTATTTTATGCAGTTCTAGAAATGGTTCAATCTGGTGAAGGCAATTTGAGTCTCTCCAGGTTTATCTATATATGATTTATTAACTAATTAATTAAAAATTTGAAATGTGTTCACACAGACTCACAGCCTAGCTCTTTGTTGCAATTGGGTCACTTTCTGAAAGTGATGGGGACCGCAATTTCTTTGTTGGGAACAATTACAGTTACAGGTGTGAGCTGACTATACTATTTATATATTTTGTGAATGGAATCAAGTGAAAATATAATTAAATGCAACCATCACATATTTTAAATTTTATATATAGCAAATGTGAAGTACGTACTTTGAAGGGAATTAGTTTAGGGGTTTTATGATAATGAGAGATCCAAGTGGTCCCTAATTAACGATTTACGCTTAGATTTAGAAGAAACTGTGGGTTAATTAGCTAGTCAATTGTGACTGTAAATAATTGACACTATCCATCGCTGGCAGCTCCTTCTTCAGTAGCTCTCCATCTCTGCGCCCATCTCTTTCTTTAGTAACACGATCTATAATAAAGGAAACAAAGGAGTGATGCAAGGAAGCAGCCAGAGCTGGATGTGTTGCTGTTTTTGAGCATTTGTTATTGGTTTTTAGACAAAACTTAGGTGATTTTTGTTACCGTGTTGTTGGTGCGTAATATCCATCGACTTTGTCGATCACTAACCTATGTAGGGGAACTTGGCTGGCCACGAGTATTC
Source organism: Astragalus glycyphyllos (assembly GCA_963573325.1). Lineage (NCBI taxonomy): Eukaryota > Viridiplantae > Streptophyta > Magnoliopsida > Fabales > Fabaceae > Astragalus > Astragalus glycyphyllos. Next base: position 120,214,227 of record OY754307.1, on the reverse strand, counting down.
GACTTTGCCGGCCAGTGTAATTCTCCCCTCTCAAAAGAGTTTTGCCACACCCAAGATTCGAACTCGAGATCTTCGGTGATATCCAAACGCAGTTGGTGACAAAACTAATTAGTTGTTGTTTCATATATATATATATATATATATATATATATATATATATATATATGGTTTCCAATCACATCATGACACGTGAACTAATTTTTTGAAAACAACTAAAAAAATAATATAAATAATTATCTTACGTGTCATTGTGTGATCGGAAAACATTAGCCACCAATCAATCATATCTATAGAACAACACCTAAGTTTTCATCTAAAAAAAAACACCTAAGTTTTCATCTTTGTATTTTACCTTGACTCAGCCCCACAAAAAACTTTATAAGGTTTTTTTTTACTCTCATTTCTAATAGTACGTTACTTAGATTTTTTTTCCCAATACACCCTAGTCGCACTCTGTATCTATTACATGATGAAGAGGAGTGAGAGGCTCAACAACAAATCTAGAGTCAAAGATAGACTTTAATACCATATTAAAGTCTAATTCAACCACAAAGAATGCACTAGAAAGAAGAGGAGTGTCTAAACTTTTTAAGGTCAATTTAAGTCCTATCTCTAGTAAATGTAGGACATGAGGTTTTTTTTTATTACACTCCCATCGCGCACCTACGGTTATTTGGGTTTTGCTCTTGGATATGGTGGTGGGTGACCTAACAAGGTATCTGAATCTAAGATTGGATCTAATAGCATATTCTAATTAGAGTCTAACTCACAACCACAAAACTAGCTGGTAAGATGAATTAGGTCTTATGTAGTCAATATGAGGCTTGAGTTTCTTCTAACGACCCCCATAGCATGCTCAAGACTCTTTGGGTCTAGTGCTTGGATATGGTGGGTACCAACTTCTATTTTGAGATTAGCTCAACCCCTTAAAACCGAGTAGTAATAAGGTGAGCAGTGTTGCAGCCTAATAAGTTTTTGCTAGGTGTTATCATTCGTCAATGGAAGACTTGGTCTTTATACACTCCCGCTGTAAACTAAGGGCTATTTGAGAATAGTATGTGGATTTACGGTAGATTTTAATACTGTCTTAACTTTTTGTTCTAACCTATAAACCCTCGACTAATAAGGAGATGGGTACTCAACCTTTATAAGTATTTCTTATGTCTTACCTTTTTTGTTAATAGGAAAAAGTGTTGTTAATTATTTGTCGGAGAAGAAATGTTTGAACCCTGAACCTCCTCCTTATACTTCTTCTGTGCTCTTAGCTCGCTGACTAAAATACCTACTTCAGAGTCTTAAAGTCTTATCTTTTATCAATGTGAGACTTAGGTTTTTTCTAATACATCTCCATCACGCTCTTCATGCTATTTGAACTTGGCATATGTATATGATGAGTGACTCAACCAAGAGTGTAAGATTCCATATATGCTCTAATACTGTCTTACGTTTTGTGTCTAACAAGCCCACCAAACAAGCTAATAAGTATAGGATATCAATATTTAGATCTAATCTCTAAGTGAGACTTGGGCTTCCCACACAATATGAGTACCAATTTTTACCTTAAAATTGAATGTAACCAAGAACACATAAAACCTGAATTAATATAGTTTGGACCAAACAAAATTAATGAGCTAAAACACTCAATTCAATTTGATATTTTCTGAATTAAGTTGAGCCAAATTGGTTTGATGATCAACTATAGGACACGTATTTTCAAAGTTGAAGAACAGGGTTGGCACGTGAAGGGGTGTAGACAACAGTTAGGGTGGCCCTTACATTACAAGTGCTTTGACCATTGTCTAAATATTATTTCCACAAATCACAGTCCACCGTTTTTTTATCAACTAAATTGATTTTCATTAAAATATGGGTTTGTTTTTTTTCTACCCCACCCTTTGAGGTTATACCCCACAAAAATTGAAAACCCGAAAATACCCCAAAAATTGAGTTCAACGGATTTATCTCCTATGAGATAAACCCGCTTTGGAAAAATTCAAAACGGATTTATCTCATAGGAGGTAAATCCGTTTTGAAAAAATTCAAAGCGGATTTATCTCCTATAAAATAAATCCGCTTTGAAAAATTCAAAGCGGATTTATCTAACAGGAGATAAATCCGTTTGAACTTAAATTTTTGGGGGGTATTTTCGGGTTTTCAAATTTTGTGGGGGTAGATTGTGAAATGGTGGGGGTAGCAAAAAAACCCTTAAAATATTTGGGCTTAGCCATGAAACCAAAACACACAAGCACACGGTATATGGGCCACATCATAGCTGGCCCACACCAACAACAACAAGGACGAAGACACAATCCACAAATAAATCCACTAGTTAACCCAGTTCACGAAAACAAAAGACCCGAGTCCACTCAAAAGCTAAACAATAATACATGAAAGAGAAACTACAACTATCATTTACCCACTTTCACGAAAACGACAATGGAGGAAACACGACTCTCAGCAACCCCCAAAAGCAAACCCTAATTCGGCTATCACAATCAATCGCCCCACCCACCCCAAACCTCTACACAATTGCTTTCGATTCAATCAACACAACAAGAGATCTAGGATGGACCATCACCTAGTTATGCGGAAGAGAATCAGCAGCATCAAGCTTAGCAATTAGATTTGCGACAGCGTTTCCCGATTGGTGCGTCCAAAGAAACCCTAACTAGTAAACTTTTCCTTCATAGCTAGAATGTCCATCAACAGATGATTTATTTCCCTTCTTCTGATGTTTCCTCAATACACTTCAACTAGGTTATTGCAATCAGACTTAATGACAACATAGGGAGGTCCAACATGAAAGCAAGATGCATCGCGTCTCTCGGGGCTAAAACTTTAGCAACTAAGGCGGAGTAAGCATAGATCTATGAGGTAATCCCCGAAACCAGTTTCCCCTTATTGTCACGACACACTATCCACTAAAACCTCGGCCTGTGCTCACATCAAATTGGGCATCAGAGTTAATTTTTATGAAGTTGATACGGGGGGTCTCCAGTACTACAAACACAATCCTTCTGAAGCTGTTGAAGGGGGTGTGGGTTAACAACACGCTTGGAATTCAAAAACTCTAAATAGGAAGCTTTGATAGCAAAAGGAGCTTATCTGGGGTTTGGGTTTAGATCTTCAAATACCTCAAGGTTTCGGGTTTTCAAATGTACCATAGAGAAAATAGAGCAGTAGTAAGGGTAACATGCATGTCAGAATTAGATTGAGAGTCTCCTTCCATCAGGCTATCCAACCAGATGCAGATATTGGTAGTATTGGTTGCTGTAGGAACTGGGCAAATCTGAAGGACATACCATAAGGGAGTAGTCCATGGGAAAGTAGGAATAAATGTTCAATTGACTCCTCGGTTTATCTTACAAACAGGGCAACTCTTGAAATTTCTTTTTAGTCAGGTTGAGCTTAGTAGTAATAGCATTGTTTTTAATCTTCCATACCAAGTGCTTGATTCTTTTGGGACCTTAGCCCCCCCATATACACTTCCAACAAGTAGTGGAGTGGCAATATGAAGATGAAGAATTAATACTAGCTCTACCAATATCCTCAAGAAGACTGAGATATCCTGACTTTGTAGAATAATTGTCATCCTTTGTTAACGGCGAGAGCAATTTAACTTTATATTTAATTGTGAAAACAAGTAGTGGGGACTAAAAACAAAATTGTGAAATTTTATAGAGACTAAAAATATATTTAATTTTATAGTTAATTAGTTTAGTAGTTTATCGACCAAAGCAGGGTTTTTATGAAGTGTGTTTATCCTGTTAGTTTATAAATATTTTTTCTAGACACTACTTAAAATAGTATATGAGATCTTAAAATAAAAATTCTGACATAGAAAACACTTTTACATAGAGATTTGGATCTACTACAGTCATATTTGATTACAGTGTCCTGAATTTAGGCTAAAAAGTTTTTTATTCAAGTAATTTATAGATATTACACACAATTACTTATCATCATTTAGATATTACACACAAAGTAAAAAGGAAATGTAAAAGCATCTATTAGTTAACATTTTGTACTAGTTAGTCTAACTAACTGTTGTAGTTAGCTTAACCATTGTAACCTAGATAGATAGTAACCATAGTTAGTCTTCTAGTTACATTTCAGTGATTATCATTTATTCTGTATATAAACTCAACTCTGTACAGTGACTCAGTTAGTTAGAAATATAACAGAAAAGTTCATTTCTATCTCTCTCTTTTGCAAAGCTTGATTTCTCTCTTCCATGGAGTTTCACATTCATTTTTCACATGGTATCAGAGCACCTTTCTAGGGGCTCTGATCACCACCGTTTTGCGCACTCAATTTCTGCTTCGTGACGAGATTGCCACTCTTAGGTCGAAGCTCACGTTTCCGACGGTATCTCTCACCTCTCTTGATTGTAGATCAAATCTCACGATTACGATCGATTTCTGTTATCATCTTCATTTCTAGCGATTCAATTTTCTGTAATCAATTTCCAATTTCATCAATGGCTTCTCCGATTGCGACGAGTTCTCCTTCCTCCGGTACTATTCCCGGTAACCTAGAAAACTCAAATTCCATCAAAAACTACCAAAGTGACATGCTCAATCCATATTTCATGCATCCTAGTGACAATCCAGGAATAGGGATTGTCACTCCTCCTTTGAACGGCAACAATTATCATACCTGGTCGAGATCGATGACCATGGCGCTTAGGTCGAAAAACAAGATTCATTTTATCAATGGTTCTTTACCAAGACCTTCTGATGAAGATAGGGATTCATTAGCGTGGGATCGATGCAACACGATGATAATGTCGTGGATCAACAACTCTATAGTGCCAGAGATTTCACAAAGCATCCTCTGGATGGATACAGCGGCTGAAGTGTGGAAGGATCTGAAAGATAGGTTCTATCAAGGAGACATATTCCGGATTTCTGATCTTCAAGAAGAGATCTACACAACAAAACAAGGTGATGGATCTAACTCTACTTACTATACAAAATTAAAGAAATTATGGCAAGAACTGGAGAATTTCCTTCCTGCACCTAGATGTAGTTGTACTTTAGATGACTGTAAGTGTGATGCCGTAATAAAATTCAAAGAATACAGAGAAACTGAGAAGGTCTTAAGGTTTTTGAAAGGCCTAAATGAACAATATACATCAGTGAGATCACAGATTATGCTAATGAAAAGTATATTCTCTATTGATTCAACAAGAAAGGCAAAGTGTTGTGCCAGATGAACCTAAGATACTAGCTGCAGTCAATCATCAAGGAAGAGGAACCACATGGGGAAGAGGTGACCGTGGTGGTAGAATCTCTTTTGGTAGAGGAAGAGGCACAAGAATCTGCTCATACTGTGGGAGAACTGGACATATGGTAGATACATGTTATAAAAAACATGGTTATCCTCCCACTGCCACAGTTAACAATTGCACTAATGCTGAGAACAATGATGAAGACAGCAACTCTGTGGACTGTGATGAGGAACAGCAAGAGGCAGGGAAGCAGAATTCAGGAAACTTTGGCTTCACTCCAGAGCAATACAAAGCAATACTAACACTTCTACAAAACTCATCACAGACTCCACCTCATGAGATCAACCATTTCACCACTGTGAAATCAGGTATAATCTGCCTTATTCCTAATCCTAATAGATCAAAAACATGGATCATTGACACTGGGGCCACTGACCATGTCTGCTTTTGCAAAAGTTATTTTCAATGCCTCAAGAAAATTAAACCTATCACCATTAAATTACCAAATGGAACATATGTTACCACTGATCTTGCTGGAACAGTTTTATTTGACAATGATTTATGTATAACAGATGTGTTATACATACCAGATTTTTCTTTCAATCTTATTTCAATACCTAAACTTGTTATTGACATTGATTGTGATGTGCACCTTAACAGAAAAGGATGTCTGATACAGGAGGACATTTGCCAGAAGATGATTGGGAAAGCTGAGCTCAGGAATGGATTGTTTCATCTTGAAACACCATCAATAAGAGTCTCTACAAAGTTCACCTCACATTCTGTTGTCAATAACATCACCACCCTAGAAAGGAACCCTGACTGTGATCTCTGGCATTTGAGGTTTGGTCATCCCTCATATGACAAATTAGTAGAAATTAGTAAACATTTTCCAAGCATTACTTGCATTAGAAACAACTTTCCTTGTGATATATGCCATTATGCAAAACAAAAACGTCTTTCTTTTCCTAATAGCTCAAGTGTATCCAATGAATGTTTTGATTTAATACATATGGATATTTGGGGACCTATATCAGTCCCCTCAATGTTTGCTCACAAATATTTCTTAACTGTAATGGATGATAAAAGTAGATTCACTTGGGTTTTTCTTATGAAACTTAAATCTGAAGCTTCACAACTAGTGAAGTCTTTTGTTTCTCTTGTTCATACACAATTTGGAAAAATGATCAAGTGCATTAGAACTGATAATGGTCCAGAATTTCTCATAAAAGATTTTTATGATGAAAGGGGTATCATTCATCAAACATCATGTGTTGCTACCCCTCAACAGAATGGAATTGTTGAGAGGAAGCATCAACATATCCTCAATATCACAAGAGCTTTACTCTTTCAAGCAAAATTGCCAAAATATTTCTGGGCACATGCTGTCAATCATGCTGTTCATATAATAAACAGATTACCCAAAAATTTCTTTCACAAAAATCCCCTTTTCAAATTTTGCATCAAAGTTTACCTGATTTGCATTCTTTAAAAGTTTTTGGTTCTTTGTGTTTTGCATCCACACTAAAGGCAAACAGAAAAAAGCTAGATTCTAGATCAAGAAAATGTATTTATTTGGGTTTTAAAACTGGAGTCAAAGGTCACCTTCTTTTTGATCTTAACTCTAGAGAAATATTTATTTCAAGAGATGTTAAATTCTTTGAGCATATTTTTCCTTATCAATCTAAGTCACATGAGGGATCCACATCTCAAACCAAGACATCTCCCATCACACAAGACACATACTATGATGACCTTATTCAAAATCCACAACCCTCACAAGCCAACATTGAAACATCCATTCCTGCCCAAGACAGCCCTCCACACACCAACACCACAGAAACTTCAAGTCCTATACTGGACAACACTCCACATACCAGCACCACAGACACTTTAAGCCCTACACAGAACAGCTCTCCTGCACAAAATGACCCAGCTCCTGATAATACAACATTGAAACATCCATTACCTGACCCAAATGACACTGAGCTTAGAAGATCATGTAGGACCAGAAATCCTCCCACCTATCTACAAGACTATCACTGTAATCTTCTCACTGATGCAATCCATTCTTCAAGCTCATCCAATCCCAAAGCATACTCTGACAAATGTAAGTATCCTATTTCTGATTTTGTGTCATATGATAATCTGTCCACTGCACACAAACACTACACACTCAACCTATCCAGTTCACTTGAACCTAAATCTTATGAGGAAGCTGTCTGTGATGAGAATTGGAAGAGTGCTATCCATGCTGAACTAGCTGCTCTGCAGAAAACCAAAACCTGGGAACTGGTTGACTTGCCTCCATCCAAGAAAGCTGTAGGATGTAAATGGGTATTCAAATTAAAGCTACATGCTGATGGTTCTATTGAAAGGTACAAAGCAAGACTTGTAGCAAAGGGGTTTACACAAACTGCTGGAATTGATTACATGGAAACCTTCAGCCCAGTTGTAAAAATGACCACTGTAAGACTGCTCATGGTTGTTGCTGCTACTGAAAATTGGCACTTATGTCAATTGGATGTGAATACAGCCTTCTTACACGGAGATTTATTGGAAGAAGTCTACATGAAACCTCCACCAGGTCTTGAATTATCCAACTCCAACACTGTATGCAAATTACAAAGGTCCCTCTATGGCTTAAAACAGGCAAGTAGGCAGTGGAATGCCAAGTTAACTGACACATTATTAGCTACAGGATATACACAATCTAAGTCTGACTACTCATTATTCACCAAATCCTGTATCACTGGATTCACTGTAATCTTAGTTTATGTTGATGATTTGGTACTGGCAGGGACTGATATTGAGGAAATTAACAGAGTTAAAACACTGTTGGACCAGAAATTCAGTATCAAAGACTTAGGGAAACTCAAGTACTTCTTAGGGTTTGAAGTTGCTCGAAATGCAACTGGAATATCACTGTGTCAGAGAAAGTATGCACTAGACATGCTTGAAGAGGTTGGTCTACTGGGAACTGTTGCGTCAAAAACACACTTAGAGCAAGTGTACTCTTTCGCAGAAGTAGTATAAAAGAATATCGTATCCACAGAGATTAATTAACAAGTACTAAACTACTTAAAATTATTTATTGTTTAGACGAGTGAATAATTGAGTTGTAATTGAAACTAAAATAGAAAGAAATAAATAAGAAGAATTAAAAATGCAAGATATAATCAATGGAGAGAGGTCTAGGGTCGCAGTTTCACTTGCAAGCTTCGATTCCCCTATGTCTAATTCTACTTGAATTCCCTTATTTTATTTAATTACCAATCCCTTTACTAAAACTATTAACCCGTTTGGTCATTCGTGATTAATATTCTTTTTCCTAAATTAACCCTAGTTTGGTCATGCTAGAATTTAAATTTAAGAAAAGCATGAAGTACAAAAAGGTTGAATGATTGGAAGACTAAATTAAAGTTTGGTCATTCATTAATTATAGTCTCAATTATCCTATAGGTCCACCAACTAGTTGTAGTACGGTCGCTAATCAACTAATTGATTATGAACATGCAAAGGGTCGTCAATCCTAATTATGTGATTAAAGCAATAGGACAATATTAATTGAAATAAAAACAGGAATTCAAATAAGAAATTAGAACATAAAGAGGTTTCTAAACATGCAAGATCCACCTAAGACCCTAGACGAGGACTTAGGTGTCCATAATAATAAAGAACAATAAAAGAAAAATAAGGTTAATGAATTACAGAAATAAGAATAACCCGAAAATAGAGAAAGTCTTAGTCTTTGTCTTCAATCTCCTTCTTTTACTCCAAAGCTCTTTCACGGTGCTGAAAAACTCTTCTCTCCCTCCGTAGCGTTCGTGTAACTATGGTTTGTTTATGTGGTGTGTGGCTTTGTTTGTGTTATGGTGTCTCCCCCCCTTTCAGAAGTGAAGCTCTCCTTTTATATTAGTTCCTTTTCTTTCTCTCCAAGCCACATTGTTAGCCTGTAATTTCGACAGGCTACATTAAAGATGGTCAACATGGCTTGATTTATATTTATTTCACAAAGACCATATTATTTCGACAAAGAAAATGGTCGTGTGCAAGGTAAACTCGACAAGTTTCCAGGGAAGCAAAAGCAAGAGAGAGGAAAATCGACACAGGCTTTCGACAGACAGAAATCAGGGCAGTTATGCGTTGAAGACTAGCAGTTGGTCGAAGCATGACAGAGCGGTTTCGGTCGAAAATAGGAGCGGTTACTTGGTCGAAAGAAAGAGCGGTTACTTGGCCGAAAGTAGGAGCAGTTACTTATTTTCAAACTGTTAGGCAGTTACTTAGTTCGAATTTCCCCCCTTTTTTCCCTTGTATAAATAACTGTTTCTGAGAAGAAACAGGGGTCGCGAAAATCACAATACACACCCGATTCCTGAAACTCTAACTTCCAAGCCAGAGCGAAAAACGAGTGGAAGAATCCCTGTATGTGATCGTGTACCATTTTTATGATTCAATGCAATTTGTTTTTCTTTTTCTTTACAATTCCTGCACCATTTACTGCTTCTTTTCTTTTCAATTCTGTTAATCAATTGCAAATCGTCCCCTTTTCTACATTTTCTGAAACAAAAACTTTTGCAATTCAAAGGCAATTGCTTTGAGATTTTTCTAGTTTGATCTCACAAACCTTCTAATAAAACTAGTGATTGTTTGCTAAAAACACCAGCAAACAAATTGGCACGCCCAGTGGGACTTTGCCTTTGATTTTGTTCATGTTTATACTCTCTTATTTGTATTCGCTGTTGTATGCACTTAAGAAGTGGTAAAATGGTTCGGTCCAGTACGAATAATGCGTCTAGTTCCAACCCTGTGGTTTCACAAGTGCAAGGAACAACAATGGATTCTGCAAACATTAGCGCAGGACCATCATCGTCGATAACCGTTTCTTCATTATCAATGACTAATGTTGGTTCAACGCAGTCAGAAATGGCATCTCTGCCTATGTCTTTGCCGTTAAGTGCAGGGCTTCATAGCCCTTACATGGCAATCGGAAACGGTTTAGACCCACGTTTGAATAACGTGCATCTACCCCCATTTCCTTTGGGAATGTATGGCATGCCTACTGGAATGCCACATATTTCGACCTTTTCCCCTACACATGTCTCTTCTGAGAGCGTATTTGGTCGAAATCCCCCAGCGTTAACCAATACATCTTTGTTGGCCTTAAGACAGCAAGTAGACGAGAGTAATCACGATATGGTGAATATGCTTACCCAACAAATTGGTACATTTTTCAATCCATTGATTCAAAATACCAATAGCAGTTACCAAATGTTGGCAAATCAGATGAGTAGGATTGCAGACTTCTTTGGGGCTCCAGCGGTTAATAATAGGCAAGTTCCTATTATTGCGGGTAATGCGTCGCCAGTTAACCCCCAAGAAGCAGTTGCAGTCGAAGCGTCGACAGTTGTAGGCGAACTACAAGGGGCAGTAAACCACGTCCCTGAAGTAGTTTTGGTAAATAGACACCAGAACGCTGACGAAGTTGTTCGACAAGTGCAACAACACAATGTTGGCGCAGAAAACAATATAGCTACTTTAGTCGAAACTATTTTGGCGCAAAATGGCCTTAACATAGGTTTACAAAGGCCTAACTTTGTATCACCATTATGTGAATACGTGTTACAAACTGAGTTACCAAGGGGATGGAAAGTTCCCAAGTTTACTAAGTTTGGTGGGGAGACAAATGAGTCCACAGTCGAACACATTGCTCGTTTCTTGACTGAGGCTGGGGACTTAGCACAAAATGAGAATTTGAAGATGAAATATTTTCCAAATTCTCTAACTAAAAATGCTTTCACTTGGTTCACGACCTTACCCCCTGGTTCTATGTTCACATGGGGGCAATTAGAAAAGGCATTCCATGCACAGTTTTACATGGGCCAGTCGAAAATTAGTCTTAAAGAATTGGCTAGTGTTCGGCGCAAAATGCCTGAAACTATTGATGATTACTTAAACAGATTTAGGCTGTTGAAATCTCGTTGCTTCACACAAGTCCCTGAACATGAGCTTGTCGAAATGGCTGCTGGTGGCCTTGATTACTCAATTAGAAAGAAATTAGACACATCTCATTTGCGAGATATGGCTCATTTGGCTGATAGAGTTCGACAAGTTGAAAGGCTTAGAGAGGAAAAATCTAGGTCGAATGGGTATCATTAGAAAGAAAAAGTGGCATATGTCGAAGAAGAATTTGACGTTACATATAGTAATGTCGAAGAAGAGGAGATAGACGTGGCTGAACTTAAGCCTGGTCCTCCTTATACCTGTAAATTATTAAGGCCTGCGAATGGGAATAACCCTATAGAGCCTAAGAACGATAGATTTATGCCTAAGACTTATACTTTTGATGTTACGAAATGTGATGAAATTTTTGATCTTTTAGTAACTGATGGTCAAATATTAGTGCCTAAAGGCCTTAAAATACCAACTTTTGACCAAAGAAAGAAAAAGGGTTATTGTAAGTTCCATAATTTTTTGGGACATAACACTGACCGTTGTGTGCTCTTCAGGGATATTGTGCAAAAAGCAATTGACGAAGGAAGACTCAAATTTGCTGATAAGAAAATAAAAGCTCCTATGCAGATTGATGTTGATCCATTGCCTAAGGCTGAAGCTATGTACTCTGAACCTGTCGAAGCTGATGTAGGCATGGTGGATGCTCAATTGGCAGACCCTCCTAAGTGTGTCAAGACTGCCACCGAGAAATTAAAAGGTTTTGTGTATGCTGAAGGTAGAAAACAGGAAGTGACCCTAAAAGAATATGATGGGAAGATACATGCTGTGTATCCAAAGGCTGAGGAAGAATTGATAGATTTCCTCAATCGGTGTAAGTGGAATAATTCTGAAGTTATGCTTTGCCCAAGGTGCAGTGCTGTTTTCGATAAAGAAGCAGCTAAAGCTGTCGAAGGTTATCAGGATCAACAACAACGCAAAAGAAAATGGCTTGATAACAGGCCAAAATTCGACTTTGCAAAAGGAGATCTTCCTGGCTATGAGGCTAAGGTGTCAGCAAAGCTTTCAACAAGTAAACGACAATTTGCTAAGGAGAAGTCCTCAGCAAAAGGGTATTTGAAGCTGTCAACAGGTAAATCCTTTGTCCCAAGTGCTAGTGCTCCTGTCGAAGAGTGGGTGCCCAATAATCAACGTGCTAAAGCTGTCAAGCCAGGTACTGATGCTATTAAGTTTAATTATAAGAATAACTATAAGGGTAAGAACCCTATGACTAGAACACAGTGGCGTCGTTACCAAAGACAACAGAAGAAGAAGGCACATTTTGACATTAACCAGGTTCCAAGTCATTTGGCTAATAATCAAGTTCCACGCAGCATGATAGTGGCGAAGAGTGAGGTTCACAAAGCTGAAGTTGCCACAAAGAGGAATGCTGATGTTGTTAGTCATGTGTGTGCAGCGAATAAGGCCAAAGGCAAGGCTGTGGTAACAGAAAAGTCAAGAAGGCCTGCTCTTGAAAGAATATTTCCTCCATTGTCAACAGTGAAAGAAAGAAATGCTGATCTCGACATGGATGAAGACATGGAGTCTGATTTTAATGATTCTGAGGATGATTTCGACGTTGTTTGCAATGTGGTATCAATACTGCCTCTGGAGTACGATGTTATCACAGTACCAAATGACGTTGAAGAGGATTTTACAGAGGATATGGCTCATCATAAGCCAATGTGTTATTATGTGATGAACAATGGTTGTGTCGAAGACCAAATGGCTACCTTCGAGAAGCCAGATGTGAGTATGCAAAACCACTTGAAACCCCTGTATGTCCAAGCCAAAGTCAATGGTGTTGGGATTAACAAAGTGTTAGTGGATGGTGGAGCTGCAGTGAATTTGATGCCACATGGTCTTTTGAAGAAGATTGGTAAGTTCGATACTGACCTCAGGCCACATAACATTGTCTTAAGCAACTATGAAGGCAAAACTGGCCATTCTTTGGGGGCCATTGAGGTGGACTTAATCGTTGGTTCCATAAAGAGGACTACATTGTTCTTAGTGATAGCCTCTAAAGCGAATTTTAATTTACTCCTTGGTAGAGAGTGGATCCATGGAGTTGGTGCTGTCCCTTCAACTTTGCATCAACGTTTAGTAATGTGGAAGGAAGATGGTTTGGTAGAGTATGTTGAAGCCGATCAGAGCTACTTCCGTGCTGATGTGAACCAAGTTACCAAGGAAAACTTTGAGAAACAAATGGCGAAGATTGCGCCATGTTCATCTTCTAATGAGGCATATGTCCCTGCGGATAATGTTTTTGCCTCAGTTCATCTTGACCCAAATTATGGTTTTGTTTGGGAAAGAGAAATAATGGGAGATGATAGTGTCTATCCTGATGGTGTTTTTCGACCAACGGGGTGGAACACTGGTTCTTGAAAGTGTTCTTATGTCAGTGCCCAATGCATGGGACAAAATTACGGCTTATATGGCCGAAAACAAGTTTAAAGCGGCTATGGAGGCCGAAATTATTCAACAAACAATGGCTGTCGAAGCCAGTGAGTTACATGAAGAAAATGGCATAATCATAGATGAAAAACTTGACTGTATCTATGATAATGATCCATTAGGTTTTGAAAAGGATCCTAGAGATTTGACAAAGCATATGCAAGCTCAAGACCCGTTAGAAGAAGTTGATTTGGGAAATGGCTCAATAAAAAGGCCAACTTATATTAGTGCAAATATTGATGCTTCTCTAAAAATCCAAGTCATCACATTGCTAAGGGAGTTCAAAGATTGCTTTGCTTGGGATTACGACGAAATGCCTGGGTTAAGTCGAGAAGTAGTGGAAATGCAATTACCAATTCGACCAGGGAAGAAACCAGTGAAGCAAGTACCAAGAAGATTTGCTCCTCAAGTGTTGGCTAAGATCAAAGAGGAAATCGAAAGGCTGTTCAGAAACAAATTCATCAGAACTGCCAGGTATGTCGAATGGTTAGCCAATATAGTTCCTGTAATAAAGAAAAATGGGACTCTTAGAGTTTGCATAGATTTTAGGGATTTAAATAATGCATCTCCCAAAGATGAATACGCAATGCCTGTGGCAGAAATGCTAATAGATTCAGCAGCAGGATTTGATTATCTTAGTATGCTTGATGGTTATTCTGGGTATAATCAAATCTTCATTGCTGAAGAGGATGTGTCAAAAACTGCTTTTAGGTGTCCAGGGGCATTGGGTGTTTATGAATGGGTAGTAATGCCCTTTGGCTTAAAGAATGCTGGTGCTACATATCAGAGGGCCATGAATTCTATGTTTCATGATTTTATTGATGATTTTATGCAAGTATACATAGATGATGTGGTGGTTAAATCTTCCTCAGAAAGTGGTCATTTAGACCATCTTCGCCGTTCTTTTGAAAGAATGAGGAAATATGGATTGAAATTAAATCCATTAAAATGTGCCTTTTGTGTGCGTGCAGGTGATTTCTTGGGTTTTATAGTGCACAAAAAGGGCATTGAAATCAATCAGAATAAGACTAAGGCAATTATGGAAACGAAGGCCCCTTCGACCAAAAAAGAGCTTCAGTCATTGTTGGGAAAAATCAATTTCCTTCGAAGATTTATATCAAATCTAAGTGGCAAAACACAAGTTTTTTCGCCATTATTAAGACTGAAGAAGGAAGAAGAGTTCAAATGGGAACCAATGCATCAAGCAGCCTTCGACGAAATCAAGTCTTATTTGATGAAACCACCAATTTTGTTGCCTATTATTAAACACAAAGTGCTCAAATTGTATATAGCAGCTTCTGATAGAACAATAGGTAGCATGTTAGCACAAGAGGATGATAGTGGTGTCGAAAGAGCCATTTATTACCTCAGTAGGGTCTTAAATGATGCCGAAACGAGGTACTCTCCTATAGAAAAGTTGTGCCTTTGTTTGTATTTTTCGTGTACAAAGTTAAAGCAATATATAAAACCAGCTGATGTTTCTGTTTATTCACATTTTGATGTTATTAAGCATATGCTGTCGAAACCAATAATGCATAGCCGAATTGGTAAATGGGCTTTGGCTTTGTCAGAATACAACTTAACTTATCAACCTCTAAAATCAATTAAAGGACAAGTGGTTGCTGATTTTATAGTAGACCATTCTGTTGTTGAAGAAACATTAAGTTTTGTAGACGTATATCCTTGGAAGTTGTATTTTGATGGCTCAAGCCATAAACATGGAGTTGGGATTGGTATTTTAATAATATCTCCTACTAACATTCCAACAAAGTATAAGTTTAAAATTCGAGATGTTTGCTCCAATAATGAAGCTGAGTATGAGGCTTTAATAGTAGGCCTTGAAATTTTACTTGAGCTGGGGGCAAGTCATGTTGAAATAAAAGGTGACTCTGAGTTGGTTGTCAGACAATTGACAAGAGAGTACAAATGCATTAAAGAGCACCTTATTAGATACTTTGTTGTTGCCAATGCTTTGTTAAAAAGATTTGAGTCTGTTCACTTAGAACATTTACCACGAATTGATAATCAAGTGGCAAATGAATTGGCACAAATTGCTTCAGGCTATAAAGTTTCAAAACAAAGCCTGGAAGAGTTAATCGAAATAAAGGATAAAATCATTTCTAATGACTATTCTTCGTCACTATTGTCAACACCAAGAATTGGGGGGGCAACAAACGCAAACGAGGAACTAGTCGTTGACGAAAAACGTCGATTTTTTGGTGACTTTGACTTAGCAGAAATTTTTGCTCTTGACAATATGACCAATAATGATTGGCGAAGGCCTATTGCGGAATATTTGCAAAATCCCACAAGAAATACCAATAAAAAGGTAAAATACAGAGCTTTGAGCTATGTGATAATTGGAAACGAATTGTTTAAAAAGACTCCTGAAGGAGTACTATTAAAATGTCTTAGTGAAAATGAGGCATATTTAGCAGTTTCTGATACACATAGTGGAGCGTGTGGTTCACACCAAGTAGGCCACAAAATGAAGTGGTTATTATTTCGACAAGGAATGTATTGGCCAACTATGCTGAAAGATTGCATAGAATTTGCTAAGGGGTGCCAAGAGTGTCAAAAGCATGCTGGGATACAACATGTACCTGCAAATGAATTGCATGCCATAGTCAAACCTTGGCCATTTAGAGGTTGGGCTTTAGATGTGATTGGAGAGATAAAGCCAACTTCGTCGAAGGGCCATAGATATATCCTTGTGGGAATTGATTACTTCACCAAATGGGTTGAAGCTATACCTTTAGCCAATGTTGATCAGGAAGCAGTGATAAGGTTTATTCAAAATCATATCATTTATAGGTTTGGAATTCCAGAAACCATTACTACAGATCAGGGATCAGTTTTCACTGGTAGAAAAATGGTAGAGTTTGCTTCCGAAATTGGTTTTAAGTTATTAACTCCTACATATTATTTCCATCTATAACAATTATATATCGAACCAAAACAAAATACTTGTTTTTGATAGTTGTGCCATTGAACATAGGTATAAACAACAAAATACATGTATTAGGAGGGTGTGTTCAATTTTCTGAAAACCAATAATGTAAAGGTCGATTTAATTCTCTTAATTTCAGTTACAGGCAAACAATAACTCATATTACGTTTTTTGTGTAACAAATATTTTTCATCACTTTAACAGTCGGTTCTATAAACTGAACTAACTTGTATGCCATTTTTTTCCATACAAAACCATTTAAGAAAATCAAAACAAATTATTT
Organism: Astragalus glycyphyllos; assembly: GCA_963573325.1. Lineage (NCBI taxonomy): Eukaryota > Viridiplantae > Streptophyta > Magnoliopsida > Fabales > Fabaceae > Astragalus > Astragalus glycyphyllos. Next base: position 120,197,316 of record OY754307.1, on the reverse strand, counting down.
TTAAATCTTATAATACAATGGCAAAAACCACCATAGCTTATTCCCTTGTTTTACTTTCCCTTGTTATGACAATTATCAAAGGTATCGAGGCGATAAGAAGAGTTCCATTAGGGTATATTTGGGAGGGGTTTTGCGAGGGGAGGGAAGGGAAGCGCATATTTTTCAATTCTAAATTGAGGAAGCTATAAAATGTCTCTAAACATAAATCAAATGTGATTAAAAACGTTATATCGATATCTATTAAATTGTTCTTTTAGTTTTTTAAAATCTCAAATACATATTAAAATATAGATAAATCTTTTTCAAGCCCTCCCCTCCCTTCTCCTTGCAAAACCCCCTCCCAAACATACCCTTAGAGTCATCAAAAAGAAGAGATCTAGTGGTACCGGCATTTGTCCTACCCTTAGGCCTCGTATCCACCCAAGCTTTCTGATGGTATTATGTGTACTCAGAGAAGGAGAGACTTTGTGGAAAAATTAAAATTGAATTTAAGTGTCTTTGGAAGACTGAGCCTAATTGCTGCTCACCTTTTTGATTATTAAATGATGTATTATGAAATACATAGGGATATATGAAGAATAAAAAATTTATAATGAAAGTTGCAACAAGTACTTTTTTTTTTTTTAATAATTAAATGTTAGTGGGGTGGGGGCTGTTAGTTTCCAAGGTTTGAATCTTAGACCCAACTACTTCATGTTCCTTATCTCGTCAACTGAGCTACCTTCATGAGACAGTTGCAACAATTAATTGTTTTTGTTGGTTAATTTGTGTAATGTTCATCGTCATTGTATTCAAATACATTTAAGGTTAATTGTCTTTAAGATTAAGTTTTGGTGTGATCCAAATAATGTAATATCAATTATGTAATGCAAACAACACAAAAAAAATTAATCATGAATCTTCTTACCTAAAATGAAACTTTAAACAAACTGAAACTTATTTGAAACAAATTAAGAACTTATAGGACGAACATGAAACAAACAAAATCTTTTACAGTGAAGTTCAAATCTGCAACAATGACTTTTACCCAAGAAACTCAAATATGTATCTAGAAGAAATCTTATAACAAAAAATCTACATCCCCAGAATTTTTCTTATCCTGGCCAAGTAGATTCCAAGTCAGATAATATCTACATGCAGTGGCATTACGATATCATTTACAAGACAACTATTGTTCTTGCTTCTTCATTTCATACTCAAATACCAATAATTCAAGGAAGATGTCATGAAGATAATATTGACCACAAAACTCCATTAAAAGAGGATGTATTACAAGTACAGAGCTGAGTTTATTGATCCATATGCACTCCAAGAGAAAATCTAAATGTTGGAATTCATATTTAAGGGATGCTTCAAACGGGGAGAGAAAATTGAACTTTTTTCTATTCGTTATGGTTTTGTCCCATTGAGTTTTCCTGGGAAGGTTTTTAACAAGACAGTTCCCATAGAAAGTTGTACTCTTTCCTTCACTAGGTTTTTTTCTTCAGGTTTTTTCTTAGTAAGGTTTTAATGAGGCATATTCTCGAAAAACATTCAATGGAGAGTGTTATGAATAATAAGATAGTGGATGCCAAGTATTCTCATTACTCCATTAGTATGTGGATTGTTAGTGGTCTTTAATAATAGATGATCATTACTATCCTACTTATGTCCTATAAATAGGACTCATCATACTAGTGAAAAGACATACTTGTGAAGAACATAATGCAAATACTCTTTCATTCTCTTCTTCATCCCTATTCTCTTATACGATGTTTTATATTTGTTCTTATTAGTTTTGATTATTTTCATAAATAAAAATTATATAATATATATAATTATATAATTGCAAATGTGTGAAGCTGGCATGCTTTCACCAAAGCAAATATATATTCGATGATTAAAGCAAATATATAAAAAAAAAAGGGAATTGAGCATTAACGAGCAGCTATAAAACTGCCAGCAAATCAGATACATGTATGTATCAATGAACTTCAATTTTATTTATTTACCAACGGATACATATATGTATCAATCAACTTCACTTCTATTTATTTCCTCAGATTCCTCAACCTTAAACCGTAAATTCAGTTAAAAAAGAATTTTAAACCGTAAAATATAAAAAGAAACTGTACTCTTACATTTTATTCTCTATACCACTTACAGATCGAATCAAAACAAAATACTTTCTTTTTTTAGTTGTGATCCGTTGGATATAGGTTCAAGCAAGAAAATAGATGTATTTTACTTGTGCTTTTTCTTATTTTTTATTAGGAGCGTGTGTTCAATTTTTTGAAAATCAATATTGTAAAGGTCGATTTAATTCACTTTCAATTACAGTCAAACAATGATTCTCATTACGTTTTTTCCTATAACAAATAGTTTTCATCACTTTTATAAATTGGACTAATTTGTATGCTAACATTTACCAAACAAAACCATTTAAGAAAATAAAAACAAATTATGTTTAACTCTTATACACCGGCAAAAACCACCATAGCTAACCCAGGGGCGTGTGGTTGAGCGATTAAGGCTCATCCTCTCTTAATCAAGTGTCGATGGTTCGATCCTCGGGTTGGGTATGGAACACCTTTAAATTCATGGGCCAACTGTCCCACCCTTCAATGTGCCTCCAATCCAACGAGGGGATTAGTCATTGCGTTCGGCGGTGAATACCCTGGTCTCTACTAAAAAACCACCATAGCTTCCCTTGTTTTACTTTTCCTTGTTACGACAATTATCAATATTACGGACTTAATAGATTTGAATTTTGTGTATAAATTTAAGGAAAATGATTCATGGTACGAAGGGATTGTTTTGAAGAAAAGAACGAAGGCCAATATCATCCCAACTACCTCTGAGTTTTGTCTCAAACCGCCACTTTTCAAATTCCTTTTTTTTTTATGTAAACCAACACGTCAGCAATTCTGACATTTCGTACCACAAAGTTGTCGTACTAAATAGCGCTACTCTAAATTTAAATTTTTGTGTCTTTGGAAAGTTGGGCGTTTATCATCATGGAGGCCAAATAATAGAGTAATTCTTTGGAAAGGTGGCGGAGCTAGCTAATATTTTACATGGAGGCCAAATAATAGAGTAATTCTTTTATAGGCAAAATAAACTTCAATAAAAGAGACTAAAAAATTTTAACCCCTCCGTAGCAAAATGTAAGCAAAAAGTTTGTATTTGGTTTAAATTTAGACCACATACAGACTTTTTTTGCTTCAATTTTGATACAGAGTGAATACAAGTTTAGATAGAAACAATAGTTAAGAAAAATTTCATTGAATACTAGTTTTATACACCACAAGTTCCACAACATGCGTAAATAAAAGTAGATGACTGACTATATGTATATTTTTTTTGACAAGAGATGACTATATGTAATTTACTATTTGCAATTTCAGAGATTTATATCTAAGGGAGATAACTAGCTTATAAACAAAGAAGAGATAAACAACATTACAAAGCTAGCAAGTCAGATAAGCTACTAAAATAACAACACTACAAATAAGTTTGTTTTGTTAACCTTTTCAGCACACTAAGTTATTCAGTCTCATTCTCTAAAGTGTAATAAAATATAGCAAGTAAAATCATTAAAAAGCTACTGAAGTTAGGATGTTTCAAGTTTATACCCGTTGGCTAATCACTGTCATTCTCGTCAATAAGAAGCATTAGAAATTCTGATTTCATTGAAAAAAGTGATATTAAAATTATTGCAAGTACCATTTTATTCAACTTTTTCCCAGCAGCATGGTTTTTACTAAAAAAGGTGAACTACAGAATTACAGATATTAGAAAGTAACTCATCCTTTAAAGTAGTGAATACAAGACTCCTTGCTGTCATGCATGACAAAAAACATTCTCAGAAGCAGGATCCTCATCAGCCACCTTTGAACAACCTCTTGATCACCCACTCAGAAATTGATAACAATAATATCTCTTTGTTTTTACTTCTTTCCCTTCTTGCCCTGCTTTTTCTCTGTATGATATGTATAAAAAGAAATATTAAAATTAGTTACATAACTGAAAATTTGTAATACATAGCTGCATCTAAATTTTAGGTGGAAAGTTGCCTTTTCTTGATATGAATGAAGCACCAACACAGACACAAACACCGGACGCAACACAGACACAAATATGGATACGCAGACACCGGTTTTAACTTGAAAAGTATTGAAAAAAACAAGAACTTTAAGTGTCGGTGTTTGACTCGATACGTGTCGGACACCGGACACGTCTTCAACTAGAAGTATCGGTACTACGGAGTTTGCTAGAATGAATGAATAGCTATCCGGCTTTAGAAAAAAAGTGGAAATTTTGTCATGGGAAGGGTTATTTTTCAATTCTCAGGTGGAAACAATCTAAACCAAACACAAAACACACAATTAGACAATAGATAATTCCCTTGTTCATAATCTTCGAATCTAGATTATTCAAAATCACTTATGCCACACTGATTATGCACACCTGATTTGATCTTCATGATTTTAGTGGATTCTGACTTAAAAGCAGATTTGATGAATTCAAATAATCAAATTGTAGGGGACATGCTTAATATTTCAACAGCAACAAGTTCAGTTAAGAATCAAGAATACAGTAAAGATAACACACTCACAGAAACATTAAAAAAGTATACACTTCATTATATGTATGAAGAGAGTTGGATACAGATTAGCTACCTAGTTTTCTCTTAGCTTCTGATTTCGCAAAGAACTCCCTCCATTCATCAGTTAGAACAAAAACCGGTTCTTCGTCCTCTTCCTCAACATCTAGCTCTATATGATCCACCTCTTGCAAAACTCTGATACCATCAAAAAGCATCACATAATGAAGTAGCCCAACTGACACATTTCATCAATCCAGTGTTGTCAAATTTCGCCTATAGGGGCACTATAGCACTATAGCATATCGGAATTTGTACAGTCTGTGATATGCCCATAAATATTGTCAAATAGCGGCTATAGCAGCGCAATAGCATAGCGAAATCTGAGCAAACAGCTATTTTCCGCAAATCACAATTGACAATACTGCATGAATCATTAATTATAACAAGAAAATAGATACAGCAACAGATAAAATGAAGCACAAAACAGGATAGCTCAACATCCAGAACTTAATAAGGGTAGCAGAAACAGTGCCACATAATTCCTTTTTAGGGGCCAGAGCAACTTGAAACAAAGATAACATGGCCAATTATCAAAGGAAAATTTGATTTTAAGTGAATGTTGATTTATAATCATTTATAAGCAGTTTCTCTCATAATAATAATTTAAATTGTAATTGCAAGTTGCTATCTACATATCATACAATCATTTGTTTGGTCAATATTATCTTCATAATTTTCCAGAAAACTAAGTTATGGATTTTGTATCATCTTATTGAATATGAAGGAAACATCAATTTGATTTCATATAAACTCTGTTGCATACATAATGTTAAAATCAAAATTTCTAAGTCTCTAAAATTTTACAATCTTGAGTTCTTAATTGATGCATCTGTAGTAATACTTGGTTCCCTAATTTTCCTAACTACGTTTTGAAATACAACCATTCCAATTTCCTATAAATAGTTACTATCTTTGAAGTACAGACACCTCTTCAGAGTGTCGTGTCCGAGACTCCGAGTGTCCGACACGACATCCCAATTTTCCAATAAATAGTTACTATCTCTGAAATCACGACACAAACCTCTTCCAAATGTTGTGTCCGAGTGTCCGACACGACTTTCCAATTTCCCGATAAATAGTTACTATCTCTAAAGCACGAACACCTCGTGTCCTAGTCTTTTTCAATCACCGACACCGACTCTGACTCTTCAATCACTAGTATTTTTCAAAAAAGTTAAAAATAAAACCAGTGTCTAGGTGACCGTGTCGTGTCTTCATAAGTTACTATCCTAATTGCACTTTGTGTTTCAATCTAGGTCTATATATATATGTAAATGTAAATATAAATAAAAAATAAAAATTAAAAACTCATAAAGTTTTACAATTCATTTTCTCTCCCTCCCAAAACCAAGCAGGATTTCTCATTTCACCACGAAATGGAGTTTGACACAAGAACAAAGAAAGAAAGAATAATAGAAAAGGGGAACTTACTGATGAGGAATATTAGAAGTAATAATAGGTTGTTGAGGAAGATTAGCGAAGTGATGAGGGTTGTGGTTATGGAGAGGACAGTGGTGGCAATGGCGGCGGAGAGGGCAGTGACGGCAGTGATTGTGATTGTGATTGTGATTGTGAGAGCATCGCATCCAGGATCCATGCGAAGAAGCCATGAACTCAGCACCCAATTGCAGCGTTAACGATCGTCGTTGGTGTTCACTTCACCGTCTTTTCACTTCTTAAGGGTCTGTTTGCATATGTTAAAACGAAACGAAACAGATTTTCCACTCCGAAAGTGGAATTAATTGAATGGGTTGTAATTTTTTCATTTCATTTATACCCTCATTAAAAAAAATAATAGAATTAAAACATTCTATTATCTTTTCCCGTAAAAAAAATTCTATTATTTTTTATAAAAAAAACATTCTATTATTTTATTAAAATGATTAAAAATATATATATATTAAAAAAAGTGTCATTGGGTATTTTGCCTAGTTTGCCTAGAAGGTACCATACCCACCCAACTTTGGATGGGTATGGTAGAATTTACCTATATAAAATGACCTCTCCTTCATTTCTCTTGCCATTTTCGAAAGTGGATTGTCTACCTTGATGATGGAAAAAGGTACCTACCTTTATGCAATCTAATCTAATATGTATTTATACAACTTCACCACCTATGAAATTACCAATTAAGACATTTACAAAAATTGACACTTCACAAAATTGAGGACAAAATTGTAACTTAACCACTAAAAGACAAAAAAGACAAAATATGACACAACTTTATGCTTTTTACTGTTATGTTTTTACATCTCTCTCTCCTTTTTACTTTTTCTTTATTCCTTTCTTTAACATTTCTCTCTCTCCTAATGTCTCATCTCAACTCTCTCTTTTTCCCTTCTTTTTCTTTATTTTTTCTATCCTCTCTCTATTTACTCTCGTCTTTCCCCTTTGTTATTTCTTTCCTCTTTTATTTTTATTTTTCTCCATCTATTTTTTCTTGGAAAATATTTTTTTTCAAATTAATTTTTATGGGTTTTTTAATACATATTTAAATTTTTTAATTTTTTCCTCATTTCATTAAAACACTCAACATTAAAATCTATAATTTATGAATATCTACTTTTTGTTTTTGTTTCTCGACAGTTAACAAATTTGCTATAATATTTTTGTTTTATGACTTTTGATATTTTGTTTTATGACTTTTAATAATCACTTTTAATAATCTCTTAGGAGTCTTGGCAAGAAAATGTTAGTTGTTGTCAAATTAATTATTTTTATATATTCTGTTTTTGATTTTCATCGAAGAAGCGTTAGATGTTATTGTTAAATTTCCGTATTTTTCATTCCCGATGGCAAAACATTACACGTCAAAATACAAATACTTTATATTTTATTTCCACAACTGTCTTTAATTTTTATAAATGATATCTAATTTCGTATTATGACTCCATAACTATCTTTACGATTATTATATGAATGTGTCTTGACAACATGTTCTTAGCTCTAACTTCTATTCCCACAACTAGAATCTCTATTTTTTCCATTGCTATTTTTTTTTGCCATTAGAAGTATATTTTCATTACTCTTGATTTCTTACGCAGAATTCATACTTTCTTTGGAATTAATTTTTATGGTTTTTTACACAAAACTTAGATTTACTATTTTGTCGAATAAGAGAAAAAGAGGAATTTAGATTTACTCAAAATCTATTATTCAAAAATAAGGGTCTTTTTATACTAATTCTTTTTCTATATTTTTGTATTAACAATATCTATTTTTTATAAATAAGTATTTAGCTTTTAAGTCTGGATTAAGAAGCATTATCAGTTCTCTGTATGATTTTATCATCACAAGCAATTTCAAATAAATGGATTTTACAATCTATTTAATAAAAAAACCTAATACCAAAATCTCTATTTTACATGTTTATACTTTTTCCTTTACCACATCACCATATTATACGTTGTTCAAATACAAATATTTTATATCTTATTTTCACAGATGTCTTTATTTTTTATAAATGATTATTTTACTTTTGAGTCTTGACTGAAAATGTTGCGTTAAAAACACACTTAGAGCAAGTGTACTCTCTCGCAGAAGTAGTATAAAAGATATCGTGTCCACAGGGATTAATTAGCAAGTACCAAACTAATAGAGATTATTTATTATTTAGACGATTGAATATTTGAATTGTAATGGAACAAATAAAAAAGGAAATAAATAACAATAATAAAATGCAAATTTAATAAATGGAGAGAGAGGTCTAGAGTCGCAGTTTCACTTGCAAGCTTCGATTCCCCTATGTCTAATTCTACCTAAATTCTCTTATTTTATTTAATTACCAATCCCTTTACTAAAGCTATTAATCCATTTGGTCATTCGCGATTAATATTCTTTTTCCTAAATTAACCCTAGTTTGGTCATGCTAGAATTTAAATTTAAGAAAAGCACAAAGTACAAAAAGGTTGAATGATTGGAAGACTAAATTAAAGTTTGGTCATGCATTAATTATAGCCTCAACTATCCTATAGGTCCACCAACTAATTGCAGTACGGTCGCTGATCAACTAATTGATTATGAACATGAAAAGGGTAGCTAATCCTAATTATGTGATAAAAAACAATAGGACAATATTAATTGAAATAAAAATAGGAATTCAAATATTAAATTAGAACATAAAAAAGGTCTCTAAGAATACAAGATCCACCTAAGACCCTAGAAGAGGATTTAAGTATCCATAGTGTTTAAGAGCAATGAAATAAAATTAGGAGTCATAAATTACAAAGATAAAAATAACCCGGAATAGAGAAATTTCTGATCTTCGGTATTAAATCTCATTTTTCTGCTCCAGAGCTCTCTCACGACGTCAAAAACAGGTACCCAAAATCTTCCTCTTCCACTATCCGCAAGCTTCTACTGTGTGCGACTTATATGTATGCGGCTACTCTTCCCCCCAATTGTGGTGTGTGAATTACTATTTATAAGGCCAGCTTCACCTAGGGTTGCATGCTGCCCAATAAAAGAATCATGAACTCCCTTTTTAGTCTAGGTCACGTGCTTCCTTTCCTCTTTCTTCAATTCTTCACAGCAACAACATGCCCAACAATTGGGCTCTTCTCTCTTTAATTCCATTTGGGCTCCATGTCTTAAGTGTCAAGCCCACATGCATATATATATATATATATATATATATATATATAATATTTATAATATTATATACATATATATATATATATATATATATTATTTTAATGTTTAACTTTTCTTCTGTTATCCAAAACAAATAGCAAAGTAAACAACTATTTATTTAATTGGTAATAATTACTCTAAAATTAGCCTAAAGAGGTCTCTAAAAGTGCACTAAATTGTAGTTTATCAGGAAACAACTTATACGATTGGTCTTTTGCAACAATTAATAAAGATATCTTCCTAATTTTTCAAATCGTTATTTAAGTTTTTCGCTCAAAACTTTTAAGCTTCAAAATTGTAACTATTTACTTATTCGTCAAACTACCAAAAAATATAAGTACCCATGTGTCGATTAGGGGGGTGACGGGGAGCGACGATGGGGGGCGACAAAGAGAGGCGGCTACAGGGAGCAATGATCACAGTTCTTGCGACGTTGTTGGATTCACTTTATACACATCTTCTTCCTCTCTCATTTGCATATTCCTTTATCTTATCTTTATCTCATTTTTTCCTTCTTCTGATTTTTACTCTATTTTTTAACTTTGAAGAAGGCACTAACTATTTTAAATTTCTCCAACTTAAACTTTTTAAGGCGTAGTGATAGCTACGGGGCGGCCACGGGGGATGAGGCAATTGCGGTGGTTACAATGTCGCTATATTTACTTTTTTGGTTCGGACCATTGTTGCTACACACGGAGTGTCCTAACGCTTTCAACGAAAGACTAATATCCGCTCATGCTTAGGATCAAATTTCGCACTGGCCAACACCGAGTTTGTCCACTGTGGGTTCTTTTCTCTCCTCTACCTATTCTTTCATCTTATTTTCATCTCGCTTTTTTTCTCTAATTTTTACTCCATTTTTAAGATTTGAAGACGATATAGACTTTTTTTTAAACTTTTTGCAACACGTTTTTTTATACACTTTGAAATATATTTTTTTTCATCACCGTATGCCTTTTTCTTTTATCACATTTTACAATTTTCATGGTATTTATGGATTCATAGCAGATTATAATAAATACAGTATCACCCGTGCGGATGAACGGGTAAATCACTAGTTTTAGGAATAAAAGAGGAGATAGAATGTAGAAAAATATAGAGGAAAAACATGAGATAGAAAATGAGAGATGAGAAAGATAGAGACAAAGGTAGCACCTTTTTTCGTCCTCAAGGTATAGAATCCATACTCGCCATTTTCACTTCATATGAAACAATACCTCGTAAGCATAATTTAAAAAAAAATGGAAGCAAATTGGAATACGCATAGAAAAAGAGAGTAAGTAAAAAGAATAAAAAATAAGTACTAATATGTGCTATCAAAGAATATACATCCGGAGGGTGTCTCCAGGTGGGTCCTACAATAGTGCAATGGCGTCAAGTGTTGAAAAACATGGCATCCATGGAAATTGGAGAGAAAACTCTAAAAGTCTATTATATTGAAATTGGTAAAAATATTACTAATGAGAAGAAGATGATTACAAATGAGTGTACCATCTACCTTATATACTAACCAACTAATAGGCCTTACTATCAAATGACCTTACTATCTAATGGGCCTTACTAACCAACTAATGAGCTTACTACTTATATTTTAACAGTCTCCCGTAAGCTGGACGGTGTTTACAACACTTCCAGCTTAAGATAAGCAATGCAAAGATACAAAGATACTATAATAGTAAGGAAAATAAAGAACAATCTTCGAATTGGTAGTAGTTGAGGTGCATAGCTCCTAGAAGTCTTCGACCAACTATCGGGCCCCTTCAAGCTTCTTCCGGCGTCTCCACAACATTTACTCCAAAGGAATCAACAAACTCCACTCTTAGGCATAACCATCCAAGTGTGAAAGAAGTCAACAAAAGCTTAACCATCGCGTAGAAACCACAACTCAAGGTTTAACTACTCGGAGGAAGCAACAAATCAACACTTAACAATCAAGCAAAAAAAAACCACAACTCAAGGCTTAATCACTTGAAAGAAGCAAAATGCTTAACCACCATAAGGCAGAAGCAAACATCAACAAGGCCATAGGCCAAAAAGCTTAACCACCATAGGGCAGAAGCAAACATCAACAAGGCCATAGGGCCAAAGGCTTAACCACCAAACAGAAACTATACCTCAAAGTTTAACCACTTGGCAGAAGCACATCAACGCTTAACTATCAAGAGTACTCAATCACTCAAGAAAGAAGCAAAATCTCAATGCTTAACCATTTATAGCAAAAGCATCATGCTTAACCACCACAAACAGAAGCCAAAATCAAGCCAATTAAGGCTAAATATCACAGTAACCAAATCAATCAAGTGTCCAATAGAAGCACTTGAATCCAAAAGCAAAGACAGTACAAAAAGAAGCATAGAAATAAGGATTTTTCAATCCGTATCCAAGTTCAAGTCTCCAAGACAAAAGACCAAACACCTCATCGAAACACCAATGTCCCTGAAGGGCACCACCACAGCAAAACAGATGAAAAATGGTAAACTGCTACTTGGATGAAGTGCTAATTGATGAGGTTTTATAGTGTCACCTATTACCATCATGGCAATCTTGCAAACCAGAGGACTTAAAGAATCCAAGTGAACATTTTGCATTTTTGTGATCCATTTTATGAGCCAAACCAGCAACCACAACAAGCCTAAAACAGCATCAACAAACCTCCAGCAGCAAGTTGTTCAATCCCCAAAATCCCTTGCTTGAATTTCTCAACAAGACGTTTCTTGAACTGCTCACTGTAGAGCAAACAAGCTTCATGTTCTCCCTTAATTGTTGCAGCAGATATGTTCTGATAATCAGCAAGTGCTTCCTCAAAAAAAATCTCTCTTCCAGATAATGCAACCCAAGGGAAGACAATGAAGGTGCCCCATTTGAACTTGAACCAATGATGGAATCAAACAAGTTGCGATTAACTTCATTTGCAACAACATCCCCAGATAATTTCACATCTCCATTATTAACATAACCATTAACAATCTTAGCAGCATTTAATTTGACATCTCCATTTAGTACTTTACCATTATAAACTTTATCAAATGGTAAAATCCTAAAACAAACAACAACAGCAAGATTTCTAGGCACGACAATCTCAAACCTTTTGTCAAGCTTCACCAACACTTCAAAAGTTTTGCTCATTTCAACACGGTTTCTCAAAAAAAAGTTCCTATGATTATCCACACCATAGCTTCTAAGAACAGGCCATACCTGATCTTGCAGAGAGAACGTCCAAATCGACGTGGTAGTAGAACCGAAAAGCGGCAGCAAGGCAACAACGTACTACACCGAACCAGCAAGGTAAATGGAACTATAGATAGGCAGCAAGACACCTACAGAGAAGGACAAAAAACATAGAGCGGCCGCCGACGGATGCAACTCCTTAATGGATCTGAAACAACACCGATAATAGCCACAAAAAGCACAACACCACTCCTCAAACCGCCGTCTTCTCCCGGGGATGACGACCTCACGTCAGATCCAATTCCTTAGCGTGAAGAGGCACTCTCCACAGAAGAAAAATCATTGAATCGATCGTCGTGAACAAAATCTCGTCCTCTCCTATTCACCGTAACAAGATGTTTATCCGAAATTATAATCTGAAGAAAATTAGAAGATAAACGGAACCCTAATTTCTACAAGATCAGAATCAAATGACACAAATCGCAATCGAAAAATTTCACAAGTACACCAGTTTCAGATTCCAAAGATTTAAAGATGGCGATGATGACGAATCTGGATAGGAGATGAGAACAATATTTTTTTATTTTTTATTTTTGGAGAAAGGAATAATATCTCAAATATCTAGATATCAAGGAAATAAGAAAACAAAAGGAATCACGAAAAATAGAAAAAGAAATGAAAGAAAAGAAAACTAAGAAAATATAAAAAAAAGAACCTAAAGTTCAGCGGAATTCATGGAGGATACCATGTTTGCTCTGATACCATGTTGAAAAACATGGCATCCATGGAAATTGGCGAGAAAACTCTAAAAGTCTATTATATTGAAATTGGTAAAAATATTACTAATGAGAAGAAGATGATTACAAATGAGTGTACCATCTACCTTATATACTAACCAACTAATAGGCCTTACTATCAAATGACCTTACTATCTAATGGGCCTTACTAACCAACTAATGAGCTTACTACTTATATTTTAACACCAAGCTCCCATGGTTTCCCTCCAATTTTCCGGCCAATTAATCACCGCCATTTGTGCCACACGTATGCTCCAAGTGGTTGCTGGTGCCAAATGAGCTCCACAAAGCCCCATGTGAACGTGTCAAGTACTTTCATGTTGGCTTGCAGCAATTGGTTGCATGGTTGCTGTCAGCTAAAGATCTAGTGCCCAAATCTTTGCTCCTCATGGTTGACGTCACGTGTGTTTCTTCTTCTGCCTTTCTTCCTCTCTCCTCGCCATTCTCTCCACTTTCTTCACAATCACATTTCATTCTCTCTTCTCTTCTCTTCTCTGCACTCTCTTCTCTCTTCTCTCTTCCCACTCTCTCTCTCTCTCTCTTAGTTCTCTCTTCTCTTCTCTGCACTCTCCCAAAAAAATAGGAAGCAGCCCTAACAGAGCTCAACAACAATGGACTACTTCGCTCTCTTCGAAATCTACTCAAAGCGAGACCTTCTCTCCCTTCATTTTCATTTCCCTATGTCTTCATCTCTGCAATTTGAAAGAAAAGCAACCCTAAACTCAACTTCATTGTTGAAGCACCCAAAGCTTCAATGCTTCACTCACTCTCTCTGACTATTTTCCTACTCTCTTCCTCACTTTCACGGAGAAAAAAGAGAGAAACGAAACTCACAGATGAGATACAGAAGGGAGGGAGACGATTTTGCATTGTTCGTCGGCGACGGTTGGTGAGGTATCTCTTTCCTATTGAAGGTAACAAGAATCAGTTTTGCACCTAAAGAGGAGACTCACGAAGGTAACAAGAATCGGTTTTGCATCTTCTATATTTTTCAAATCTCATTTCATTTCTCTTTTCTTTGTGATGATTCTCTACTGTTTTTGTTGTAAAATAGTAAAAATTTGGAACTTCTAGAAAAGTTTTTTTGTTTCAGATTGGTAGAAGTGGGCTGCCCAAACTGGAAGATATCTTAACTTCAACTATTGCAAGTGGTAAGAATTTTAGTATGTTCATTTTCATTAGAATCTTATTGTCCTTGCCATCAGTGTTTGATTTCAGAATGCTCCAAGTGCTTCATATTTGTAAATGTGCCTTTTATTTATGTCTCCTTCATGTTTGATTAAATGCCTCATTCGTGTTTCAAGGATATATTATCTCAATGCAGACGCATTTGCAATATATTGTTGTGAGGCTTGGAGTATGTGTCTGGAAGTGAATGCAAAGTGCTAGAAGAGATATACCTGGTTGTTGCTATGCTTTAATTAGTGCCAGAGTTTTGAGTTGTAGCTATTATTTTAGATATGAATTTTATCCATTTTAAACTTTACTGCTTCAGATTAGTAGATGACAAGGGTCAAACTTTTGAATGCTTCATCACAGAGGCTTTAATACATGTCTAGGAGCTACTCCTAAAAATTCAAACCATTTGGTGAAATCTCAAGTTTAGTTTCATATCTCTCAACATTACTAATGTCTTCTGTTGTTGTTGTTGTAGTAACTTAATTAAGTTAAGCAACTTAATTGATTGAGTAATACATTGGAAAAATTGGTTTTCGAACTAAAGATTAAAGTTAGCACACATGCCTAAATTTGTCCCTTAATTCTGAAATGGGAGGGAATGAATTGAATTAGTTCTAAAAGGGGAGGAAATGAATTGAATGAAACAATTAATGTGAAATTCAGTTTGAGCTAAAATGTACGGGGTGAATGTTTGTTGCATATTATATATCAACTTCTAAATCTATGCTTCCACTGAGATGAACAAGTGGAAGATTTTGTTCTTCAAGATTATTAGAATCATCATCATTTTCTAACCTGATGTTCATGGCCTATACAATCCTTTCAGCAGCCTTTGCTGTTCTGTTTTTTGTTTTGGTCAACTTTGTGTTTGCAGCATGGGTTTATTGATAAGGCATATCTATCTATATAGCTCAGCAAAATTTTTAGTGGCATCAAATAGAGGGAAGGGAGGTTTGACATTGCTTGCAAGAAACACAAACTTAAAACTTGATAGAGTAGCTTTCTTTATATTCCTGAAAGAGTAGTTAGTTTGAAGAAGGGTTGAATGAGATGTGGTTTTTTATTTATTTTTACCTTTCAGAAACGTAAATGATGAATATGAATCGAAATGCTTGCGGTGGAAAGTGAGGTAAGATTGCTGATTATAAATCTATGCTTCCACTGAGATGAACAAGTAATAATTGCATTCTCCTGATGATTCAATTTAGTTCAGGATTTTTTCTTATTTAAATGATTTTATTATACAAAGTAAGTTTTCTTCTGCTTTTCCTGTTCCATTTTGAATTTTAAGCCTCAAAACTTATTTTGGGTCATAATAAATTATCCAGGATTCATGTGATCAGGGGAATCACTCAGATATGACTGAGGATAAAGATGAAAGTAAGGCTCAGATTCCATACTCCTCTAAGGTGGTCACCTCAAATGCTCAAGAGCATAATGCAGAACCTAGAGATGTTTACTCATCTGAAGAGTTATTCAGAGCTGAGACCAGAGACATCATGCCAAAATCATATGATGATACAAGGGGTTCCTCATGCTAATCATTTCTCATATCATGGTGATCATTTAAGGTTGGTTTTGTGCAACCCTTTTTTCCTGACAAGTAGTTTTGTATGTCAATTTATGATTATTAGAACAAATAAGTAGACTATTATAATACGCGCAGAGGCGGATGCAAGCTTTGGAGTATGGGGGCAAATGCCCCCACCAAGGAAAAAATATTTATATACAAATACTTAATACTCTTTTATTTGCCCCCAATAAAAAATTGAGTTTGCCCCCAACTCATTTTAATTCACAATCTCAAGTAAAAAATAGGTTTTGCTTCCAGCAACTACAGCCGTTAAAAGATGTTTCGCTGCATTCTGTTTTGTAAAAGATGAACTGAGCAATCATGAGAGATCAATAATTGAATAATTCTCTTGCTACGTATACTAAGAGATATATTTTTGATAGTATTGGCAATGAAAGTATCCTACAATTTTTTTTGAATTTATATGAAAATGCATAGATAAGAAGTGTAATTAGTAAAAACTTAAATACATTTTTTGGAGTTTTTTCATGACGTACGTGATCATGTATTTTCTAAAAAGTTTCCATATTTTTCTTTTGTGACCTATCATACACAAATTATTTTTTTTCCCCCACCGATAGATTTTTCTGGATCCGCCACTGAATACGCGGCTAATGGTGTCAGGACTCAGGACTAGCTTCGTCAGATAATCTTAAGTACTTTATACCAGTTATATCAAAATAAGAAAGAATTACAAATTTATGATTGTTTTGTTGATTATTGCTTTGCATCCTTGAAGGGGTGAGGACTGAGGAGTGCCTTCTTCCACGTTGAAGCCAAAACTGTACTAAGGAGGGAGGGGGAGCAAATCATTTCTGGTATATCTTTCAAATTAAAGAGTGAGCTCTCCATTTTCTCTTGCTCCATCCTCTTTAAATTTCCCTCCCATGAATTTGCGATTGGTATGAATGAGTTAGCATTGAATTTTGTGTTTGGACAGATTTGAACACCAATGAACAGATTTGAATAAGAACAATGTGTTGAACAAATTTGGAAAAGTTAAACCATTTGGATTTTAGGAGACTCTATTGTGCTTTAAAAATCTTTTGAAACTTGGATTGCATCATGGATTAGAATTACCACATATGGCTGCAAATTTAAAGTTGCACTAACTACTATTGCTTTTTTCACCTCATACTTATGAATCATGTGCTTCACTTTATTCAATGCTTTGCTTAACATGAATACCATTTTCAAAATTTAAATATCCAAAGACATTCTTATAAATTTTAGATGATAAATCGGGGGTTATAAATCCTTTTGATGCAACTACTTAAAATGTGTATATACTCCATATGTTTGGTCTCATTATTAGGAAAGTTGATAAAAATAGTAAGAATCCATGTCGAGGAAATCAGTAGCTGTTGGATGGTAATAATAGTTATCAATGACTTGACTTAGTAAATTTTTTTGAACTAAGTAACCTCCTTTTTATATAGTTCTTCCAGATTTCTATACGGAAAACATGTTTTGAACTCTACCAAGGAACTACTGCATTTTATAAAGCGACAATTCTACCAAGGTAATACTTTTCTTATATAGTGGGTGGGATCACTAGATTTTTCTTTACTTCCATTAATTCGTGGTCCAGAGAAACTTTTTTTGTGTATTATTGTTTCTACTTACATATTTTGACTCTAAATTTGATTGGTTTGGGATGACTGTTGCAACAGATGGTGATGTGGGAAACTAAAAGACTTGGAGTGGTTGCCTTTTGAGTAGACTTCCCTTTACAAAGGTGAGTAGTATGACTTCTCAACAAGGGAGCCTTTTGATTCAATTCTCTTAGAAGAAACATGGGTTCTACTCATACTCTAACCCTATGTTTGGATGTAGTACTTTTAGGGGGTAATGTAATTTTTCGGAGGATTTGAAACATTTTTAGTTCAAAATTTTGAACTAAAATATTCCAATTCCCCTCAAAAATTACATTCCCCCCTAAAAATACCCTATCCAAACACTCTCTAAGGCTAATGTATGTGCTTTCTAATGTAGGAGAAATGATATACTCCTTCTTTGATCACTTTTTGTGTGCATAATAGTTGGTTTCATTTTGTTAGAATAACTATTGTGGTGAATGCATTTGAACATTATAATCTAAATCCATTTCAACTTATTTCTTCTAATTGTGCAAGTTTCCAAACAGATCCGATTCAAGTTTTTTTAGCATCTTTAATTTCGTGGCTTCTATTTGGTGAAGATATTGGCATAAAGGAAGTTAATTTGAAGCTGAAGTGTTACAGAATGATGGTCAGTGGTATGTCATTTCTCAGTTAGCAAGCTTTGAATAAATTTTAATTTCAAAAAAGATAAGCATAGTTGTTTATAGTATGCCCATAAAAGAGTTTCTCTAAGACTTTGTTGTGAAAATTGCTATGACATTGGATCTTCTATGTAAGCTATCAATTTTGGGACTAAGAAAGTACATTGCAAAAGATCTTTTTACCTTGAAACTTCAGTGAAGAATTCAATACATGACAACTATTTGTATAGTATTGGTGAATCTATTTCTCTGTAATGAAAATCAGCATCAGATTTATGTTCTCAAGAAAAGGGGTAAGGTGTATTTGAATTAGTGTTGGAATGACATGGGTAAGTTTTATGGCTTTAACATGGGAGGTTGGATTAGAATTAGATACTGCCCGTCCTTTTTCAGTAGCTATGAATGTTTTTAAACAAAATTTGTGTATAGAATTGCATATTGTTGATATTCATCCCGTAGTTCTGATATTTCTTTTCAGATTTTAATGTGCCTTTGGTTTGTTCTAATTTTTTCGTAGGTTGCCCTCCTCTTTCTCCCCCTCCCAAAATTTGGTTTGTTCTGATCATAAATTTGTGCCTTTGCAGGTGTATGCACTATTCTTTGTTTCTTTGGATTGGAGTAATAAGATTCTTAAAGAGAAAAGTTGATAATTCTGTGCAGCCTACAAGTAATGAGTCTGATGCATGTGTTGAGTTAAACAATATGGGCTCTTTTTTTTTGGGATTTGTTGGTGTTGAGAAGGTGTAATACTTGAACTTGGTGCATTATTTCTGAATTTATATACGAAGTTAATAAGAAATTGAAACTTCATTCTATTTTTAATCAATAATTTTGTTAAAGTTGCAACTGAATAGAGTTGGTCAACCATTCTTAAAGACCAACACAACTGCCATCATGAATCTTTTTTTGCTTAACAGTCTTGCTCTTTTTTTAAATTACATATGCATCATGAAGTCGTTTTCAGATTCATGTTCCTTTAGCAGACACACTTCTAATCATAATTCACTAATATGATTAGATATGATGTTGGATCTGTATTTTATTTATGTTTCTAACTATTTATATTTGCCTCTTTTGATGTGTACGTATGGATTTATAGTTGCATTGCTAAAACTTTATGTACGGAACTTATGCATAAGACCATTATCTATTTAATTTCTACAATCTTTATTACCTCTTACTAAAAAAATTAGACCAATGTCTAAACACATTTTAATTTCTAAACTTTTCCTTTAATTTCTACTAAGCTAATTTTAATATTATAGTGATTATGTTGTCCCTAAAGCTTTGACCCCGTGCATCGCACGGGTCACGGCGCTAGTATGCATAGAAGAAGAGGGATGTTGATCCACTGCAGTCCCTCGCTCTCTCTCCTCTTATTTGTTTTTAATTTTGTTTACTTGGAAAAAATCAATGATTAGGATTTAATGTTGGAAGATGCAATAGTGGGGGTAAGACTTGGATTTTGGGTAGTTAGACAGATTTTTTTCCCACCTTGATGAGGACCTTTCTAACCCATTCTTTTTTGGGAATAAAATCATAGGAAATTGATGGATATTTTATACCTGAGAGTGATTTATATCTGGGAATAAATTTCTAAAGTTTGCAACAAACGTGAGAATCACCATCATGCACATGTGAAATAACAAAAGTAGACATATGAATCTGGTAGTTCGATTGGTGAGCTAAAGAATGCTGAAAGAGTATATATGTAGGAGGTCTAAGATTCAAATTCCAAAAACTAATATTGTTAAGAGTCCCACATCGGATGTGATATGGCCTGAAAAAGAGTTTATAAGTGGGAGCATTCCTCACCTTACAAGCCGGTTTTGTGGGGTTGAGTTAGACCCAAACCACATTCTAAAATGGTATCAAAGGGGTGTGTTAAAAGTCTCACATCGGATATGATATGGCATATAAAAGAGTTTATAGGTGTGAGCATCCCTCACCTTACAAGCCGGTTTTGTGGGGTTGAGTTAGACCCAAACCACATTCTAAGAAATATCTCCCCTTCTCCATGCCTGTATATGATTCTATTGAATCTTTCTTTTGTATCCAAGATCTTGTAAACCCACAAAAAAAACCCTGAAACTTTTATCTTGTAAAACTTGAAGTGTCTTCTAGCTAGGGGCAGGGGCGGATCCAGGAATTTAAAATAGGGTGTTCCTATTTCTTCAATTATTTAACAATTGTATGATTTTACAAAAAAAAAACACCGATAAAGTAATGTTCCAATGATAAAATAGGGTGTTGTATGTCTTCAATGATTTAATAACACGTGTAAGTATAAAGGTAAATAATAAATAAATATAATTAATAGGTTCTGTGAAAAAAAAGATATAATTAAAATAGGGAAAATCACTTTTGTTAGTAATAATATAATAGAATGGGTTAAGTATTATATATTACACAATAGAACAAATGAAATGAAGTGTTATAGTTGGTTACTATTTGTGTTTGTCACTAAGAGGGCACTAGTTCAATCCCCTGAATTTTCATTTTTTGTGTAAATGAGCGAAATTTAACATTTTGAAAAGAAAAAAAATTGTAATAATGTGTTCCCTTGGATTCGAACCCAAGACCTGTTGTGTAACATTTAGGGATATTACCACTAAAACCGAGATGTTTGGGTGTTCCTGGGAACACCAGAAACACCATGTAAATCCGCCCCTGGCTAGGGGTGTTCAAATCCAAACCAACTTAAAGAAAAACCGAAAACCGATCCAAACCAAATCAAAAATCGCAAAAAAAAGCCGCTTTGCTTTGGATGTGTTCGAGTCACTTTTTAATCAACCGATCGGTTCGGCTTGTTTGATAGTTTATTTTTCAAAACCGAACTGAACCTAACTAAACCACACATATTATTATATTATTATATATATGATTAAAAAATAAAAATACCTATTTAATCTAGTCACACTAACACATGTGTCGTCTCAGTCACACACCTACCTACGACTTACTTAATGACACACAGAATTCACACCAAAAATTGAAATTTTAAAACTAAAACTACAATTTCAATTTTGCTTTTAATTCAATGTTACTACTACCTATGGTTTACAACATAAAATATTTGAAGTAGTTGTTTCTGCAACTAATGCTTATTGAGTTTTTCACGAGATTTCTATTTTAAATAATGTTACTACATTTTAAGTTTTGTAGCTCTCAAATATAAATAAAATAATAATAACATTATTTTTTAGCTCCTTCGAGTTAAATTAATTAATTTAAATATAGATCAAGTTATGTTTTTCAATTCGTAAAAAATTGAACCAAATTAAACCACATTGACTTGGTTCAGACTGGTTCAAATTTTGTAAGGTAGCCAAACAAACCAAATCAAACCACATATGTTTTTACCTTGCGGTACAAATGAATTTTTGGTTGAAATCAAACCAAACCGCAACACGAACATCCCTATGTCTTCTCAGGTTTGCATAGGCTTGTAATGTTAGTGAGAAGCGTTTAAATTAAGAGGTTCCTATTAAACCACTAAGGGCTTCTTAGGTGTGTAACCGATTTGTGTGAAGAAAATTATCAGAGAACTTGCAGCTTATGCTGGTTTGAAAATTTGTGAACTATTTGAAAAATAGTGGAGATGCTCATTGGGCGTGAGGAGTAGATATATATTTTAGGTCAACTATTATTATTATTTATGTTATTTACTGCTTTCTCAATTCTACTTATACACGGTTTTATGACTCAACTGAAGCCTAGTGTATTAAGTTGAACTAATAATTTAAGTCTCTTTACATAAATCAATCTGTCTATAAGCACACTATTTTACTCTTTGCACACTACATCGCTTTCTCATCTTGTCTACTTTTGAGAAGCTAGACTCAAGTGACGTGAGCCTCCTCAATCCAAGTACTTATTGAGAAGGTAACAAACATGCAGCTTAGACTTCTCAACTCACCGATTGTTTAAAATGAATTAAGACACTAAATTAAAAAAACAAATTTAGGGTTTCTAATTATGGTTTCGCTTTTCAGCCTTTTCATTTCATCACTCAAAACTAAACACCATTGTGTTTCAATCCATGCAAAGAAGAATATTAAACATATATATTTACCTTATTACTCATATTTCAAATCGTCTTTTCAAATTTTACCATTATACTTACTAATAATAGTATGAAACCTGTAATAAAATTATAATTATCATTATCCAAACTGAAATATGAAGCTAGTAATAAAAATAACTAATTGAATTATTATAGAATTATATTTTAATGTATGTATATAGAAAGTGTTGGTGAATTTGCTTGATTGACTGTATATTTTCATCTTGCTCCCTCTATATATTTGATCATATGTATGGAGAATGTTTGTGAATTAACTAGACTACTTATGCTATTAAAATAGTAAGTATATATATATATATATATATATATATATATATATATATATATATATATATGGCTAGCTTGTTTTTGGATAAATAAATGTTGTATTGATAAAAACATATAGCTAAACATCATTAGTACACACTCCCCTCACCTATAAGAAGAGTTTGGGAGGACACTCAAATGCCCCTCCCCTTAAAACTAGAGTTGTATCCTCCAAGCTTACACACCACAATACTCACCACTTCTAAATCAGGAAGAGCACAACAATACTCACCACAAGCAAACACCAATGAAGTACTGGCTACTTCAATAGTAAGCTCCAATCATTCATTGATATGTTCTTTAAGGCTTCGATGCAACCCACTTATAGGCTCAACTAACTTCTAAAGTTTAATTGAGACAAAGCATGACACCAAAACAAAGAGCTAGAGAGCCCAACAACTAGTTCCGACTAATACACAACATAAGAGCAACATGCCATTCATAATAGAGACTCATTGGTTCTTTCAACCTCTCGAGGAACCAACACCAGGATAAGGATTTAATCCTCTCCACCGCATGCAGGCGATCAGGATGTTTGGCGGAAAAAAATATACCTATTACGAACCTCCCAAAGCACCCAAAGAACAGAATGCCAGATCAGAGACAAACCTCGTTTTGCTCTTACACCCCTGCCAAAAGCACAGAAAACTACAAACAAAGAGAACAAGTCTGGGGGCAAAGGTAGCTGCCAACCCAGCCAACAGAAGACGTTATACCACACATCAGTTGCGAATGGGCACCACAAGAACAAATATGCAGTGACGATTCCGTCGAACCACCACATGCATGGAGCACATGAAGCCAAAGAAGGATCCAGGATAACTCTGCGATGAATCAAATTCACCCGAGTAGAACTCCTGCCAAGAAAATGCTATCGCCTAAGGAGGGACCTGCCAAGAAAATGCTATCGCCTAAGGAGGGGCCAAACTCTACCACAACCTACCCACAATCTCTACCTGATGATCATTTGAAAGACCCATAGCCATAGAAGATTACTCCGTGAGTCCGGCATACACGTACTGAACTAACAGAGTAAATGCCCAAGGCGTCCCCAATCCCAATCTAACACCAACAATCAGCATCAGGCTTCGGGACCACCAAATGGATGAGAATCAGCAATTCCTGCACGAGGGCCTCTTCCCAAACAAACAGACGCCGTCTCCACGAAAGCCTCCAGGTCCAAACCCCATCCACCCAACTCCCAAAATCTACCACCCTACCCTCCCGCATATTTGATACCAGGAAGAACCTCGGGAAAGCCCCTTATAAGGGATTAAGACCCACCCAAGTATCCTTCCAAAAGGAGGTCGAGGTCCCATTACCCACATGCCGCACAACTCTGTCCCCAAACCAGTCACTAGCACACCAGCAGCAATCAAAGAAGAGCCAAGCAGACAGATCTTTCCGCTAAGCACGCGCAAAGGGTGGAGGGGCAAGGGAGGACAAACAAGGGTTAGTAGTCACCCCCACCCCATACTTTGCCACTAGGGATGAATGATTCATTTTTTTTTTCTAAATGGTATCTTTTGTGAAATTTAGCCGATACCATGGTTGAGTTTTCCGGCTACCGCACCGGCTGAGGACAACAATGTTTTCGAACTTTCTTTTTAGAAATTGTTTTATTCAATGGAATTATATCTCATTAATTTGCGTTATTATGCCATATTTTTTTTTACCAAGTAGCACCAAATCTATGAAAATATTCCTTAACAAATAAGGTCTTCCAGAAAGATAACTTTCATAACACAAAATTGTAAATTAATCTCAACAAGATAATAAAAACTGTCTCAAAAGGACTTGCCACTAAACAGTTCAAGCAAATGAGTAACTCACTAAATATCAATAATCATATTTGCCCACCATCTATTCTTCTTGTATAGTGCTCCTCTCGCTAACATAGATACCATCAAGGAATTTCCGGATATCTTTGTTCTTAACATGACATTTCTGGTTGATAAGAGCACAAGATCTGGAAACAAGTTCAATGTCATTTCCATCCAAAACCAACTCATCCTTGACCTTTTCTGATCGAAGAATAGTAACACCTTCAAGCATGTCCACTTTCCTTACCTTCTTTTCACCAAGAAAGTTACGGATTTCAATGGCAGAGTTATCATTAATTGGTGATGCTAGCATTAATCGGAAAGTGAGCATAAACGAATCGCATTTTATAGTTATATAATTATTGGAATGTTTTGATATCAGTTATGGTTATATAATTATTGTGAATTAAATTTTCAAGGATTGTATAGTTGGCTTAGTGGTGGAACTTCTTTTCCTTGGAATGTTTTGATATCAGTTATGGTTATATAATTATTGTGAATTAAATTTTCAAGGATTGTATAGTTGGCTTAGTGGTGGAACTTGTTGGTATTGTGCTTGACGTTGCAAGTTCGAATCCAAAAACGGAAAATGTGCTCACTCTTAGAAATGTGTATCATGTACCCAATAATGGGAAGATTGTAATTTAAGTGTGTTTGTTTGTAATATGTTATGTTTTGATATTTTATGTATATATAGTGTGTTGTGTGATATATTTTATATGTATACTGTTTGATGCTTTTGCAATAAGTTATTAATTATAATTGTGATTTATATGTATACTATTTATGGGATCACGGCAAGTGTACCGGATCGTTACTAGTAATAGTACGGAAATACCGAGTGTCGAACTCAGGGACTGCGGTTAATTATCAGATTAACAAATTTAACTTCTAAATTGAAAAGGGACTAACTTGGATTTGTTTGACAAGAAATTAAAGTGAAAAGCGATAAAGATATTTTTGTAGTTTTAATATAAGAATAACAGGAACACAAGTTGAAGTTGTATGAATTAGAGAGCATTGGGGACGAACTTCAATTTACTTCACTCTTATATCTAACGAATCAAACATGTTATTGAACTTATTTTATGATCTATGATCAAATTGCTATAATTATTCTAATCCTAATTCCTTGGGTAAAAGAACCTTTATTTCTAATAAAAACCCCTAATTCCTTAGGTGACCTAATTAAAAAGAAATAGGCAGTAATAACAACAATTATCCTATGATTCTGAATACCAATGACTATTCCTAGACTAGAGATAAACCGATTTCAATTCTCAAGCATATGTAATTCAAATTTCCATTCATAATCACATATCGTAAATCATCCTAAGAGTGATCAAATCCTATAAAGCGTTAAGAACAGAGATTAAAACATAAATCATAACGTTCATTCAAATAATAGAGGTTTGATTCAAAAACATAAGAGATTCATAAATTGTTACTCATCCCCAACAACGGGAAGTTTAGCTAGACATAGAAATAGATATAACAATTAAAAGAGTAAAAGCAAATAAGAATAACCCCATGAAAAGATGAAGATGATACGAGCTTCCGCCGGTTCCTCCGCTATCTCGCTCACGGTGATGTGCTAGGTTTGTAATTTTTCTTCTCCAAAAGCTTCCGGCCGTCAGAACTAGTTTTTCCGAAGGTACTGTTTTTCTTATTTTTCAGTCTCACTGCCGCCTCCCTCTTCAATTCACGTTTTTTTCTTTTTAATTCTCCTCCCACTCCTTTCTTTCTCTCCAAGTAATTCAATCCCTAATTATCAGCCTTCCTTTTCACGCTTTCTTCTTAATTCTATTTTGTTTCCTCTTTTTAATTCCTAGCCCTTGTGCATTCCTTTATTTACCTAATAGACTTGACAGTAATTTGGGCTCCAAGTATTAGCCAATGGGCCTTGGCTTAATAATGATAAGGCCTGCACATACAAATATAGATAATTAAACTAATGCTTATTTTGCTCAAATTTGCAACTAAATTTTGGGAAAATCATCAAATTATTTTAAGAGATAAATCATGCCCAATTAACATCAAATTAAGACAAAAGCAAACTATAAGTCTAGAGAATATGACAATTTTCCCTTCATATATAATAGAAAAATTAGATAATTTAGAGAATTATCACCACCCCAAACTTAAATAATTGTTTGTCCTCAAGCAACAACACACATTGGGCACAGGGTTAGAATCAAAACACAAGTTCAACAAATGAAATTCCACAAATCACCATCATTCAAGCATTCCATAACACTGTGCATTTACGAAACCAAACTGCCCAAAACTCTTGCTAGCAAGCAAACCAAACCAAAGCAACCAAAAATAACATGGGCAGCCAGTCATCAACATCAACCCTCTCCTCACACGCTCACCAAAGTTCACTCTTAAGTGTATATAGGGTAATGCGCTCAAATCACAATACATGTATATCCTACCATAGGCTTGAACAAAGTTCTAAGAAATACAATCGCACACAAATACCACACATATCATGAGGACTTTTTGAAGGTTGTAATGGGGCTTGGGTCAGGGTGGATAAATTTTGGAATCTAGGCTTTCTTGATTGAAATTGAGAAATGCATTAGTCACACTAGATTCTATCCTTACTCATCAAACTTCATCAAAAGAATTGCCCACAAGGAAAAGTTGTCTTTGTTTCACTCAGATCATATTATTACTCAACAAACCTCTTCAAAAGAATTGCTCACAAGGAAAAGTTGTCCTTGTTATCCTTTTCTATTTTTTTATTATGATTTTTTTTGACTTTTTTTTCTTTTTCTATTTTTTCCTTTTTCTTTTGCTTCTTTTTTTTTTCTTTTTCTCTCTTTTTTTGACATTTTTGGTACTTGTCTTTTTTTTTTACAACCTATTTTGGTATATATACCCACCCCAAACTTAGAACAAGTGTTTGTCCTCAAGCAACCCCAAACTTAATTCATATCTAAGGATTCATCATGACAACACATTCCTCAATTCCAAACAAGTGGGACACTTGGTTTTTCAGTTAATGGCAAAAAAGGAGGTTTAAGGCTCAAATGGGCTGCTCAAAGGTCAAGATTTAAGGGTAGGCATTTTAAGGCTCTAGCTACCAAGAAACAGAAGTTCTCAATCATGTATGTGTGTGTATATGCGATGCAAAAGCAATCAAGAACTAAGTTCAAGTTCTGAAGAAATACACATGCATGGACACTCACAAATGAAGAAATTAAGTGTTTAGGCTCTAAGCTCACAGGCCGTGAGAGAGTCAAAGCAATGAAATGAATGCCCAGTGTTTTCTTGTGTTACCATGCTCAGTTGCTGAGAATCTTTTTTTTTTGGACAGCTGAGTGTTCATCATGCACATGCTAACTTAACTTATTAAATGGTGATGTGTAAGGAATTCAAATGCAAACAAGTGTTCAAACTCAATCACCCAACAACCCTCAAAGTCATTAATCAACAAAGTTCATAGGTTGTTATGGGGTGTTACTGCTCACACATCACAGGCAAGTCTAACAGCAATTCAACAAAACACAGTACGAGACTTAAATAGAAAGGACATTGCAAACAAAAAAAAATTTAAGTAAAATAAAGTGAAAAAGAGAAGAGGTAGAACACTCCCTCGCATGGTTGCCTCCCATGAAGCGCTTCTTTAACGTCACTAGCTTGACGTTGAGGTGATTCTTCAATTTGGCTCAAGTGGAGGACTCAACTTCTCAGGTGCCTCCTTCAGTGCTCCTTGGGTACCTTTTCTTTTAAGCTTAAGTTTCCTCTTTCTAGGAGTTGCATGAGGGGAATAGAACGGAGGATCCACTGACATAGCCACAACTTCTTTTTCCTTAGTGTCAACCCCTTCTTCAAAATCTTTTGATACAACAAGTGAATTCTCAAGAGGTAAGTGGGGCGCTTGATCATGGATTTCTTTTTCAATTTTGGGAGCAAGCACCTCAATACGATAACACCCTTCGTTTCCCTTTTAATTAGGGTCCATGGCCTTGAGCACATTGAAAGTCACGGCTTCATCTTGTACTTTCAATGTCAAAGTTCCATTTGCTACATCAATTACAGCTCTAGCGGTAGCTAGGAAAGGTCTACCCAAAATCAACGGGATGTCATTATCTTCTTCCATGTCAAGAACCACAAAATCCACCGGAAAGATGAATTTTTCAATTTTCACAAAGACATCTTCGACTACACCATATGGATGCTTCACTGAACGATCAGCTAGATGCAAAGTCATCATGGTGGTCTTTATCTGACCAATCCCCAACTTTTTGAAAATGGAGAGTGGCATTAAACTGATACTCGCCCCAAGATCGCACATTGCTTTCCCAAAAGTTCTATCCCCAATAGTGCAGGGAATAGAGAAGTTTCCGGGATCTTTGAGTTTTTGTGGAAGCTTCCTTTGCAAAATTGCACTGCACTCCTCGGTGAGCATGACTTTCTCCTCATCCACGATCCTCCTCTTCTTTGAAAGGATATCTTTCATGAATTTGGCATATTTGGGCATCTGTTCAAGAGCTTCTGCAAAAGGAATGTTAATTTGTAACTTTTTGAAAACACCTAAAAACTTACCAAATTGATTTTCATCTTGCTCCTTCTTCAATCTTTGAGGGTAAGGTAGCTTGATGATTGGCTTTGGAAGCTTAGAAGTCTCTTGCACGGTAGTACTATCCTCTTGAACCTTAGAAGGTTCATCAACACCTGCAATCTGTTTTTCATTTTGCTCCTTCTTTAGTCTTTGGGGAAAAGGTAGCTTAATAATTGGTTTTGGAAGCTTTGGCTTCTCTTTTACATTAGAATTCTCATCAACACCCACAGAAGCGTTGTCACTAGGCTCATTCACTTCTTCTGGACTCTTCTTTGCTACAACTTCAATTGTTTTGCCACTTCGCGTGGTTATAGCGTTCACTGTTTCACCACCCCTTGGATTAGGAATAGTATCACTTGGAAGAGATCCTGAAGGTCTTTGTGCAACTTGCTTGGCCAGTTGGCCCACTTGAGTCTCTAGATTTCTTATGGAAGCCTCTTGATTTTTAGAACTAGCTTGTAGACTTTTGAAACCTGCTCTTGTTTCCTCCATGAATGAAGAAGTTTGTGCAGCTAGTTATTTTGAGGAGCATTTTGGCTTTGCCCTTGATCCTTCCAAGAGAAATTCGGATGATTCTTCCACCCCGGATTGTAGGTGTTGGAATATGGATTATTATTGACAAAAAATATCTTCTCTTGGACTGATAGGGGAAGTTCACAGTCCTGATTAGAATGTGGACCTTCACAGTAATCACACTTCAAACTTGTCACAGCATTTACCTGAGTAGAATGGTGTTGCAGAGAATTCAACTTTAGAGCTTCCATTCCCTTTTTCAGTTCTTCCAATTGTTGAGTGATTATCTTCTGTTGAGCCAACCCGGCAGTCTGAGCATCTAAGTCAAAGAGACCTCTTTTAGATGTACCTCCTCTATCATGAGCCGCCAAGTAATCATTTGAAACCATAGCTTCAATTATTTGTCTTGCTTCTACCGCAGTCTTGAAGTTCAAAGAACCACCTGTTGAGGCATCAAGCATCATCCTAGCATTCGGTCTCAACCCAGTACAAAAGATTTGCATTTGCTGATGGTCTTCAAAACCATGATTCGGGCAAGCCTTCAATGTAATCTTGAATCTTTTGTAAGTCTCATAGAGCGACTCACCTTCTTTTTGCTCAAAACTATTGATTTCTCCCCTCTTCTTAATGAACATCGAAGGAGGGAAAAATTGTTCAAGAAATTTGTCTTCAAGATCATTCCATGTAGTGATGCTACCTTCGGGTTGCGAACCAAACCACTCTTTGGCTTCATCCTTTAGAGAGAATGGAAAAAGCCTCAGTTTCTTAGCTTCATCAGTATTACCATCCACTTTCACTGTTTCACATAGTGTTGCAAGATTGGTGAGATGCTTGTTTGCATCTTCACATGGTCTTCCACCAAATTGCATCTCCCTCAATTCACGGAACAATCCTGGGTTGATCTCAAATCTATTTAGGTCACCGGTTGATGAGCATTGGTAACCTCTTCCTGTTTGTGTCACGATTCCCATAGTCTCCAAGAGTGCGTCTCACTGGTGGGTCAGTCATATCTTCAATCACAGGAATCTCAGACACAATCTCTACTTCTCTTCCTGCTTCTTTTTCTTGGAGTTTCCTTTCTCTTGTAGCCTTTCGATTAGCCTTTGCTGTCTTTTCAATTTCTGGATCAAAGAGAAGGTCAGTTGAGGCAGTGCCTCGCATAAACAATGTTAGAGCAAGAGTAAGTGAGTAAGAGATAAAAATAAAATAAAATGACAGAAACTAAAATTCAATTAAGTAATTAAAAATTAAGCTAATAAAAATTTGGCAGTCCCCGGCAACGGCGCCAAAAACTTGATGGGATCACGGCAAGTGTACCGGATTGTTACTAGGAATAGTACGGAAATACCGAGTGTCGAACTTAGGGACTGCGGTTAATTATCAGTTTAACAAATTTAACTTCTAAATTGAAAAGGGACTAACTTGGATTTGTTTGACAAGAAATTAAAGTGAAAAGCGATAAAGATATTTTTGTAGTTTTAATTTAAGAATAACAGGAACACAAGTTGAAATTGTATGAATTAGAGAGCATTGGGGACGAGCTTCAATTTACTTCACTCTTATATCTAACGAATCAAACATGTTATTGAACTTATTTTATGATCTATGATCAAATTGCTATAATTATTCTAATCCTAATTCCTTAGGTAAAAGAACCTTTATTTCTAATAAAAACCCCTAATTCCTTAGGTGACCTTAAAAAGAAATAAGTAGTAATAACAATAATTATCCTATGATTCTGAATACCAATGACTATTCCTAGACTAGAGATAAACCGATTTCAATTCTCAAGCATATGTAATTCAAATTTCCATTCATAATCACATATCATAAATCATCCTAAGAGTGATCAAATCCTAGAAAGCGTTAAGAACAGATATTAAAACATAAATCATAACGTTCATTCAAATAATAGAGGTTTGATTCAAAAACATAAGAGATTCATAAATTGTTACTCATCCCTAACAACGGGAAGTTTAGCTAGACATAGAAATAGATATAACAATTAAAAGAGTAAAAGCAAATAAGAATAACCCAATGAAAAGATGAAGATGATCCGAGCTTCCGTCGGTTCCTCTGCTATCTCGCTCACGGTGATGTGCTAGGTTTGTAATTTTTCTCCTCCAAAAGCTTCCGGCCGTCGGAACTAGTTTTTCCGAAGGTACTGTTTTTCTTATTTTTCAGTCTCACTGCCGCCTCCCTCTTCAATTCACGTTTTTTTCTTTTTAATTCTCCTCCCACTCCTTTCTTTCTCTCCAAGTAATTCAATCCCTAATTATCAGCCTTCCTTTTCACGCTTTCTTCTTAATTCTATTTTGTTTCCTCTTTTTAATTCCTAGCCCTTGTGCATTCCTTTATTTACCTAATAGACTTGACAGTAATTTGGGCTCCAAGTATTAGCCAATGGGCCTTGGCTTAATAATGATAAGGCCTGCACGTACAAATATAGATAATTAAACTAATGCTTATTTTGCTCAAATTTGCAACTAAATTTTGGGAAAATCATCAAATTATTTTAAGAGATAAATCATGCCCAATTAACATCAAATTAAGACAAAAGCAAACTATAAGTCTAGAGAATATGACAATTTTCCCTTCATATATAATAGAAAAATTAAATTAGGTTGAACCCATTGACATTGTGGCTCAAAACCAATAAGATTTGGATGTGTATAGCGTTTTTTTGTCAAAGAATGTGTATGGCTATTTTTTTTAGGAAACAAATTTGTATGGCTTGATTCATATATTTTTGACAAAAAGAATATGTATATTATCCAAAAAATATATATGGAATAATTGCAGACTAATTAATCAACCACGTTGATTTGTTCCATATTCTATTTTCATAATAGCAGGTGTCTTTATTAGGGTATATTTTTGCAAAAACTCTTGTGCAAATTGACTGAAATGTTAAAGTTTTATGAACATATCCAACGGTGAACTTGAGTTTTCTTCTCATGTTTATTACAGAAATGCCACCGCGTCCGATTTTTAAGTCGGATTTTTGGGAAAAGCAAGAGCCATCTAACATTTGGCTATAAAAGAGGTTGACAGTCATCCAAAAGAAGAGATCTATTGATACCTGGGATAGTACTTATCCCATCATACTCCGTAATTATCGGCTATGCTGCCAATTGGATAATCCAACAGAAGAAACCTCAATGTCGATTGAAAAAAAAAAGAATTTAAATTTAAGTGTATTTGGAATACTGATCCTAACTGCTGCACACTTTTTTGATTATTAAATGATGTATTATAAAATACATAAGGATATATGAAGGAAAAAAAATTGTAATGAAAGTTGCAACAATTACTTTTTTCTTTATAAGTAAATGTTAGGCGTGGGGGAATGTTAGTTTTCAGAATTTGAATCTTGGGCCGAACTCCTTCGTGTCCCTTAGCTTGTCAACTGAGCTACCTTCATGAGAGAGTTGCGCGCAAGAATTACTTGTTTTTGTCGGTTAATTTGTGTAATGTTCATCGTCATTGTATTCAAATACATTTAAGGTTGTCTTTAAGATTATGTTTTCACTAGTGCAGAAAAGGGATTTAAAGTCGGACAAATTAGACATTTAAAGTCGGGCGCCAGCCAGACTTATATTAAGGCGACTTCGTATGTCAGGAGAATTGAAGTCGGGTAACGGCCCGACTTTATAAGTTTGTTTTTAAGTCGGACGTTCAGTCGGCTGACTTTAATGCCTCGGGTTCGTTCTAGACCAGCCTTTGTGAATAGCTTTTAAAGGCAGGCGCTAGTCTGCCTTTAACAATATTTTTAAGTCAGACTTTTAACCGCCCGACTTTAAAACTATTTATTTATTTTTTTAAGATTCCTCCTGCATATACTAATTTGGCTCTACTAGTGGCATCAAATTCATTAAGTCTAACAATACACAGTCTATATAAAAGTTCAAAAGTACTTAATTTTGCTCCAAAAGTATCATGAACTTATAGATGTTGTTGCAGCAGTTATTGCAGAGAATGATTATGTAGTTGTAAAATATTACTCTGATAAATTAGTTAGTGTAGGGAATGGTCTTATACAGTGGAATACTCCATGCTTCAAGATAATTAGTTGTCTTGTGATAAATTACTCTGAACAGGGAATATGAAATATTTTATTTTATTATACTAAAAGGCATATACCTATCTTCAAGAGAATTAGTTGTCTTTTGTCCCGGTCTCAATGCATCTAAATTCTATGCTTAGTAAAAAAATTAAAATTAAATTAAAAGCTGTCTCAGTTCAAAATTAATTAGTAGAAACGAAATTACAATCAAAGTATCAACTATCAAGTATATGATAACAAAGCAAAAAGCACATTATATCCCTATTGTGAAGACCAGAACTTCGTATATTATTAAAAGCAATATTACTAAACTTCATTTAAGGAATGCAGAGGAAAACATCAACACCAGCAACCAAGGACAACACGTCACCAACATCATAGCCTGAGTTTAATGCAAGAAGACAAAAATATAAACATTTTCTAAAATGGATAACATTGATATATAATATAAAAACATCATGAATAAGCAGTACAACTAAACAAGAGTAAAAGGCAAAACTATTAAAAGAACAAAACATACTGTAATTGGAGCAGCTCCACATTTCGACTTCTTTACAAGATTCTTCAAGTTAGTTACAGTCGCCATGTATCCATTTAAACCAGCAGCCAGAATATGATAGCAGATGTGTCCAGGAACCTCCAATAACATCATAAAGTTATTAGCAAAAGAATGAAACACCTATGCTGATTATTTAGAAGGGCTAATCAAAGCTAACTTGAATCAACATACATATGCATACTCACAATCAAACTTTGATGGAAGGAATCCTCGAGATTGAAATCCGAAAAAGTGGCATAAAGCATTGAACTTCTTTCCCTATTATGTACCTTCTTTCTGTCATGGGAGCAACCAAATATCACTAAGCATTCACATAGAAGTGGATAATTTACCTCCAAGTCACCAATTATGTAAACTAATTCCACCATTCAAACACAGATACAGTAGTAAGGGCTCTAGTAGTATATGACTTAAATACAGGGAAACTAGAGATAGTAGTATAAGTATATGGTTTAACTCCTAGCCATCTAGAAACAATGGTCTTCGGGCACAATTTTGCAAATGTGATAAGGAGGCACTAAAATTGAAGGCTAATGATACCAACTCAACTAAAACATTATAGCTTCCTATCTTCAGATCTATAACAAGAAGTCATAACAGATAGAGACCAAGCCTCATTAATGATACAAATGAGCAACTAGGCATAAAAGTGGGTGTTGCTCTTCCTAACCAGATGGCATTAAGATCCATTTCACTTGGTCTACTTCTCACGTAAGATTTGTTATGTCACTAAATAGTGGACCAATGACACATAATGGCTTGGGAATTTGCCTAGATGATTCCATTCTTTACATATACTTGAATGGTATGCTTGTGCAGAGTATAGTATTTGTTAATGATAAATTTATGTTTCTGCTAAAAAAAAAGTGCTATGTAAACAAAACCAGTATGATACCAGTATATAAAGAAAATAAAAACTTTACTACTCTTTTAATTCAAAGTAAACAAGCCCAAACAAAAATGCCCCAATAACTTGACAAAATGATTAGTATACAAATTTATATCCTAAATAAATGCAATGCTGTTACCATACCAGTATTTAATGTCTCCAATTCAAGAAAAATTAGAGTCCATCCTCAATGCCGAATTAACATATTAATATATATATGGTTCACAGTTTAAACCCTATCCGTCACCACCAACCACAACAGTAATATTAAAAAGAACACTATGCTGCCAGCAAACACTAAATATCCTAATCTCAAAAAGCTCAATCAGATTAAGCTATAAAGAAAGTTGGTCCTTAACGGAAATCCAGTTAAATAATGCACACTTTCAAACATCACGAGACAAGATTTTGTAAAGGAATAGTCATTTCTCTCTATAACATACATACAATTTTTATAAATCACCTTTGATTCTGATTAATTTTCTTAAACCCTAAATCCCAAATTAAGTTTTAAAACCCCATAATTCCAAATCAAGTTTTGAAATCTCATAAACCCTAAATACTTCACCTAAAATTCATACAATCAATAAAAAGTAAGACAATAACAAACCCTAGAAAGAGAGACAGAGAGAGAGAGCGATAGAGAGACGGAGAGAGAGAGAGCAACAGAGAAAGAGCGACACAGAGAGAGAGCAACAGAGAGAGATGAAGTGGGTACTTGCCTTACAGTTCTTGAGCTATGGCGGAGAGAGCGAAGGGCGAGGTTGGAACTGATGGAGGAGAGAACGCAGTTTTTCAGAAGATTTTTTTTGGATTTGAGGCTTTCAGAAGACGTTTTGTTTTGCTTAAAAAAAAAAAGGGTTGTACTTTTAAAGTGGCGCTATATACCTGCGCGACTTAAACTGTCAAACCTTTTTAAAATTTTTCACTTTTTAAGTCAGACTTATTTATGCCTGACTTAAAAGGATTCGCGTCAAGATGTTTTTTCACCTTAATTACAAGTTTGCCATCGCGTCTACTTATTAAGTCAGACAAATGAGCGCCTGACTTTAAAACTATAATTCTTTTCTTTATTTTGCACCAATTTGATGTAATCCAAATCATGTAATCTCAATTATGTAATGCAAACAACACAAAAAAATTAATCATGAATCTTATTACCTAAAGTGAAACTTTAAACAAACTCAAAGAACTTTAGGTTCCATGTCAGATATATGTATCTAGAAGAAATATGTATCTAGAAGAAACCTTATAACAAAAAATCTACATCTCCAAAAAATTTCTGATCCTGGTCAAGTAGGTTCCATGTCAGATATTATCTATATGCAGTGACATTACAATATCATTTACAAGACAACTATTGTTTTTGCTTCTTCATTTCATACTCAAATACCAATAATTCAAGGAAGATGTGCTGAAGATAATACTGAACACAAAACTCCATTAAAAGAGGATGTATAACAAGTACAGAGCAGAGTAGATTGATCCATATGCACTCCAAGAGAAAATCTAAATGTTGGAATTCATATTTAAGGGATCCTTCAAACGGGGAGAGAAAACTAAACTTTTTTTCTTTTCGTTATGGTTTTGTCCCATTGAGTTTTCCTCGGAAGGTTTTTAATGAGGCAGTTCCCATTGAGTTTTTTCTTAGTAAGGTTTTAATGAGGCATATCCTCGAAGGACATCCAAGGGAGAGTGTTATGAATAATAAGATAGTGGATGTCAATCCTTAGTCTTCCACATTCTCATAACTCCATTAGTAATGGGATTGTTAGTGGCCTTTAATTATATACGATCATTACTAGCCTACTTATGTCCTATAAATATGACTCATACTAGTGAAAAAACATACTTGTGAAGAACATAATACAAATACCCTCTCATTCTCTTCTTCATCTCTATTCTCTTATATGATGTTTTATATTTGTTCTTATTAGTTTTCATTATTTTCATAACTCTTTTGCTTAGATAATAGTTATATAATTGCAAATGTGTGAAGCTAGCATGCTTTCACCAAAGCAAATATATATTTGATAATTAAAGAATATATATATATATATTTATTGACAAAAAGAAACTTATATAATTTCATTCAAAAGCAAAGTTGCAATACAAGGTGGAATACAATCAAAGACATGGGAGCTAGCATGAAGTCTTGAGGCCCTCGCTAAAGTATGAGCCACAAGGTTCGCTTGCCTCGGGTAAAACTAACCACATAGTTTTGTAAATTAGAGAGATGTTGCTGACATGCTTTTAGTATGGAACCATACTCGGTGATACAAGAAACAACTCCGCTAACGCCATCTACTACCGCTTTGTAATCAAGCTCGATGGTTAATCTTTGGGCGCTGAAGTTTTGTAACCAAGTAATAGCTTCTAACAAACCCACAGCTTCAGCCTCTTGAGGTTGGGGAGTCCCATAGTACCAAACCGTCATATAAAGCTTCAACGAGCAGCTATAAAACTGCCAGCAAATCAGATACATGTATGTATCAATGAACTTCAATTCTATTTATTTCCTCAAATAACTCCTCAACCTTAAACCGTAAATTTAGTTAAAAAAGAACATTAAACCGTAAAATATAAAAAGAAACTGTACTCTTACATTTTATTATCTCTATAACACTTACAAATCGAATCAACACAAAATACTTTCTTTTTTTTAGTTGTGATCCACTGGATATAGGTTTAAGCAAGAACATAGATGTATTTTACTTGTGTTTTTTCTTATTTTTTATTAGGAGCGTGTGTTCAATTTTTTGAAAATCATTATTGTAAAGCTTGCTCCAAGCTATGGAGATGTGACGTCCCGTCAAAAGCACTAATTTTCACATGTGATTTGGCGTACTAGGAATCAGATCATTTTTGAAGGTCAACTTATACAGAGGTAAACGCTGTCATGGAACAAATTAAAGTAACCTCTTGGGGGTGGTTTATATCAAGAAAGGGTAAAAATAGTGGGTATAACGTAGGTGCTTATTATGTCTTTGTTGAGAAGTGATGCATATTTTTAGATCTTTCTAGAGTACACTAGTAACTTATAGAATAAGTATTAATATTAGCTTATGATGCACATGTCTAGACTTTTCTAGAATATTTGAGTAGATCATAGAATAAATACTACAACACTTGTATTAGGAAGTATCATGAAGATTCTAGAAAGAATCTTCTAGAGTATCTTCAACACCTATAAATATGCAACCATAGCTCATTTGTAATCAAGTCATTGGAGAGCAATACAATCTATTCCTTTGCTCACACTACTAACTACTATTATCTTCCAACTATCAACTAAAGCTTTTTTCTACTATCCAACTATTTTCTAAACTAACTTTACTACCTCAAATACTAACAGTCTTTCTTTGATCAAGGAGATAAAATGCTGACAGAGTAACATACATGAAGATATATGGTGGAGGCCCAGGAATGAGAATCATTGATGCTGAGCGTATGGAGTGATGAACATAAAGAACAGGTGTTAGTGGGTTTTTCTGCCTCTGATACACTTGCATTCCAAGCATGATGCAGCAATTGTATGGTTAAAAGATGATGATCAAAGACAAATAGGGTGATTGTGGTGTGAAGTGCAGACTCACTAGTTTATGCGATAGGGTGGCACAATTGTTTTGTTTAGTTGGAATTTTATCTGTATGATGATTGTAGATTTGAAGGTACGTTGCAGGAAGTAGGGGATTGAGAACAAATGATGTAATTTGAAGCTCTGTTTGCTTTGGAGGTGTCAGGGTACTCTTTTCCCTACCTAGGTCTTTTTTTCTATTGGATTTTGGTCCTGGTAGTTTTTAACGAGACCCCACGTTTCAAACTTTGTAACACCTTCGGCGGAGTACCCCTCTCGCATCAATGAATTATTTGCTTATAAAAAAAAAGGCAAACAATAATTATCATTACGTTTTTCCGATAATAAATAGTTTTCATCACTTTGACAGTTGGTTGTATAAATTGGACTAATTTGTATGCCGACATTTTCCAAACAAAACCATTTAAGAAAATAACAACAAATTATGTTTAACTCTTATACATTGACAAAAACCACAACAGCTTCCCTTGTTTTACTTTTCCTTATTACAACAATTATAAATATTACGGACTTAATAGATTAATTTGAATTTTGTGTATAAATTTAAATTTGTGTGTCTTCGGAAAGTTGGGCGTTGCTACCCAAGGTGGCGGAGCTAGCTAATTATTTACATGGGGCCAAATAATAGAGTAATTCTTTTATAGGTAAAATGAACTCTAATAAAAGAGACTAAAAATGTTAATCCTTTCGTAGAAAGAAACATAAGCAAAAAGTTTGTATTTAGTTTAAATTAATTAGACCAAATACATAGATATTTTTGCTTAAATTTTGATACAGAGTGAATACAAGTTTAGATACAAACAATAGTTAAGAAAAATTTCATTGTGTTGAGAATTCAAGTGTGAGTGGTTAGTCCCACATCGGCTAGGAATGAGCTATATGAAGGACATATAAGAGAGGGGACCCATATACTTAATGTCTTAAGGTTTTGGGTTGAGATGTGGCGTCCAAGTCTCTTGGTGGTCCGGTTCATTGGATAGCTCAGTGTTTCTCCCGGTGCTCCCCCAAACTCCCCAACAAGAGGTATCAGAGCCCAGGTTCAGCTCGGTTGGGAAGCGGTGAGCGGGATCCTAGTTTGGAGCCCAGGCTAGCGATGTGGGTGACTCACACTTGAGGGGAAGTTTGTTGTGAATTCTAGTGTGAGTTCCCACATCGGCTAGGAATGAGCTATATGAAGGACATATAAGAGAGGAGACCCATATTCTTGAAGCCTTAAGGTTTTGGGTTGAGATGTGGCATCCAAGTCTCTTGGTGGTTCGGTTCATTAGATAACTCAGTGTTGCTCCTAGCGCTCCCCCAGACTCCCCAACAAGTGGTATCAGAGCCCAGGTTCGCCTCGGTGGGGGAGCGGTGAGCGGGATCCTAGTTTGGAGCCCAGGCTAGCGATGTGGGTGACTCACACTTGAGGGGGAGATTGTTGAGAATTCTAGTGTGAGTGGTTAGGCCCACATCGGCTAGGAATGAGCTATATGAAGGACATATAAGAGAGGAGACCCATATTCCTAAAGCCTTAAGGTTTTGGGTTGAGATGTGGCGTCCAAGTCTCTTGGTGGTCTGGTTCATTGGATAGCTCAGAGTTGCTCTTGACGCTCCCTCGGACTCCCCAACAAGTGGTAATAGAGCCCAGGTTTGCCTCGGTGGGGGAGCGGTGAGCGGGATCCTGGTTTGGAGCCCAGACTAACAATGTGGGTGACTCACACTTGAGGGGGAGATTGTTGAGAATTCAAGTGTGAGTGGTTAGTCCCACATCGGCTAGGAATGAGCTATATGAAGGACATATAAGAGAGGGGACCCATATACCTAATGCCTTAAGGTTTTGGGTTGAGATGTGGCGTCCAAGTCTCTAACTGGTCTAGTTCATTGCATAGTTCAGTGTTTTCCCGATGCTCTCCCGGACTCCCCCAACATATTGAATACTAGTTTTATATACCACAAGTTTCACAACATGCGTAAATAAAAGTAGATGACTGACTATGTGTATTTTTTTTGACAAGAGATGACTATATGTATTTGCTATTTGAAATTTCAGAGATATTTAAGGGAGATAACTTGCTTATAAAAAAAGAGATAAACAAATAAGTTTGTTTTGTTCTGATGGGCTGCTAGCATTGTTTTTCCAGAAATATTGGAGAATTGTGGGTGGTGAGGTGACTCAGTTGGCTCTTGACATCCTCAACAACAGCAGGTCTCCTGAGGAGATAAACAAAACCTTCATTGTGCTGATTCCCAAGGGCAAGAATCCCTCCTCTCCAAAGGATTTCAGGCCAATTAGCTTATGTAATGTGGTCATGAAGATTGTCACCAAGGCTGTATCAAACAGATTAAAGGTTGTTCTCCCTGAGATTATTGATGAGGAACAGAGTGCATTTATTCAAGGAAGACTGATCACTGATAATGCATTAATAGCCATAGAATGCTTCCATTGGATGAAGAAGAAGACCAAGGGCAAAAAAGGGACTATGGCTCTCAAACTAGACATGTCAAAGGCCTATGATCGCATTGAGTGGAGTTTTGTTCAGTGTGTGCTATCCACCATGGGTTTTCCTGACCACATGACTAACTTGATCATGAGATGCATCTCAACTGTTTCCTATCATATTCTAATCAATGGTCAACCTAGCCAGAGCTTTATTCCTGAGAGGGGGTTGAGGCAAGGGGATCCCCTATCCCCTTACCTCTTTATTCTCTGTGCAAATGTGCTCTCAGGTCTTATTCATAAAGAAGTTGATAGTGGAAACTTACATGGGATCAAAATTGCTAGGAGTGCTCCTCAAATATCACACTTGTTGTTTGCTGATGATAGCCTCCTTTTCACAATGGCTAACACTTCTGAAGCTGCAACAGTTCTCAGGATTCTTGACACCTACCAAAGAGCATCAGGCCAAATTGTTAATTTGGACAAGTCAGATTCCTCTTTCAATCGAAATGTGCATGAAGTAGACAAAGATACAATTTGTAACAGGATGGGAGTTAAGACTGTGGATTCTCACACAAGATACCTTGGCCTTCCAGTTGCTTTTGGAAGGTCAAAGAAGGTTATCTTCTCTTTTGTGGTGGATAGAGTTTGGAAGAAACTCAAGGGGTGGAAGGAGAAATGTTTATCAAAGGCTGGCAAGGAAACTCTGATTAAAGCTGTAGCTCAAGCAATCCCCAATTATATCATGAGTTGTTACAAATTCCCTGAAGGCACTTGCAACACCATTGAGTCAATGATAGCCAAGTTCTGGTGGGGTTCAACTGAAATGCAAAGAAAGATACATTGGATGAGTTGGGACAAGATGGCTAAGGCCAAAAGTAATGGACGAATGGGCTTTAGGAATTTCAGTGACTTCAACAAAGCCCTACTGGGCAAGCATTGTTGGCGCCTAATGACAAAATCGGGTTCACTAATGGAAAGAGTCTTTAAGAGCAGGTATTATCCAAGAGGTGACTTCCTTGGAGCTGGCTGTGGCTTCCAACCAAGCTATGCTGGGAGAAGCATCATGAGTGCTAAGAAGATTGTCCATGATGGAGCTAGGTGGCAAGTGGGAAATGACAGAAGCATCAAGATCTGGGGTGCTAACTGGTTACTAGAGCAATCTGGCTTCAATGTCCTGGGTCCTCCTCAAAACATAGAGATTGATGCAACAATGGACCAGCTCATTGATGAAGATACTAAGCAGTGGAACCAAGCCATCATCAGCAACTCTTTCAGCAGCTATGAAGCCAACCAAATTCTCAGCATTCCAATATCAATCAGGTTACCAGAAGATAAGCTCATTTGGCCTTGGGAAAAGAATGGTGAATACTCTATAAAGTCATCACATCATCTTCAGTGCAACCAAGAGGAAAGAAGCCAGCCTAGCTCTTCAAATTCTGAGAGATAGAGGGTGTGGAAAGAGATCTGGAAAGCACATGTTCCTGGCAAAATCAAGAACTTTGTTCCTTGACCAAGTTGGCGAAAGGGAAAGTAAAATGGTTATTTGTAAGGAGGTAGCAATATAGAAAGAAACAATAGGGTAGATTTTTGAAAGGGAAGGTGGAATGTGGTAGTTTTTTTGTGTTATATATTAGTAAAACTGGTAGCTTATTTTTTTGCGTTAGTTGCTTATAGAAATATATGGTGAATTTGAGAATGAATGATATATTAACTGGTAGTCTTCTACTCTGTCATATTAATTGCTGTTTCTCACCAAAAAGAAAATCCTACAGAATATATTAATTGCTGTTTTTATCTACTTGATCTTGTGATTGCTATTGTTGAATAATGCAACTTGAGAACATCCTCTGATACTAGTGCCAGAGATAGTTGCATTAAATTTTCAACACTTCCTATACTGTCTAGTTGTTGCTGGTATTGTCCACTGATTTTGCAAGTTAATGTTTTTATTCAATACTTGCACCAATAATTACAAGAGGAAATCCAGAAGTGTTCTAATGAGAATGAAGCCTTCGTTGAAGTTTTCGGGAAGGAGCATCCGGGGTATGTTCGAAGTATGGGAATGGGTGTAGTGCCGTCTCAAATCAATGGAAGAAACCCTAGCTTTATGGTAAACTCTTCATCAGACGCCAAGATAGCTCAGATGCAGACTGAGATTGACACCTTAAAAGAACAACTTGTTGAAGTTAATAGTTTAAGGGAACAGGTTGCTGAAGCCAATAAATTAAAGGCACGGATGACTGAATTTGATGTAGTTAAACAACAACTTGCTTATCTCATGCAAACAGTTAGAGGAAATCACCTAGGATCATCATCAAATGGGGCTATTTAGATAGTTTATTTCTTTATGTTATGTACTTCAATCACAGTTTCTTATTTCTTATGCTTCTAGTTTAATATTTTGAGTTATAAACATAAAGAATGGTTTTATGCTATCAATTTATTGGTTTAAATGTTGTTGCGATTTATATTTTGGTCTAAGAATGTATTTTACATTTAGCAATAATTAATATTTGTATGTCATAAACATGAAGAATGTATTTAAATTTAGCAGTATTTGTATTTTACAGTTGGCAAAAAAACTAATATATAAAAAACTATGAAAGATAGTGGCGGTTCAAAACCGCCCCAATGTAAAAATTCTGGAAAAAAAACCTCCCTTTCGCGGCGGTGCAGAACCGCCCCAATGTAAAAAAAAAACTTCCTTTTCACGGCGGTTTGTAACCGCCCCAATGTAAAAAAATTTAAAATCCAATTTATCATATAACGACAGTTGGACCCTCCCCAATCAAGTGACGGCGGTTGGGCACAACGGTTGTCAGAACCGCCGCAAAACACCTGCCGACGCAGAAAAGCGCGGCCGAACAGTAACTGCCGTGAGAGGAGATTACCGGCGGTTGTAATCGCCGCCGCTCTTCCAAGGACCAGCCGCAACTGACTTTGTTTTTGTAGTGAGAGAGAGAGAGAGAAGCCATAGGGGCTTAAATTGGCATGGGTCCACAGTATATGTGTGAGCTTTAATTTACTTAATTAAATTTCTAATTATTCGAAATAGTAACTAGTTCACCTAAATTGTTAATAATTTATTAAACTAATCTAGGTATTTAAATTTTTAAAATGTTAAACTCAATAAATTAATAACGTAATTTAATTGATTAAACTAAAATTAATAATTAATTAATTATTTATTTATTTACTAAAAAAGGTATTCATTTATTCAAATCGTGGATTACATGGAAAAACAACACAAATTCTGTATTGCTAAAACTGAAAAAGGATGAATCGGCGAACAAGCTCACAACATCCAAGTTATTAGCATAAAATGGAAAATTGCCTGCAAAAA
The DNA here is from genome assembly GCA_963573325.1 of Astragalus glycyphyllos. Taxonomy (NCBI): domain Eukaryota; kingdom Viridiplantae; phylum Streptophyta; class Magnoliopsida; order Fabales; family Fabaceae; genus Astragalus; species Astragalus glycyphyllos. Next base: position 120,152,880 of record OY754307.1, on the reverse strand, counting down.
TGACAAAATTAAAGCCACCAGAGTACCTATGCCTCCTGATATGTAGCGTTGACGACCAAATTTTCATTGGTTGAATATGTAGCGAGTGAAAGTTGATCTATCAATCCGAACGAAACAAACATCGTAACAAGACGGGAAAACCAAACTATGTTACACAAGACGTCAAACAAAATAACGACGCCACACTTAGACGACGTAATCACAAAAAAAACTCAAAACTGTGTGAATAACACTTATTCAGATGAAATGAGAGAAAAAAACGATGTACATGGGTGATTCCGGGTAGAAAAATGATTCAAAACCACCATTCTCCAATAGATGAAGAAGAAGAAAAGTTAAAGAGAAGATGGAGCAAAACTAGGTAAGAAAATAAATACTCCCTCCGTTTAATTTTAATTGTCGCTTTTGAGATTTCACGCATATTAAGAAAAAAGTGTAAAAGGAAGAAAGAGAAGAAGAATTTTACGTAATTAGCCTTATTAGTAATTGGTCTAACTTAATTGGTCTAACCCAAAAAAGATCTTAATTAAGCTGACTATCAGATCATATTCAACTTAATTAGGTCTAACTTGAATCGCATATAATGTATTTTCACTGCTCTGAGACTGTGACATAGAAAGCACAGTTGCAATGTCCTAGCTACTGCAGCCAGCAACAACAACAAACAATGACAATAAGAATCTACGCCAATGAAGCTCTATAATGGTAGGAGCATAGTTGCAATCTCTTAAGAAGGGTAAACAAATATAATGATTTAGAAAAGCTAATCACTGAACTGATAAACTAAAAATTTGAAAGCCTTTTCAACAATCCACTAAACGGAGACCATTGAAACAGAAATGAGGTGTGCAAATATACTTACTGAAATGGCAATACATCCAATACTTATTTTCAACTTTTCCAAATCAATATCCCTCTCAGAATGCTACGTTCAATAAAAAGGAAAGAAGGAATAATAAATAAATAGAAGATATTAGAGGAAACCTTAACTAGATAAACACATAATCCACACTTCATTCCCAATTTCCATATGCAATCATGACCTAATTATTTGATCAAAGTTCCAAACCTGATTTTTTTTTTAAAGGCAAACGTAGATATTTATATATATATATATATATATATATATATATATATATATATATATATATATATATATATATAGATAAAGCACAAGGGGTACTCAGCCCATATACAAAATACAACCGAGAAAAGTCCAGCTCAAAGTGAAAAACAGCCAGCACCGAAAACCAAAAACTACCTCCTAGAAATACTGTCCATAGGGTCAACATACCACTCATAACATAAACAAGAGTAAGAGTTACCCCTAGCCTGGAGCCGCTGCCAAGAAAGTGCAGAATCTTGTCAATGCATCTCTCCAAATCAGGAACACCTCCAGAAAAAATGTATTTGTTTCTCTGGTCCCAAATAACCCAGAGAATAGAGTGTCAGATGAGCATAAACCCACGCCTGCACCTAGGAGGACCGCCTACATGAATGAACTGAAGGAACAGGGACGGAAGATCCTGCTGCATGAGGAAATCGTAGCCCAGCCAACTGATGATAGCATACCAGATCGCTAAAGCATACCTGCACCTACAAAAAAGATGGAGGGAGGACTCCTGGGAATCCCCACACAAAATACAAACAGTGGCATCCAAATCCGAGATCACTCCTCTACTAAACAGGTTGGACCGAGTAGAAACTCTATCCAAGAGGAGCTGCCAAGAGAAGGCGAAAACCTTAGAAGGAGCAAAACTCTTCCAAACCAAATTTAATACTTGCAGTACCTGGTCAGAGAGCCTCAAAACACGGGACACCGGCTGAGATAGAAGATGATAAGCAGAAGCCACCGATTACACACCAGAACTATGCGGAGACCAAACCCAACAATCTGGCACCGCTGATAAGGAAACAGGTCCTAAAATAAAAAGTAACTCCCCAAACATAGCCTCCTCCCAAACAAACAGCTGATGTCTCCAAGGGATAGTCCAAACCCAACCCCTACCCATCCCACTACCATAGGAACTAACTAAAGCATCAGGAGCTTCTGCTATAGAGAATAGTCTAGGGAACCTAGACCTAAGAGAGGTATCACCCAACCAAACGTGGTGCCAAAATAGAGCAATATTGCCATTACCCACTCTCATCCCTAGTGAGAGAACAGGAAGCTAAATTAGGTTCTAAATCTGAAATTGAAGAAGAAAGAGAAGAGGGAGATAAATTAGGGTTCTAAATCTGATATTGAAGAATGTGAGCTGAGCGTGTGAAGGAATAGCGTGTGTTATTTTTGACAACAACGCGTATGTTTTTTAAAATTAAAGTGTTATTTTTAACTTTTACCGATGGATAACGGGCGCCTGTAGCTAAAAATGTCAGTGCCTATATGGCATTTTTCTTGTAGTGTCTTGCAGCTTAACCAAGGTCCTGAATTTGAATCTAGCCACGGGCATTTAACAGTGTTAAATCTTTTGAGGGATTAGTCTCTGTAGTTGCGCGCAGAGAATACCTAATTTATACCAAAAAAAAGTACCCCAATAAAAAAATGGGTATAGTATAATCTACAAACATACAAAGTAAAATGTTTCTATCGGCTCTTTATCCTAGGTGTCAATCATAGGTGAATTTCACCAAAATCTATTTAATGCGTATCCTAAATGGCATCCTTTCATACTAAAAAATAAATTAAAAAACAATTTATTTAATGAAAAATAGTACAATGGATAATTACAAATGCATGAATTTCAATAAGCGTATAAATTTTCAAACAGTAACGTATGATTTCCAATTAAATTTTCAGAAAGTAACATATTGCAATTATAACTGAAATTTAAATGGTATAATGTGCATTTATTATCTATAAAGTGAAACGCATAAGATCTAACTAATTTAAACTTCAAATAAAATAATGAAGAATGACTGCTTTTTCTTAGATGGTTTAAAGTTATTTAAAAAAACTATCTAAACTCAACATAACTTGAAATAGATTTTTGTATTAAATTAACACATGAAAATAAAATAATGTATCAAATTAACACATGAATTTGGTATGAAGTATAAGTGTCAAATTTTGTAAGGTACTTTCACTGGTTCAGAGATTAAAATTGTATTATTATTTATTATTATTATTGTTATTATTATTATTATTATTATTATTTTGACACAATATTATTATTAGAATAAAATTTATATACAATTAAAAACTTAAAAAATATTTAAACGAATGTCTGTGACATTAATCACCCTTTATTTGCTTTGCTTGCAAAAATCGTCAATTGTTACCCAAGAGCACTTGGATGAGATCGTAGGAGTCTCTTCTAGCTTAATCAAGATTTTGGATTCAAATCCAGGTTTGGGCATGCAGTAGTGTTAAATCTCTTGAGGGAAAGCTTTGTCGCCCATTGTGGTCCTACCCGGCTCGAGGAATTAGTCTATGCAGTTGCGCGCAGAGGATACTCGGTTTAGACCAAAAAAGCTTCAACCGTTACACCCTCTATTTGTGTTGTACCATAAAAAAATAAAAGATTGCAAATGTTACTCCACAATCCTTGCCAATCCAACTTATTCCCTAGGTAAAACTTCTTCTTCATTCCTCTTTTGGTTTTGTTCACTTTCTGCTTTGGTACATGCACAATATAATCTTATGTTGTGTTTTATGATTAAAAGGTCTTTAAACATTTGATAAGAGAAGCTAATGTGGAGACCAACAAGTTGTATGCAATAGGTGAGTACAATTTGAGTTAAGAGAAAATGTGTGGATTTGTGCAGTGTAGTACATATCTTACTAACAAACAGTGTGTAGTCAGTGTTTTGGAGGCCATGTTAGACAAAGTTCTTAATTCTTATGGAATAGAAAAAGGATGACATGTTCTTGCTCCAAGTTGTCTTATAAAGTATGGTGATTACAAGTTCTACAAGATTATTGATCAAAAATCTTATCCTCCACCTAATTTTCAAGGTACATCTGTTAGATTAATTCACATTTTTTGTTTCAAGTTGCTAATTTTGGTTATCTTCATTCCTTTCATCTCCTTTTCTTGGTTCAGATTGTTTATTTTTATGATTTTATTATTACAATTTTTTATCCGTTATTATTGTGGATATTGAATTGAAACAAGAATCACTAAGGGTGTATTTCTTTTGCCTATTCCAGGTACATCTTTTCATAAAAAAAATACAGGTATATGTAGATTCTTTATTCATATCTTTAGCAAGTTAATTACTATTTGTTTTTTTCTTCCACCTTCTCCTCTTATTGGTTCAGATAGTTTATTTTTATTATTTTAATATACATACTTAGAATAATTTATTTATTATAATTATATGTATTCAATCCTTACATGAGTCACTAGCTATAGTTTGGTGAAGAATTAGGTGGGTTTATTTAGTGGGTAGCTTTTGGAGGCTACAGGCATATAGACGTGACTTCTAATTCTTTCTATAAGTTAAAACATAATTATTAAATTTGTTTTTACATGCTCAATTTAGTCGTTTATTTTGTGTTTTCAGATTATGTGGTCTTTAAACTTTAAACTTTTTAGCAAGAACACTCTTTATGAGGCTATTGAATAAGGTGACATACTCCCCATGATTAAGTATGACACATTTTATATAGTTGAAGGTTTAAGATATTGTTGTTTCATTCACTTTCTGATATGAGTTTTTGCTTAAATTGAGATCGATTAACTGCTTTTCCTATGGATGTGCCTATGTAAAGATTTGATGAGTTGTTATTTCACCTCGCGATTATATAGGGTTGTCAATTTGAATATGTACATAGCAATCTGCATTGTTGAGGACTTCAACTCTTTTCCCATTATCTTTTGTCACTCTTTCTTCCTTTTTTATTTTCTATGTTCTGTTTTAGAATGAGACTATATGAATAATATATAGACATAAATTTTTGAGTTTGTATCTATTACAGAACCGAGTTGCCCAAGAAATCGAGTCTTGAGTTGACTGGTCCTTAATTATGATTAAGGAGGCACAAAATCTGTAACTTATATAGATCTAAAATTTGCAGGTGTGAGTACTTTCAAGTCAAAATCATTTTTTTGGCTTATTTCTACATGAATGTTACTAACATTCTTTGTTGTGTTCCAGCCAGCTTTGATTGGATTTCTATTGTGAGACTTTGGTAAACACATGTAAACATTTTTCGCGATTGAAACCAGCTTCGATGGCAAGACAAAGAACCAATTTGAGATGTTATTTAACCTCCACTAAGAAATTATTTATTTTAAAAAAATTATGTATTGTTCTAATCAGTTTTTGGATGGGTAAAAAACATAGTATTTGTGTAATTCATTTATGTGCACTCAAAATGTTGTTTAACTTTGTTGAAGCATTGAAGGAACAGATAGTTGCTATACTCCATGATGTTCTTACATCATAAGGATGTATTTTTTATAGATACTTTTTGTTAATATCCTCTAAGGTTAAAATTGGTAAAATTTAAATTGAAGTTATATTCACGTGCATCGCACGGCACTACGCCAGAATTAGGAAAAATAGGCGCTACCTTAAGCAGCGTTTATTAAAAAGCGCTAGGTAAGGTGAAACGGTCAAAGGGATAGGCAGCGCTTATTTGGAAAGCGCTGGTTATTGATAAAATGCGCAAGGCAAAAGGTAGCGCTTATATAGAAAGCGCTCGGTATTCGTAAAAACACGCAAGGCAAAAGGCAGCGTTTATATGGAAGCGCTGGGTATTGGTAAAACACGCTAGGCAATGGGAAGCGTTTATATGGAAGCGCTGGGTATTGGTAAAACACGCTAGGAAATGGGCATCGTTTATGTGGAAGCGTTGGGTATTGGTATAGGCAATGGGTAGCGTTTATTTGGAAGCGCTGGGTATTGGTAAACCACGCTAGGCAATGGGTAGCGTTTATTTGGAAGTGCTGGGTATTGGTAAACCACGCTAGGCAATGGGCAGCATTTATTTGACAAGCTCTGGGTATTGCTAAAAAGCGCTAGGCAAAGGGTAGCACTTCTAAAGAAAACGCTGCCCATTGCTATTGTTTTTATTTTTCGTTTTCCACGCATAACTCTCTTTCTCTCTTTCTTTCTCGCGCTCACTCTAGCTCTCAAACTCTAGCTCACCATTTTTGTTCTCACTCTCACACTCTCACCATTTTTGTTGTCACTCTCACTCGTACGTGGCTCTCATTTTCGTTTCTCCAAAGCTCATTTCTTCCCATTTTCGTTTCTCTTCCACACTTCTCAATTTTCGCACACTCACACTCTTCCACACTTCTCCATTTTCGCAAAGGATTTCGGACTTGGAAGTTCATTCCTTCCTCATTTTCGTTTCTCTTTCACTAAGGTTAGTATTATTACATGTTGTTCTAATTATTTTATGGCATTGGTACTTTAGGTTAGATGATTGAAAGTTGATGCTTGATGATTTGTTCTTTGAAATGGTGTTTCTAAACTTGAGGGGAAATGTAGTTGTAGTGTTTGTTGAAATGTCCAAATGAAATGCTTGTTAATTTAATTTGATGTAGGTGTAGCGTTTGTTGAAATGTCCAAATGAAATGCTTTTTAATTTAATGTTGCTCTAGGTTAATGAAATGCTTTGATGTTGCTCTAGGTTAATTTGATGTAGGTTAATGATTTTACTCCATTAAACTACAGGTTGTGATGATATTAATGAGTGAACTAGAAAAAGTCATAGAGAGAAAACTAGTGAAAGAATCAATACATTAAATATTCTTATTCAATTTCAATGAATGAACTAGTTAGAGGTATAGAAAGTATATATAATACAAGTGACTTAGGAATAATAGTGACTTATGAATGAATTAATTTCACAAAAATTGATTGTATGTTTGTCTTTATTAGGTATAGAAAGTATATATAATACAAGTGACTTATGTGATTGAGCTGTTCTTTAAACCCCTATTTTAATATATATATATATATATATATATATATATGGCTAATTAACTTAATGAATGTTTATAGGAATTGAAAATACTTCCTTCGAGTTCGTGTTGGTTTGTGAGTTCATTATAGTTCGAGTTCGAGTTCGTTTCCTTCGTATCTAAGTGGTTCGAGAGTTCGCTTCATTTGCTAGTGCGTGGTTCGCATTCGTTGGAGTTCATCATTGCTTCCACTTGTTCAGGTACTTTTGTTGTTTTCTTGTATTTATTATATGAAGAATGACAATATAGAAGACATCAAAGTCTTTGATTTCTTTAGTTTAAAATAGTTGAATGTATTAGCTTCAAAAAAATTGTTTTCTTTAGTTTGATTTCTTTGATTTCTTTTGTTTGTTTTGAACCATGATGATTTATTTCTTCATAGATATCGCATTGATATGTAGGCTTTGTTTTCTTGATACCCTATCAAATATAAGTTATGCAAACTCTTCTATTACTATTTTTTAGAAATAGATCACCTTTTTTTATATTATATATTTTATACTTGAACAAGAATATAAGTTATGCAAAGTTGTATATGTGTGGTGAATGAAACTAGCAAAGTAAAATCGAATATGCATAAATATGCGAATAGTGCGTGATTATGTTTTATTGCAGGTCAGATGGCGGATCATAGTGATCATGACAGTGATCATGACAGCGATCATGAGTGTGATGTTGAAAAGTATATCAGAAAGCAGACTCCTCGGGGAATGACGGTCAAAAAAAATATCATCAATCGAGTAAATAAAGGAAAAGAAAAAGTACCAGTAAGTTACTAATTACTAATTAACTTATTAATTCAACACTTAGTTTTAATTGTTTGCTAACTAATTTACTAATGACATAATGTAGGTGGTGTGGAATATTAAGGGTCAGCCAATTGGGAATAATCGCGCAGATTTGGTTACCTTCCTCGGTAGTAAGGTAAAACAAATGATACCAATTACAATCAGTACTTGGAGTGAGAAAAGTGTTGTTTTGAGGAAACACAAAGAGGAGTTTTGGTTAACAATACAGGTATATAATTTTACATCTCTTTTGTAATCTTATGTAATAAATTTGTAACCATATATATTTATATCATTTTCATTGAATATGTGTATGCAAAAATATTTTGAAAAGGATGAGTCCCGAAAAGACCGGTGTATGAAGGAAGTTGGAAAGCTACATCGGAATTTCAGGGGTAGTCTAAAAAAAATGGTTGTTTGATAATAGTGGAAACCTCAGATGGAAGCCTCCAACGCCATATAGTGGATTTGTTACGGAGGAGGATTGGGTTACATTTGTTAGGAGACGCACCGAAGATGAAGATTTCATGGTTAGTACTACAATATATTAAGTTATAACTTCAAATATAGTTGACAATTATATATTATACATTAATGTATACTTATGCCTCTAAATAGAAACTTTGCCAAGCGAATCGAGAGAGAGCTTCTGGTTGTGATACCCTTATAGAGGCGGTGCTAGTGGATATCAAGTTTTTGAAGAGAGATTGGTAAGACACAATAAGCTTGATTTCTCTTTGTTTAATAAATCTTTTGATTTATAATTTCTTAACATTTGGTAAATTTAAATATAGTTGGAGGAGAGTGGGAAAGATCCTACTAAAGAAAGTATTGAGCGACATTTTTTGTGGGTAGCAGCCAGACAAAAGGATGGGGAGGTTGTGGATCCCAAAACTAAGGTATTAATTATTTTTTTTGACGATAAATAAGAAATTAATTATTAAACTCTCTTTCTTCTACGCAATGTATTTATTAATTTTTGTTTATAATTGATTTAGGACAACAATGAGTGTGAGTGTGAATTGTATATCTCAAACTCACACCAAATGATTGCAATAGGCTTCACATGTGACCAATTGGGAACTTTGATGCACAATTTACCCATACCTCCAAATCATGTTAGAGTTAGAGTTGACTGTGCAATTGTAGGGGATGCACCATTGCCTGCTCCAATACCCACTATAGATTTACTAACTGTGCAAGATGCAGTTGGTACATTTGTGGCATGGCCAGCACACCTTATTGTTGTAAGTGACAATATATTTGTAACTAACTAATTCTTTTATTTTGTCATTTATTGTGTGCTAGCTAACGAATTATTTTATTTATATATAGGTACGCCAAAATGCAAAATCTAGGGGCAAAAGTGTTAGCAAGGCAATATCTACTAGCAAGAAAGTGTCTCGGTCCGGCCCTTCAACACAAGTTTCTTTGTCTGCCCCTCAAAAAGTGACTCGGCCCTCTCCTCCTCCAACATTGACTCAGCCCTCTCCTCCTCCAACAGTAACTCAGCCCGCCCCTCCTCGAAAAGTTACTCGGTCCTCCGTTGCTCCAAAAGTGACTCAGCCCGCCCCTCCTCCATAAGTGGCTCGGCCCGCCCCTCCAAAAGTGACTCGGCCTGCCCCTCCAAAAGTGACTCAGCCTGCCCCTCCTTCAATAGTGTGTCAGCCCTCCGCCTCTTCCATTGATGATTCTAGGATTATTTTGTATACCGAAATGCATGCGCAATTCAAGATGGATGATGGAACCCCGCTTGTATTACAGATGGATGACAACATTTTTGGAAATCCCGATCAACTATTGATAATCCTAAAACAAGATATTAATGATTTATGTCAGATGAATTGGGCAACCAGTGTTTGTATTAGAGCATATATCAGGTACGTATGTAATTTATTATTTAACATCATTAAGTTTATTTTATTATATCGTTAATTTAATTTGTATATATATATATATACCTCTAATTGTAGGTGCTTGTATCATAACATTTTGGTCCCTTCGGAGCAGACACAGATATGTGTTCTTGTGTCCGGATAGTACACACCTCCGTAATGTCAGCGAGGATCTGTCTAATTATAACGACCTTGTGAAACAAAACAAGACAGATGTTACAAATTATATCACTCGACGCTTATTGGATGCTCAACATACAGGCGTCGATACCATGTTTTTGGCACCGTGTCTCGTAGGGTGAGAGATTTAATCTCTTCTTATATAACATGCATTTTTTAAATACTAGTCAATTACTTATTCAAAGTTTTATTTTGTAGGGATCATTGGATTTTGCTTGCAATAAATCCTAAGACAGATACGGTGTACTACATTGATTCTGTGCATGGTCATTTCAACACCCACCCAGACTTGGTTGTGATATTTAATAGGTGTGTGTATTTCGATCACTCTGCATATTTCTTTGTTTTAGTTGTTAACTCTATGTATTTTTAATAATATAGTTATATCCAATTGTGTTCAGTTGTTTGAAGGAATATTGGGGATTGGAACAATCACAGACAAAATGGGTGCCAATAGAGGTAAGTTTGTAATCAATCTTATCATATATTTATTTATATTATTGTTGTCAAAAAAATGTATTAAATTAAATTTAACAATTAACTAATCTTTTGTTTTGTAGTGTCTGAAACAACCAAATAACAATGATTGTGGGTATTACGTAATGAGATTTATGAAGGAAATTATTACCCACAACCAAATGGTTATCCCCAGACAGGTATCTTTACAAAACTCTTTTTTATTTAGATTTAACCATATATTTCAATTCTAATTTTATTTAATTATATAATTTCAGTATTTTCCCGATTGTCGGTGGAAGACATACTCTACTGCACAGATTGATGAGCTTAGAGGAGAGTGGTGCCATTATGTCTCGCAATTCTTTTGATTTTAGATAGATTGTAATTTTGTAAATTGTTAGAGTTTTATTTGGATACATGCATATGAATTGGTTCATGCATATGTAATTTGCTAACTTGTTTTAATTTAGATACATATTGTAAGTAGCTTGCTAGTTTTGGATACATGCATGCATATGAATTGGTTCATGCATATGAATTGGTTCATGCATATGTAAGTTGCTAACTTGTTTTAATTTAGATACATATTGTAAGTAGCTTGCTAGTTTTGGATACATATTGTTAGAGTGTTTGATTTGGATACATATTAATTTGTTAATATTGTAAGTTGCTAAGTTTTGGATACATATAATAACTTGTTAGCTAGTTTGTTTTGGTTTGTGATCATATTGGTGCATTTGGATATATAACTAGTTTATATATACATATGTTGTTAGTATATAATGGATTGGATTGGTATAAATTGGCTGTATATGGCCAGGAAATTATCAAATGTAAAAAGGAAAATACAAAAAAAACAGAAAAAAAAGAAAAAAAAATTAAACAATGGGCAGCGCTTGGTGGGAGAAGCGCTGCTCATTCACCTAGTGCGTATAGCAATGGGCAGCGCTTGGTAAAGGGAAGCGCTGCCCATTGCTAAACGTGCTAGGTGAATGAGCAGCGCTTGGTGGGAGAAGCGCTGCTCATTCACCTAGCGCGTTTAGTAATGGGCAGCGCTTGGTAAAGGGACCATTGCTAAGCGTGCTAGGTGAATGGGCAGCGCTTCCCTTTACCAAGCGCTGCCCATTGCTATACGCGCTAGGTGAATGAGCAACGCTTCTCCCACCAAGCGCTGCTCATTCACCTAGCGCGTTTAGCAATGGGCAGCACTTCCCCTTACCAAACGCTGCCCATTGCTAAACGCTCTAGGTGAATGAGCAGCGCTTCTCCCTTCAAACGCTGCCTATGGCTATTAATGAGCAGCGCTTCTCAAACGCTGCCCATTTTTGGGGAGGAATCACCAGCGCCAAATTTAGCAGCGCTCAGAAACGCTGCCCATGGCTAGAAAAAAACGATGCCCATCCCCAAATTTGTTGTAGTGCGGGTTGCATACTAGTTCTCCTAAATCCAATCTAATGATTTGTATGTCCAACAAATGAGTAATACTCAAGTGACTCAATCTTTTCCCAACAAATCATTAGTTTTTTTTTTTTGTTTTTTTTTTAGATAAGCCAACAAATCATTAGTTGAAACATAACGTTTTTTTTTTCGGTAATGTTGAAACATAATAATAGGAATTTCTTTATCACCGATGAAGATTTCTTATAATTTTATTCGTCATATAGAAAAGCCCACCTTAACGAGTTCCTTTACTAGTCACACACTCAACGAGATTTTTTCTTTCTTGAGAGTACAAATTAATTAAAAAAAATGTAAGAACAATTTGAATAAAATGTAGTGCTATTATTCGTTCTCAAAATTGGAGAATTATACAAAAACAATGGATACAATTATTATATTGATGATAGTGATAATTGTGTCAATACTCATATATACTTATGAGCAAATTAATGAGAGACAAGCAATGCGTATAATATGCATTTCATGCCATATATCATATTGGATGCAGTGATTCAAGCATGAAAGGATGGCATGAATTCAAAGCCTTGATTAAGAAGAGCACCAGCTACCCATAGCTTCAGATTTTGAAGGTTAATTTCAGCTGGTTCAGAACTTTTTACCTGTTTTTTTTTCCAACACATAAATCCGTAAGCAAAAACAATGAAAAATAAAAGAATATATTGAATTTGATGAAGAGGAAGGATATATATAACTTACATTCAAGGTAAATGTAAGTAGAAAACTGTCACAAACTGTAGCCAAGTTTGAATTCTGAACATTGAAATCTACAAGAGATTCAAGAGCTTTGTAAAGTGAAGCAGCCACCCCTTCTCCTTTATTGCACACTATTTTTGTATAATACCCTCTTTCTTCTACTTGAAACATATCTAATACCTGCACAAGGTCCATCATGCACAAATTAGTGAACATATATATAATTTTCTTGGATATATAGTATTACTTTTAAAAAAAATTGAGGAAGGGGGAAATTTTATTAAACAAATTAAAGTAGCACAAATGACCAATTTACAACCACCCCGAAGAGATTTAAACTCAACACCTTAAGAATATGAGGCTAAGCTCTTACCACTGAGCTAGTACTTCAAGTATATATAGTATTATGCATTAGGTACAAACCTGCATAACTTTTTTGCAGATAGGTTGGTTTTTTTGAGTGACTTGAACCTTGTTATTAATTGATCCTTGATAATTTTGGGACACTGATAAGGATGCTTCAAGTCCTGCAACCTCAGCCTTCAGCTTCTTAGCTTGTGCTTGAAGATCATGCACGTATGATACTGCATCTCCAATTATAGAAGCCTTGTCCGTCTGTGGATATATGATCATAAGCATATCAGATTGATTGATTGATTTGTTTTATTTTTTTATATAAGATTGATTGATTAGAACTTTACAATCGTCCCCCATTAAGTTTTTTTTATGGTAACTTAAAAGCGGTAGTAACCTTAACCTTTATAATATTCAGAAACGTGTGAGATGCATGTAGTTTCAAAAAATATTCACAATCACGATGTTGGTTGTGACATCATGGTTTTTGGCGTTGTTTGTGACTGTAGTGCACATGAGGTCGCATCAAGTGTAATTAACTAAGATTCTTTGTAAAGTTAGAGATTGCGATGCAACTGTAATTTAAAACCTTGGTTCCAACAATTCGTTAGGTCTTCCTTAAGAAAATATTAATTATGACTTTAGTTATAGTTCTAGCAACTAATTAGCTAAGTGCTTAATTATGTTTAAACTATCCTACAATCGAATCTAGGATGAAGGTAAACTGTTATGAGAATATGCTACTTGGAGCAACTTATGAAAATAAGCTGAAAAATATTTATCATAAGATAAAGAAAAAAATTATATCTCTTGCAAATACCCTAATCTAATTCAAACCGAGAGATGTACCTTAGTAATGTTGGGAACTAGAGCACGCAATGCATAAAGCTTATCCTTCATGCGGCCTCTCCTCCTCTCATAAACGAGAGTCTTGGACCTATCAGTTTTCACCCTCGGTTTAGTTATTGTCATTGACGTTGTTGTTGTTGTTGAAGAATTCCCTCCATCGTTTTCTCCTTCTCCTTTCTCTTTCACCTCCCCATCAAAATATGAGAAGGAGCTAATAGTAGTAGAGCTTGGATCATAGAAATCCACAACACTATTATCAATGTTTTGATGATCAAAGGGGTTTGTAGGACATGAAAGGAGCTGATTATCAACGAAACAATCATTGATAAGTTGATTGGGATCATCAATGAAGTCGTGAAGCTCAAAATTATTGACGTACATTAGTGAATTTTGGTGAAGGTCTATGGTTGGAACTTGGAGTATAGCTAGAGGAGAAACTGTAGTAGGTTAACATTGAATGGAATATTAAGATGAATTTAATTTCATGTATTGCACTGACGTCTATATTAATTTAAAATTGGTTCTTAACTAACTTGAGTAAGATGTATTAATTAATTAATTCTAGTCTGGTAACTACGAGACGGCCATGATTAGCTAATACCCGGATTAGTAAGTGTCCAATCCAAATTAAATGCAAGATTTGGTAAAAAAAATGCATGCGACAATCATGTGAATAAGTTCATTGAATATTCTTGAAAAATACTCTCAGATCCTATTTTTGATACTTTTGCCGTTTTATTTTTGTCCCAAAGTAATACTCCCTCCATTCATATATTTGGTATTTTTTGTCTTTCATTTTTTTCCAAAACAATGATACTTTTATTGAGTTTTTTAGAGTCCAAAAGTATGAATTAATTATCTCAAGACTCTTTTAATTTTTATTTCAATTATCCCAAGACAAATTAATGATACATTAATATATGTGTAACAAGCCAAAAGGAGTATTTTAGTATTTAGCCAAGGCAAATTAATGGTACCTTAATATATGCGTAATAAACCAAAAGTACCAAAGATTAGTAACGACGAGAGTAATAGTTTTAAAATAAATGTTAGACCTAGTGTTAATTAACCATACTCCAGAAGCAATTTTTTATATAAACCGTCATCGATCGCTACACAGCATATGCTGTTATGCTGTGTAGCATTACTATTTTATGCAGTTCTAGAAATGGTTCAATCTGGTGAAGGCAATTTGAGTCTCTCCAGGTTTATCTATATATGATTTATTAACTAATTAATTAAAAATTTGAAATGTGTTCACACAGACTCACAGCCTAGCTCTTTGTTGCAATTGGGTCACTTTCTGAAAGTGATGGGGACCGCAATTTCTTTGTTGGGAACAATTACAGTTACAGGTGTGAGCTGACTATACTATTTATATATTTTGTGAATGGAATCAAGTGAAAATATAATTAAATGCAACCATCACATATTTTAAATTTTATATATAGCAAATGTGAAGTACGTACTTTGAAGGGAATTAGTTTAGGGGTTTTATGATAATGAGAGATCCAAGTGGTCCCTAATTAACGATTTACGCTTAGATTTAGAAGAAACTGTGGGTTAATTAGCTAGTCAATTGTGACTGTAAATAATTGACACTATCCATCGCTGGCAGCTCCTTCTTCAGTAGCTCTCCATCTCTGCGCCCATCTCTTTCTTTAGTAACACGATCTATAATAAAGGAAACAAAGGAGTGATGCAAGGAAGCAGCCAGAGCTGGATGTGTTGCTGTTTTTGAGCATTTGTTATTGGTTTTTAGACAAAACTTAGGTGATTTTTGTTACCGTGTTGTTGGTGCGTAATATCCATCGACTTTGTCGATCACTAACCTATGTAGGGGAACTTGGCTGGCCACGAGTATTCGACTTTGCCGGCCAGTGTAATTCTCCCCTCTCAAAAGAGTTTTGCCACACCCAAGATTCGAACTCGAGATCTTCGGTGATATCCAAACGCAGTTGGTGACAAAACTAATTAGTTGTTGTTTCATATATATATATATATATATGGTTTCCAATCACATCATGACACGTGAACTAATTTTTTGAAAACAACTAAAAAAATAATATAAATAATTATCTTACGTGTCATTGTGTGATCGGAAAACATTAGCCACCAATCAATCATATCTATAGAACAACACCTAAGTTTTCATCTAAAAAAAAACACCTAAGTTTTCATCTTTGTATTTTACCTTGACTCAGCCCCACAAAAAACTTTATAAGGTTTTTTTTTACTCTCATTTCTAATAGTACGTTACTTAGATTTTTTTTTTCCCAATACACCCTAGTCGCACTCTGTATCTATTACATGATGAAGAGGAGTGAGAGGCTCAACAACAAATCTAGAGTCAAAGATAGACTTTAATACCATATTAAAGTCTAATTCAACCACAAAGAATGCACTAGAAAGAAGAGGAGTGTCTAAACTTTTTAAGGTCAATTTAAGTCCTATCTCTAGTAAATGTAGGACATGAGGTTTTTTTTTATTACACTCCCATCGCGCACCTACGGTTATTTGGGTTTTGCTCTTGGATATGGTGGTGGGTGACCTAACAAGGTATCTGAATCTAAGATTGGATCTAATAGCATATTCTAATTAGAGTCTAACTCACAACCACAAAACTAGCTGGTAAGATGAATTAGGTCTTATGTAGTCAATATGAGGCTTGAGTTTCTTCTAACGACCCCCATAGCATGCTCAAGACTCTTTGGGTCTAGTGCTTGGATATGGTGGGTACCAACTTCTATTTTGAGATTAGCTCAACCCCTTAAAACCGAGTAGTAATAAGGTGAGTAGTGTTGCAGCCTAATAAGTTTTTGCTAGGTGTTATCATTCGTCAATGGAAGACTTGGTCTTTATACACTCCCGCTGTAAACTAAGGGCTATTTGAGAATAGTATGTGGATTTACGGTAGATTTTAATACTGTCTTAACTTTTCGTTCTAACCTATAAACCCACAAAATCGACTAATAAGGAGATGGGTACTCAACCTTTATAAGTATTTCTTATGTCTTACCTTTTTTGTTAATAGGAAAAAGTGTTGTTAATTATTTGTCGGAAAAGAAATGTTTGAACCCTGAACCTCCTCCTTATACTTCTTCTGTGCTCTTAGCTCGCTGACTAAAATACCTACTTCAGAGTCTTAAGTCTTATCTTTTATCAATGTGAGACTTAGGTTTTTTCTAATACATCTCCATCACGCTCTTCATGCTATTTGAACTTGGCATATGTATATGATGAGTGACTCAACCAAGAGTGTAAGATTCCATATATGCTCTAATACTGTCTTACGTTTTGTGTCTAACAAGCCCACCAAACAAGCTAATAAGTATAGGATATCAATATTTAGATCTAATCTCTAAGTGAGACTTGGGCTTCCCACACAATATGAGTACCAATTTTTACCTTAAAATTGAATGTAACCAAGAACACATAAAACCTGAATTAATATAGTTTGGACCAAACAAAATTAATGAGCTAAAACACTCAATTCAATTTGATATTTTCTGAATTAAGTTGAGCCAAATTGGTTTGATGATCAACTATAGGACACGTATTTTCAAAGTTGAAGAACAGGGTTGGCACGTGAAGGGGTGTAGACAACAGTTAGGGTGGCCCTTACATTACAAGTGCTTTGACCATTGTCTAAATATTATTTCCACAAATCACAGTCCACCGTTTTTTTATCAACTAAATTGATTTTCATTAAAATATGGGTTTGTTTTTTTCTACCCCACCCTTTGAGGTTATACCCCACAAAAATTGAAAACCCGAAAATACCCCAAAAATTGAGTTCAACGGATTTATCTCCTATGAGATAAACCCGCTTTGGAAAAATTCAAAACGGATTTATCTCATAGGAGGTAAATCCGTTTTGAAAAAATTCAAAGCGGATTTATCTCCTATAAAATAAATCCGCTTTGAAAAAATTCAAAGCGGATTTATCTAACAGGAGATAAATCCGTTTGAACTTAAATTTTTGGGGGGTATTTTCGGGTTTTCAAATTTTGTGGGGGTAGATTGTGAAATGGTGGGGGTAGCAAAAAAACCCTTAAAATATTTGGGCTTAGCCATGAAACCAAAACACACAAGCACACGGTATATGGGCCACATCACAGCTGGCCCACACCAACAACAACAACAAGGACGAAGACACAATCCACAAATAAATCCACTAGTTAACCCAGTTCACGAAAACAAAAGACCCGAGTCCACTCAAAAGCTAAACAATAATACATGAAAGAGAAACTACAACTATCATTTACCCACTTTCACGAAAACGACAATGGAGGAAACACGACTCTCAGCAACCCCCAAAAGCAAACCCTAATTCGGCTATCACAATCAATCGCCCCACCCACCCCAAACCTCTACACAATTGCTTTCGATTCAATCAACACAACAAGAGATCTAGGATGGACCATCACCTAGTTATGCGGAAGAGAATCAGCAGCATCAAGCTTAGCAATTAGATTTGCGACAGCGTTTCCCGATTGGTGCGTCCAAAGAAACCTTAACTAGTAAACTTTTCCTTCATAGCTAGAATGTCCATCAACAGATGATTTATTTCCCTTCTTCTGATGTTTCCTCAATACACTTCAACTAGGTTATTGCAATCAGACTTAATGACAACATAGGGAGGTCCAACATGAAAGCAAGATGCATCGCGTCTCTCGGGGCTAAAACTTTAGCAACTAAGGCGGAGTAAGCATAGATCTATGAGGTAATCCCCGAAACCAGTTTCCCCTTATTGTCACGACACACTATCCACTAAAACCTCGGCCTGTGCTCACATCAAATTGGGCATCAGAGTTAATTTTTATGAAGTTGATACGGGGGGTCTCCAGTACGACAAACACTATCCTTCTGAAGCTGTTGAAGGGGGTGTGGGTTAACAACACGCTTGGAATTCAAAAACTCTAAATAGGAAGCTTTGATAGCAAAAGGAGCTTATCTGGGGTTTGGGTTTAGATCTTCAAATACCTCAAGGTTTCGGGTTTTCAAATGTACCATAGAGAAAATAGAGCAGTAGTAAGGGTAACATGCATGTCAGAATTAGATTGAGAGTCTCCTTCCATCAGGCTATCCAACCAGATGCAGATATTGGTAGTATTGGTTGCTGTAGGAACTGGGCAAATCTGAAGGACATACCATAAGGGAGTAGTCCATGGGAAAGTAGGAATAAATGTTCAATTGACTCCTCGGTTTATCTTACAAACAGGGCAACTCTTGAAATTTCTTTTTAGTCAGGTTGAGCTTAGTAGTAATAGCATTGTTTTTAATCTTCCATACCAAGTGCTTGATTCTTTTGGGACCTTAGCCCCCCCATATACACTTCCAACAAGTAGTGGAGTGGCAATATGAAGATGAAGAATTAATACTAGCTCTACCAATATCCTCAAGAAGACTGAGATATCCTGACTTTGTAGAATAATTGTCATCCTTTGTTAACGGCGAGAGCAATTTAACTTTATATTTAATTGTGAAAACAAGTAGTGGGGACTAAAAACAAAATTGTGAAATTTTATAGAGACTAAAAATATATTTAATTTTATAGTTAATTAGTTTAGTAGTTTATCGACCAAAGCAGGGTTTTTATGAAGTGTGTTTATCCTGTTAGTTTATAAATATTTTTTCTAGACACTACTTAAAATAGTATATGAGATCTTAAAATAAAAATTCTGACATAGAAAACACTTTTACATAGAGATTTGGATCTACTACAGTCATATTTGATTACAGTGTCCTGAATTTAGGCTAAAAAGTTTTTTATTCAAGTAATTTATAGATATTACACACAATTACTTATCATCATTTAGATATTACACACAAAGTAAAAAGGAAATGTAAAAGCATCTATTAGTTAACATTTTGTACTAGTTAGTCTAACTAACTGTTGTAGTTAGCTTAACCATTGTAACCTAGATAGATAGTAACCATAGTTAGTCTTCTAGTTACATTTCAGTGATTATCATTTATTCTGTATATAAACTCAACTCTGTACAGTGACTCAGTTAGTTAGAAATATAACAGAAAAGTTCATTTCTATCTCTCTCTTTTGCAAAGCTTGATTTCTCTCTTCCATGGAGTTTCACATTCATTTTTCACATGGTATCAGAGCACCTTTCTAGGGGCTCTGATCACCACCGTTTTGCGCACTCAATTTCTGCTTCGTGACGAGATTGCCACTCTTAGGTCGAAGCTCACGTTTCCGACGGTATCTCTCACCTCTTTTGATTGTAGATCAAATCTCACGATTACGATCGATTTCTGTTATCATCTTCATTTCTAGCGATTCAATTTTCTGTAATCAATTTCCAATTTCATCAATGGCTTCTCCGATTGCGACGAGTTCTCCTTCCTCCGGTACTATTCCCGGTAACCTAGAAAACTCAAATTCCATCAAAAACTACCAAAGTGACATGCTCAATCCATATTTCATGCATCCTAGTGACAATCCAGGAATAGGGATTGTCACTCCTCCTTTGAACGGCAACAATTATCATACCTGGTCGAGATCGATGACCATGGCGCTTAGGTCGAAAAACAAGATTCATTTTATCAATGGTTCTTTACCAAGACCTTCTGATGAAGATAGGGATTCATTAGTGTGGGATCGATGCAACACGATGATAATGTCGTGGATCAACAACTCTATAGTGCCAGAGATTTCACAAAGCATCCTCTGGATGGATACAGCGGCTGAAGTGTGGAAGGATCTGAAAGATAGGTTCTATCAAGGAGACATATTCCGGATTTCTGATCTTCAAGAAGAGATCTACACAACAAAACAAGGTGATGGATCTAACTCTACTTACTATACAAAATTAAAGAAATTATGGCAAGAACTGGAGAATTTCCTTCCTGCACCTAGATGTAGTTGTACTTTAGATGACTCTAAGTGTGATGCCGTAATAAAATTCAAAGAATACAGAGAAACTGAGAAGGTCTTAAGGTTTTTGAAAGGCCTAAATGAACAATATACATCAGTGAGATCACAGATTATGCTAATGGATCCCCTTCCAAACATTGGAAAAGTATATTCTCTATTGATTCAACAAGAAAGGCAAAGTGTTGTGCCAGATGAACCTAAGATACTAGCTGCAGTCAATCATCAAGGAAGAGGAACCACATGGGGAAGAGGTGACCGTGGTGGTAGAATCTCTTTTGGTAGAGGAAGAGGCACAAGAATCTGCTCATACTGTGGGAGAACTGGACATATGGTAGATACATGTTATAAAAAACATGGTTATCCTCCCACTGCCACAGTTAACAATTGCACTAATGCTGAGAACAATGATGAAGACAGCAACTCTGTGGACTGTGATGAGGAACAGCAAGAGGCAGGGAAGCAGAATTCAGGAAACTTTGGCTTCACTCCAGAGCAATACAAAGCAATACTAACACTTCTACAAAACTCATCACAGACTCCACCTCATGAGATCAACCATTTCACCACTGTGAAATCAGGTATAATCTGCCTTATTCCTAATCCTAATAGATCAAAAACATGGATCATTGACACTGGGGCCACTGACCATGTCTGCTTTTGCAAAAGTTATTTTCAATGCCTCAAGAAAATTAAACCTATCACCATCAAATTACCAAATGGAACATATGTTACCACTGATCTTGCTGGAACAGTTTTATTTGACAATGATTTATGTATAACAGATGTGTTATACATACCAGATTTTTCTTTCAATCTTATTTCAATACCTAAACTTGTTATTGACATTGATTGTGATGTGCACCTTAACAGAAAAGGATGTCTGATACAGGAGGACATTTGCCAGAAGATGATTGGGAAAGCTGAGCTCAGGAATGGATTGTTTCATCTTGAAACACCATCAGTAAGAGTCTCTACAAAGTTCACCTCACATTCTGTTGTCAATAACATCACCACCCTAGAAAGGAACCCTGACTGTGATCTCTGGCATTTGAGGTTTGGTCATCCCTCATATGACAAATTAGTAGAAATTAGTAAACATTTTCCAAGCATTACTTGCATTAGAAACAACTTTCCTTGTGATATATGCCATTATGCAAAACAAAAACGTCTTTCTTTTCCTAATAGCTCAAGTGTATCCAATGAATGTTTTGATTTAATACATATGGATATTTGGGGACCTATATCAGTCCCCTCAATGTTTGCTCACAAATATTTCTTAACTGTAATGGATGATAAAAGTAGATTCACTTGGGTTTTTCTTATGAAACTTAAATCTGAAGCTTCACAACTAGTGAAGTCTTTTGTTTCTCTTGTTCATACACAATTTGGAAAAATGATCAAGTGCATTAGAACTGATAATGGTCCACAATTTCTCATAAAAGATTTTTATGATGAAAGGGGTATCATTCATCAAACATCATGTGTTGCTACCCCTCAACAGAATGGAATTGTTGAGAGGAAGCATCAACATATCCTCAATATCACAAGAGCTTTACTCTTTCAAGCAAAATTGCCAAAATATTTCTGGGCACATGCTGTCAATCATGCTGTTCATATAATAAACAGATTACCCAAAAATTTCTTTCACAAAAATCCCCTTTTCAAATTTTGCATCAAAGTTTACCTGATTTGCATTCTTTAAAAGTTTTTGGTTCTTTGTGTTTTGCATCCACACTAAAGGCAAACAGAAAAAAGCTAGATTCTAGATCAAGAAAATGTATTTATTTGGGTTTTAAAACTGGAGTCAAAGGTCACCTTCTTTTTGATCTTAACTCTAGAGAAATATTTATTTCAAGAGATGTTAAATTCTTTGAGCTTATTTTTCCTTATCAATCTAAGTCACATGAGGGATCCACATCTCAAACCAAGACATCTCCCATCACACAAGACACATACTATGATGACCTTATTCAAAATCCACAACCCTCACAAGCCAACATTGAAACATCCATTCCTGCCCAAGACAGCCCTCCACACACCAACACCACAGAAACTTCAAGTCCTATACTGGACAACACTCCACATACCAGCACCACAGACACTTTAAGCCCTACACAGAACAGCTCTCCTGCACAAAATGACCCAGCTCCTGATAATACAACATTGAAACATCCATTACCTGACCCAAATGACACTGAGCTTAGAAGATCATGTAGGACCAGAAATCCTCCCACCTATCTACAAGACTATCACTGTAATCTTCTCACTGATGCAATCCATTCTTCAAGCTCATCCAATCCCAAAGCATACTCTGACAAATGTAAGTATCCTATTTCTGATTTTGTGTCATATGATAATCTGTCCACTGCACACAAACACTACACACTCAACCTATCCAGTTCACTTGAACCTAAATCTTATGAGGAAGCTGTCTGTGATGAGAATTGGAAGAGTGCTATCCATGCTGAACTAGCTGCTCTGCAGAAAACCAAAACCTGGGAACTGGTTGACTTGCCTCCATCCAAGAAAGCTGTAGGATGTAAATGGGTATTCAAATTAAAGCTACATGCTGATGGTTCTATTGAAAGGTACAAAGCAAGACTTGTAGCAAAGGGGTTTACACAAACTGCTGGAATTGATTACATGGAAACCTTCAGCCCAGTTGTAAAAATGACCACTGTAAGACTGCTCATGGTTGTTGCTGCTACTGAAAATTGGCACTTATGTCAATTGGATGTGAATACAGCCTTCTTACACGGAGATTTATTGGAAGAAGTCTACATGAAACCTCCACCAGGTCTTGAATTATCCAACTCCAACACTGTATGCAAATTACAAAGGTCCCTCTATGGCTTAAAACAGGCAAGTAGGCAGTGGAATGCCAAGTTAACTGACACATTATTAGCTACAGGATATACACAATCTAAGTCTGACTACTCATTATTCACCAAATCCTGTATCACTGGATTCACTGTAATCTTAGTCTATGTTGATGATTTGGTACTGGCAGGGACTGATATTGAGGAAATTAACAGAGTTAAAACACTGTTGGACCAGAAATTCAGTATCAAAGACTTAGGGAAACTCAAGTACTTCTTAGGGTTTGAAGTTGCTCGAAATGCAACTGGAATATCACTGTGTCAGAGAAAGTATGCACTAGACATGCTTGAAGAGGTTGGTCTACTGGGAACCACACCTTCAACTTAGAAAGAGTTCTGGAGAAGCAATCACTGACCCATCTTCATACAGGCGCCTAATTGGGAAGCTGTTGTACCTCACACACTCCAGACCAGAAATTTCCTATGCTGTTAGAAAGCTCAGTCAGTTTCTGGAAGCACCAACAGATACTCATCTACAAGCAGCTATGAGAGTGTTGAAGTTTATCAAAAATAACCCAGGCCAGGGCTTGTTTTTTAGCTCAAAGTCAGATCTCACCCTCAAGGGCTTTTGTGATTCGGATTGGGGAGCATGTCCAGATACTAGAAGGTCAACTACAAGATTTTGTTTCTTCCTTGGAAACTCACTGGTTTCATGGAAAAGCAAGAAACAATCAATTGTTTCAAGGTCATCTTCTGAGGCTGAGTACAGGGCTCTAGCACAGGCTACTTGTGAAGCTCAGTGGCTCCTTTATCTGATGAAGGATCTGCATGTTAACCACTCTACACCAGTCATCATTTACTGTGACAACAGGTCTGCCTTGCACATTGCTGCTAACCCAATTTTCCATGAACGTACGAAGCATATAGAAATGGATTGTCATGTGGTGCGTGACAAAATACAAGCTGGAATTCTTCACTTACTTCCCATATCTTCAAAAGAGCAAGTGGCCGACATATTTACCAAGTCTCTGCAACCGGGCCCTTTCTCTGTTCTTCATGCCAAACTTGGAATGATCAACATACATTCCAGTTTGAGGGGGGGTGTAAAAGCATCTATTAGTTAACATTTTGTACTAGTTAGTCTAACTAACTGTTGTAGTTAGCTTAACCATTGTAACCTAGATAGATAGTAACCATAGTTAGTCTTCTAGTTACATTTCAGTGATTATCATTTATTCTGTTTATAAACTCAACTCTGTACAGTGACTCAGTTAGTTAGAAATATAACAGAAAAGTTCATTTCTATCTCTCTCTTTTGCAAAGCTTGATTTCTCTCTTCCATGGAGTTTCACATTCATTTTTCACAGGAAAAAAAACGAATAAGTTAATTGTTCTAAGCTAAATTCAGAACCTGCAATCAAATTTTAGATTTTAGATTTTTTTTAATGTTCTTCTAAATTTTAAAAATTTAACTACGTCCTTACCAGTTACCATTGCCCTCAATTATTTTTATTAAATTATATAAACTTATCTAAAAGTGTATTTTTTTTGTTGACAATATCTAAAAGTGTAGTTAACAATATCATTTTTCATTTGTTGATTATAAATACTTATCAAAAATTTGCTGATCACAAATTATTTAAGTTTCGCGTAGGTCTTTAAAAAGGTTGATAAAATATTAATAACAACCAAAAATTGTTTGTTGAAGTCAGCAGTTTAGATTAATGTTCGCCATTTTTACGCTATTAATTTAGCAATGTTAGGGTAGCAGACTTGGAATATTTTTACCAGGAAAGATACTATAGTGCACTGTGTCTTCAAAGCTAAATATTTTCCGGATGGAATTTTTACAGGGCTCGCTTGGGCTATAATTCTAGTTATATACGTTTGGCGTAGTATCTACACTTTCCGGGTGGTGATAAATTTGGGGTATAGATGGCAAATTAAAAATGGTAAAAATATTAATATTTAGAGCGATCCTTGGTTTAAGGGACGAAAGGATTCTAGAGTGACATCCTTGTACCAGGTTTGGAGGATATGAAAATTTGTGACCTCTACAATGGAGCATTAGGTGATTGGAATATTTTTCTTATTAATTCAATTTTTTCAGCACATGATGCAACATTAATTAAGTCTATGCCACCGCTTGTTCGTGATAGTGATGATAGTATTACATGGTGGGGGAGTAAGAATGGGTTAAGTGCCATTTTCATGGTTGATGCATCTCACAATTCAATCATAGAAACGGTGAATCCATTTCTAGCCACAAAACCACTTTCCTCAGTTCCTGTGTGGGCCATTCTTGTCCCAATCAATCAATTTCAATAAACACATTACACATTTATTAAGGTTTTTTTTTTTTAGCCCCACCACCTTCCCATATAACCCCACGCCCCATGCGAAAATAACAAAATACCCTTCACAAAATTAAAAACCCAACATATCCCCCACCTCAAAAAAAAATATAAAAAAAATAAAAAAAATTGGAAATCGTATATACCTATATACGAATTTCTACTAAAAATTTTTAAAAATTGGAAATCGTTTATAGGTATATACGATTTTCCCTAAAAATTTAAAAAAATCAAATCGTATATACCTAAGGTGGGGGTATATATGATTTGTTAAATTACAAAATCGTATGTACCCCACACCTAGGTATATACGATTTTGTAACCCAAATAATAAATAAATAAATCATTTAAAAAATTAAAATTATATTATTTTTTTTAGAAAATTAAATTAGATATGAATATTGACCGTCTTTTGATTCTGTTTAGTGTGTAGTTCGTTAACACGTGACGATGTTATACGTTGAGCGAATAATTTAGGCTAAAAAATCGGTTTTCGGCAACCTACTCCGATTGTAACGAAACCACAGCCATTAAATCCGAAAAAAATCAAGGATCAAGACTCTCTTAAAAGAGATTTCTATTGGGACAACTGGCTCAAAATCCCAAATTCCATCCTTTACTATTTTTTATCAATTTTTTTAATTTTTCATAGTATCCAAAAAAATCTAAAAAAATTTGCATAGCCTTATTTTTGTTTTATTAGATTTTTAGTGGTGTTTTTATAATTTTTTGATTAGTTTTGACTCGTTAACGTATTTTTAGTAGCGTTTTTAACTTTTTTTAAAAAATTAAAACAATTTTTTTTAATAACAAGTCGTATATACATAAGGGGGTGTATATACGACTTTGTAAAATACAAGTCGTATGTACCCCCACACCCACAACTATGTATATACGACTTGTTATTAAAAAAAATTGTTTTAATTTTTTAAAAAAGGTTAAAAACGCTACTAAAAATACGTTAAAGAGTCAAAACTAATCAAAAAATTATAAAAACACCACTAAAAATCTAATGAAACAAAAATAAGGCTATGCAAATTTTTTAGATTTTTTGGATACTATGAAAAATTAAAAAAATTGATAAAAAATAGTAAACGGTGGAATTTGGGATTTTGAGCCTGTTGTCCCGATAGAAATCTCTTCTAAAGGCGTCTTTATCCTTGATTTTTTTCGGATTTAATGGCTGTGGTTTCATTACAATCGGAGTAGATTGCCGAAAACCGATTTTTTAGCCTAAATTATTCGCTCAACGTATAACATCATCACGTGTTAATGAACTACACAGTAAACCGAATCAAAAGACGGTCAATATTCATATCTAATTTAATTTTCTAAAAAATATATATAATTTTAATTTTTTTAAATGATTTATTTATTTATTATTTGGGTTACAAAATCGTATATACCTAGGTGTGGAGGTACATACGATTTTGTAATTTAACAAATCATATATACCCCCACCTTAGGTATATACGATTTGATTTTTTTAAATTTTTAGGGAAAATAGTATATACCTATATACGATTTCCAATTTTTAAAATTTTTTAGTGGAAATTCGTATATAGGTATATACGATTTCCAATTTTATTTTATCTTTTTATATATTTTTTTGAGGTGGGGGATATGTTGGGGTTTTTAATTTTTTGAAAGGTATTTTGGTCTTTTTGCATGAGGCGTGGGGGTATATGGGAAGGTGGTGGGGGTAAAAAAAACCTTAATAAATGTGTAATGTGTTTATTGAAATTGATTGGGACAAGAATGGCCCACACAGGAACTGAGGAAAGTGGTTTTGTGGCTAGAAATGGATTCACCGTTTCTATGATTGAATTGTGAGATGCATCAACCATGAAAATGGCACTTACGTGTATCATTTTTCCATACCAATTCTTTTGCCGAGTAACGTCCACATCTTTTTTTTGACCAAAACGTCCACATCATTTCTTTGTCACAACGTTAATTTTTTTTTATGCAAAAAAACTTAGTTTATTTCATTCATAAAAATAGTATTAATACAGGTTCACTTGAAATCAAAAACTTTGCAGCTAGGATAATATCTCGACGCCCTTACAAGGGGGTGAGCAACGAGATTCGTTTGCCTCCGAACATAGCTAATTCTATAGCTTTGACTAGATGATAACAACGTATTACAAGAAGAAAAAAATAATTTCTAAGTCTGTGTTGTGATTGTTGGTTCCTTAATTACTTGAATCCTTTCGATTGTGTGTAATATCTATAAATTACTTGAATAAAAAACTTTTTAGCCTAAATTCAGGACACTGTAATCAAATATGACTGTAGTAGATCCAAATCTCTATGTAAAAGTGTTTTCTATGTCAGAATTTTTATTTTAAGATCTCATATACTATTTTAAGTAGTGTCTAGAAAAAATATTTATAAACTAACAGGATAAACACACTTCATAAAAACCCTGCTTTGGTCGATAAACTACTAAACTAATTAACTATAAAATTAAATATATTGTTAGTCTCTATAAAATTTCACAATTTTGTTTTTAGTCTCTACTACTTGTTTTCACAATTAAATAAAAAGTTAAACTGCTCTCGCCGTTAACAAAGGATGAAAATTATTCTACAAAGTCAGGATATCTCAGTCTTCTTGAGGATCTAAACCCAAACCCCAGATAAGCGCCTTTTGCTATCAAAGCTTCTTATTCAGAGTTTTTGAATTCCAAGCGTGTTGTTAACCCACACCCCCTTCAACAGCTTCAGAAGGATTGTGTTTGTAGTACTGGAGACCCCCCGTATCAACTTCAAAAAAATTAACTCTGATGCCCAATTTGATGTGAGCACAGGCCGAGGTTTTAGTGGATAGTGTGTCGTGACAATAAGGGGAAACTGGTTTCGGGGATTACCTCATAGATCTATGCTTACTCCGCCTTAGTTGCTAAAGTTTTAGCCCCGAGAGAGGCGATGCATCTTGCTGTCATGTTGGACCTCCCTATGTTGTCATTAAGTCTGATTGCAATGACCTAGTTGAAGTGTATTGAGGAAACATCAGAAGAAGGGAAATAAATCATCTGTTGATGGACATTCTAGCTATGAAGGAAAAGTTTACTAGTTAGGGTTTCTTTGGACGCACCAATCGGGAAACGCTGTCGCAAATCTAATTGCTAAGCTTGATGTTGTTGATTCTCTTCTGCATAACTGGGTGATGGTCCATCCTAGATCTCTTGTTGTGTTGATTGAATCGAAAGCGATTGTCTAGAGGTTCGAGGTGGGTGGGGCAATTGATTGTGATAGCCGAATTAGATTCGAAAGCAATTGTCTAGAGGTTCGAGGTGGGTGGTTGTAGCACGGCCTGACTGAGAAATGTTTACAAGACTCTAAATACTGGCCCCACCTGTCTTGCTTCTGTCGATCAGGCATTACCCCCAGTAGAAAATCTCGCAACGTCTGCGCCTCAACTGAAGAGGACTGTCCCAAAACAATGTGCCACTACCAGCGCTCATTCCTCCAGAAACCAGCAGCTGCAACCGTCACAAGGTGCAAAGGCTGGTTGCCTATCCAATGATGTTTCCGAAAATTCAAACCCTCACCATCTCCCAAGCCACGCCTAACATAATCATTAAACCACCCTTTTTCAATCACATCTTTGCCCGCTATAAGAAGGTCCCACGACCATAAAGAATCCTTCTTTCCACCCATCATAGGATCATTGATTAAGAAAGAAGTAATGTCGCCATATCTATGAGTTAAAACCCCCTACACCTAGCACTCTCCTTCACCAAAACCACCACTTTCATTTAGATAGAAGAGCAATATTAAAACGCTCAAGATTTTTTTTATACCGAGACCACCCTCCTTCTTTTATTTGCAAACATTGTCTCGCGCCACCCAATACATACCCCTATCATCATCTTTAATCCCTTACGAAAAATCTCTTTAAATCTTAATCATAGAATTAATCGCCATCTTTGGCGCCTTGTAGAAGGAGAACAAATATGGAGGAATGCTATTCAAGATAGAGTTAATAAGAGTTACCTAGGCTCCAATAGATAGGTTGTGTCCCTTCCAAGATGCTATCCTATTGTGAAGAATATCAATAACCGGCTTCCAAGTTGCATCTCGTCTAGGATTGGCTCCCACCGAAATACCTAAAAATTTAAAAGGCGTAGTTTCCGTACGAGAATGTAGAAACGTCGATGTAGAACTCAATAACTCTTCCAACACATTAATACCAACCGGCTTACTTTTGTCGAAATTAACTTTAAAAGCCGAGACTAGTTCAAAACCTCTAAGGATGGTTTTGATACTGCAAAGATTATCTTGAGTAGCATTGCCCATATGAATAGTGTCATTCGCAAATTGCACAACAGAATAAAGAAGATCATCACCAACCTTATAACCAAAAAATATCCAATGTCCACCACCATAACTACCATAGCAGACAAACCTTCAGCAACGATTAAGAACAAGAAAAGCGATAAAGGGTCCTCTTGTCTTCATCCTCTTTTA
The DNA here is from genome assembly GCA_963573325.1 of Astragalus glycyphyllos. Taxonomy (NCBI): domain Eukaryota; kingdom Viridiplantae; phylum Streptophyta; class Magnoliopsida; order Fabales; family Fabaceae; genus Astragalus; species Astragalus glycyphyllos. The sequence goes on along the minus strand of OY754307.1, from coordinate 120,122,735 downwards.
ACCAAAAAATATCTATAGTAGGACTACCACCATTCACTAACACCGACAAGTAGCTTGAACAAACACATGCCTTCATCCACCTAATTCACCCCAAGTTGAAACCCAACCTCTCCATCATATAAAACAAAAAAGACCAAGAAATAGTATCGTAGGCATTCTCAAAATCAACTTTAAAGAGTAAGCATTCATCTTTGTTTCTCTTGGCCAAATCAACCAATTCCTTCCTAATTACGATCCCGTCTAGAATGTTTCTACCGGTACCTCCCAAAAAAGCGGATTGATAGTCGAATATTACAATGGGTAAAATCCTCTAAAGTCTATTAGCCAACCCCTTAATTAGCAAGGATCTTATAGATACTTCCAATTAAGCAAATATGCTTGTATTAACCCAAACCTTGGTGATCGTCATTGTTAGAGACAAGAGTTATAAACGACGAGGTGAACGCTTTAGGCAAGGGAGTGAGAATAATAAAGATAAAAAAAATAAAATAACTGAAAATATAATTCAATCTAGTAATGAAAGATTATACTTATAAAAATTTGGCAATCTCCGACAACGGCTCCAAAAACTTGTTAACTTTTTGGAAGTGTACCAAATCGTTGCAAGTAGAATTGGTATGGAAAAATGATACACGCGCCTAAGTGCGATTTTCATGGTTGATGCATCTCACAATTCAATCATAGAAATGGTGAATCCATTTCTAGCCACAAAACCATTTCCTGTGGGGGCTATTCTTGTCCCAATCAATTTCAATAAACACAAAACCATTTCTAGCCACAAAACCATTTCCTGTGCGGGCCATTCTTGTCCCAATCAATTTCAATAAACACATTACACATTACTAATTGACAAAAAATTGTTTGTTGCGTCCGGTACCAGAATGTGTTTACCACATATTTTGAGTTTACATTTAAGAAAACTAGTGCCAATCATAAAATATTAATCTTGAAATCTATATTACTCCCCGTAATGAGAAAAACTTACTTTTTGCCATAATATATAAAACTGTAGAGTAGATGTTTCCTCACAAAAACTTTGTAGAGTAGAACTTTCCTCCTAGTCCCTATTTATTTGATCCCAATATTATTTTTTCTCACAACCGTTTTAGACTCTCTAACTTTACTGACTTTCTATATAAGCTAGTTTATAGCTGAAGGGCCGATAGTGGATAAGCTAGCAAATTGAATTTAAAGTGTTCGAAAAATTTAACGGTTGAACTAGCTTATATATATATATAAATAGAAATTTGTAATTAACCAACATTTTTAATTAATGTTTAAAAATGAGAGAGAACATTCATTTTTTTACAACAGAGAGAATATTCATTTAATGACGGATAAGTGAAGAATTTAATTAAAGAAGCAGAGGTAAAAATGAGAGAGAAAATGAAACGTTATAAGCTATAAAAAGCTACTAAAAATGCTATAAGCTATTGTTGCCAAACACTCGCAAAAAGGCTCCTCTTATAAAAAAAAACTTAAAAAAGTCTCATACGCTACAAGCTAGCGGTTCGACATTACCAAACAGCGCCTAAGTAAATACGCCACTGAATTCCCATACACCATTGGTAAAAGAGGGAGCTAAAGATGATGATGTACTTGACCTAATCTTAATTTGTTGCCTAAGCTCCAAGAGATCCAACACCCTATAACCGAGTAATTGCAAATGGGAAAGAGTGTACTGGCTTATTTCATTAATCACATGAAAGCATCACTTCCACCATAAGAAAATGGAAGGAAAAGTACACTATGAGGGTAGTTGATTGAGTAGTACAGAGAGAGAAGAGAGAGAAACAGAATGGAATCAACCAAATACAACTCAATACCTCACTACAAAGGTCACTCTCTCTCTCTTATAGCTAATCTGTAACGAATTCCTTCAACGTCACATTGGGAGTGCGTTTCCTCCCACTCACTCTCCTGCCTTGGATTCCCATTTCAGATTTACTAGGGCCCACTTGGATCTCATTCGGTGACTCAGCCTCAATATTTCCTTTTGTGACCGTTGGACTCATCACATTGCCATCCCCTTTTGAAGCAACCTTGTCCTCAAGGTTGAAGAGTGGAAAATTGAGTTGCATATCAGCAGCATTTTCCCAAGTGGCTTCCTCTGTGGGTAAATTTTCCCACTGCACCAGAACTTGTGGCAGCTCCATTCCTCCTTGCTTTACAGTCCTGTACTTCAACACAGCAGCAGGCTGTAAAATTGGGTTGGTATCAGACATAGTGAGAGGTAATGGCATGTAGGGAACCTGAGCTTCTCCCTTAAAAACCTTGAGTTGCGAAATGTGGAAAACTGGGTGTATTTTCGCATTATCGGGTAGTTTAACTCTGTAGGCAACAGAGCCAAACTTAGCCTCAATTGGAAAAGGACCAAAATACTTCATTCCCAGCTTTTGAAGCTTTCTAAGAGCTACTGAACGTTGTCTATAGGGCTGAAGCTTCACCAATACCAGCTGGCCAATGTCTAACTGCACATCTCTTCCTTTCTTATTGGCTTGAGACTTCATATACTGCTGTGCCTTATGTAAATTGCTCTTCAACTGAGCCAAAATAGCATCTCTTTGCAACAATTGCTCTTGTACAACAGGTGTATCAGTAGGACAGTGCTCATATCTAATTAAATTAGGAGGATCACGCCCATACAAAGCTCTAAAAGGAGTCATTCCAATGCTAGCATGTAAGGAGGTGTTATACCAAAATTCAGCCCAAGGTAAAGCTTTATACCAAGACTTTGGATTATGAAAAGTGAAGCAACGCAAATACATCTCAACACACTTATTGAGAGCCTCGGATTGACCATCCGTTTGAAGATGATACGTAGAACTCATAGCCAATGTCGTGCCTTGCAATTGAAATAGATTCTTGCAAAAGTTGCTAGTGAAAACTTTATCACGATCCGAGACGATGGACTTGGGCATTCCATGCAACTTGACCACATGATTCATGAATTGTTCTGCTACTCCTTTGCTAGTATAATCAGTCTTTAATGCCAAGAAGTGGGCATACTTTGTTAATCTATCAATAACAACCATGATAGTAGTGAACTCGATTGAATTGGGTAGGCCCGTGATTAAATCCATGGCAATATCCTCCCAAACTTGAGAAGGAATTGGAAGTGGTTGCAATAACCCTGCAGGAAGAGCCTGAGTAGTCTTGGCTTGCTGACAGATGCTGCAATTTTGAACAAATTCCACCACATCTTTATTCATAGATGGCCAATAAAATTGAGCTTTAATTCTTGCTAAGGAACGGGCTATGCCCAAGTGTCCTCCTATCGGAGAGGAGTGAAATTCCTGCAGTATCTTCAATCTTAACCCATTATTAGAAGGTATAACCAGTCTACCCTTCCAATAAACTAGTTTTCCTTTCACAGAGTAGGGACTATCAGCACTGAGATTTTGAATTATAGCCTGTAAGTCAGTATCGTGCTGCACTGCCTGTTGTAATTCACCAAGAAAAGCACTTTGTGGTTCAGTCCAAGCCATCATGAGAACTCTGGATAATGAGTCAGCAGCTACATTGTCCTTTCCCGGCTTGTATTCAATCACAAAGTCATAACCCAAAAACTTATGAAGCCACTCTTGTTCCAGAGTTTGTAAGGACTGATCTAAGAGACTTCTCAAACTTCTTTGATCAGTTCGGATAATGAACTTATGGCCTAGCAGATAATGGCGAAACTTGCTAGTTGCCTCAGAAATTGCAAGCATTTCTCTGAAGTAAGCAGATTTCTTTTGGACTCTAGGAGCTAGTTTCTGGGAGAAATAGGCAATGGGGTGCCCTTTTTGGTGTAACACAACTCCAATACCAACACCGGAGGCATCAGTTTCGATAATAAATGGCTGCTGGAAATCTGGAAGAGCCAAAACCGGAGCTGAAGTCATGGCCAGCTTCAACTTTTGGAAGGCAGCTTCGCTTTCATCAGTCCACAAATAAGCATCTTTCTTTAAAAGCTCAGTGAGAGGAGCAGCTATACGAGCATATGCTTTAATAAATCTTCGGTAGTAGCCGGTAAGCCCCAAAAATCCTCGTAATTGTTTGACATTTTGAGGTTTGGGCCACTTCAACACTGCCTGCACTTTTGTATCATCCATAGCCACACCATTACCTGAAACTATGTGACCCAAATATTCTACTTCCAACAAGCCAAATGAACATTTAGATAGTTTTACAAATAATTGGTTCTGCTGTAAAATTTGTAAAACAGATTCCAAATGTTGCAAAAGCTCATGCCATGTAGGACTATATATGAGGATATCATCAAAGAAAACTAAGACATATTTACGTAGGACAGGTTGGAATACTTGATTCATGAGACATTGAAAGGTAGCTGGGGCATTAGTGAGTCCGAATGGCATCACCAACCATTCATAGTGCCCGCGGTGTGTCCTAAAAGCCGTTTTATGTCTATCCTCTGGTTGAACTAAGATTTGATGGTATCCTGACCTCAAATCAAGTTTTGAAAAGTATTTGGCACCAAAAAGTTCATCTAATAATTCATCCACAGTTGGAATAGGAAAGCTATCCTTAATGGTAAGGGCATTCAAAGCACGATAGTCAGTGCAAAACTTCCAACTACCATCCTTTTTCTTAACTAGGATGATTGGAGAAGAAAAAGGACTATTGCTAGGTTGAATAATACCTTGCTCCAGCATCTCATGTACCATCTTTTCTATTCGCTCCTTCTGGCTGTGTGGATACCGGTATGGCTTGACACGAACTGGTGCTGCTCATTCCTTCAAGGGAATGGTGTGATTCTGACTTCGCTGGGGTGGCAGAGTTGTAGGTGTTTGGAACACCGTTCTGTAAGTGTGAAGCAAACACGCTAGTTCTGGTTCTATATTATCCGGCAATTCTTTCAAAACATCCTCATTTGTAATGTCATCGTGTTGTACTTGAACTGCAAATAACTCTCCAATTGCATCTGTGCTGTGCATTCTCCTCAAATGATTGAATTGAGCTTGAGAAGGACTTGAATGCTAGTCACCTTGGAGTGTAACAAACTTGCCATTGTAAAAGAATTTAATGGTCAAAGCTGCATAATCAGAGACATGGGGACCCATTGTAGCAAGCCAAGCTGTCCCTAAAACCAAATCAGCACCAGCCACTGGCAATAAATACACAGGAACTGATAATTCATGCCCTTGAATAATCACTGACAGATTCGGAATCAAGCCTTCAGCTGTCAAGGACTCACCATTACCTACTAATACCTTGAACATAGGAGCTGGTTCAATTGGTAACTTAAGGAATTGAGCGAGTCGAGGTTGTAGGAAATTATCTGAGCTTCCTCCATCAACCAATATTTGATGAAATGTTTCCAATGTGGCCCTTAAAACGGATAGTACCCAAATTGTGTGAACCCTTCATGGCATTCAGAGATAAGTGGTGGAAGGTTGAATCCGTGACTGATTGTGTGGGTGGTGGCTCCGGTGATTCATGTGGTGGTGGTTCTTCACTCTCATCATCAATTTAAAGTAACATGAGTTGTTTGTTTGGGCATTTGTGAGAAAATGACCACTTATCATCACAAAAATAACACAGGCCTTTCTCTTTTCTAATTTGCATCTCAGCTGGTGAAATGCGTTTGATGTTAGGGTTTTTCTGATTTGGGTGCATGGGTCGGGTTGGTGGGGTGGGTAGGATAGGGGTACTGTTTGGTCTTTGCTGGTTTGGGCTTGGGTCAAGGTTCTTTGGATTGAAGTGGGCTCTGTTTTGAGGTGTGTGGTTTTGATTTGGGCTTTTGATGGATCTGGTGGAGTCAGTGGTTTGTGTTTGCACACCATACTTTTCTTCATACACCTTAGCAAGGGAAAAAGCTTTAACAATTGAGATAGGGCCATGAATCATTACCTCACGCCGGATATCAGCCTGCAAACCGCTCACGAAGCAATCAACAACATCATCGTTGCTCAGTCCATACACCCGGTTAGCCACGGCGGTGAAGGCCATGTAATACTCCGTCACGGTGCCGGTTTGTGTTAACTTGAACAAAGTTGCTCGTGGACAATCGTAGAGTGACGGGCAAAAATCAAGTTCCGGAGCACACGTAAAGGCTTGCCATGATTGAAACGGCTGAGATCGCTGAATCATCTGGAACCAAGGAACAATTTCTAGATCTAGGTGAACTGACGCCACTGTTAATCTCTCCGGATCTGGTGTTTGATAGTAATCGAAGAATTGCTCCGCTTTGAAGATCCATTCCGTGATACAACTCAATACCTCACTACAAAGGTCACTCTCTCTCTTATAGCTAATCTCTAACGAATTCCTTCAACGTCACATTGGGAGTGCGTTTCCTCCCACTCACTCTCCTGCCTTGGATTCCCATTTCAGATTTACTAGGACCCACTTGAATCTCATTCGGTGACTCAGCCTCAATATTTCCTTTTGTGACCGTTGGACTCATCACACACCCATTTCCCATTCCCCACGTGAATAACATGTTAATATATAAAAATAAAACCACATTTTTCCTAAAAGTTAATGTTGAAAAAAATATCAACGTATCATTATTCAACAATGCTAGAGTCTAAATGCTACTATAAATAGACGTGCAAGTATCATGGCTATTACTAAATCCTCTCCCAAGATCCAAGAACTATATTCCTCTCCAACATCCAAGGCTCCATGGATCTTCTTTCTTATTTTCAAATCATTGAAGCAATCATAGCCTTGTTGATCCTACACCTTGTGTTCAAATCTACTAGATCACTTAATCAACCTAAAGAAAATAAACTCAACACCAAGCAACACAATATACCCGAACCAAATGGTGCTTTACCTTTCATAGGTCACCTTCATCTTCTAAGCACTAAAGAACCATATTTTAGGACATTTTCAACTATGTCTAAAAAGTATGGTTCAATCTTCTCCCTTAGGCTAGGTTACAACAATACCCTAGTGGTGAATAGTAGGGAAATTGCCAAAGAATGTCTCACAACAAATGACAAAGCTTTTGCCTCAAGACCAAACATAACTGCAGGGAGATATTTGGGTTACAACAATGCTGCTTTAGCTCTTGCCCCTTATGGAGATTATTGGCGTGACATGAGAAAAATTGCAACACTTGAACTTTTATCAAGTCATAGGCTTGAAAAGCTAAAGCATGTTAGAGACCAAGAGGTATACACTATAGTTAAAGATTTGTACTCATTTGTAAAGAAATCTAATGGTTCATTTCAAGTTCCTATTAGTAAGTTTTTAGATCACATGACATTTAATATAATTGTGAGGATGATAGCTGGGAAGAGGTTTAAAGGTGAAACTCTTAACCAAGAAGATAGTGAAGCATGGAGACTAAGGAAGGCAATTAAAGATACCACATATCTTTGTGGTGTTTTTGTGGTAGGTGATGCTATTCCTTTCCTTAGTTGGTTTGATTTTCAAGGTCATGTGGGTTTCATGAAAAGGACAGCTAAGGAAATAGACTTTATACTTGATAAGTGGATGTGTGAGCATTTCAAGAAGGAGAAGAGTGGTAGTGGTAGTGATGGTGATTTTATGGATGTTTTGATATCAAAATTTGAAGAGCATGATGTGATTTGTGGCCACAAGAGGGAGATAGTTATCAAAGCAACAGCTCTGGTAAGTTTTCTTAGTTTCCTTGCATGCTTAATCAATAGTACTAGTTGGGTAAAATTTGGTATAGTAGTTAATCATTTGTCTATAGATAATCAATCATTCAAATGTAAAAAAGAATTTGTCAGGGAAATAAAGTATAGTTTTATTATATTTTCAAATAAATCTAATATATATCTATAACTATTAATAAAGAAAATTCCAAAATAAACTGTCATTTTGGTGTCAGATTTTTCTGACCAAAATACTCTTATTGTAATGATAACTACCCACTAACTCACCAACATATTTCTAATTCTAATAAAAAAATAAAAAAGAAATAAAAAGAAATAAAACTACCCACTAACACACCAACATACCAACACATGAAAGACGGGCCCGGATGACCCTTTTTCCCCCCCTAGTTTATATAATTTATAAGGCCCATACTTCGTACAACACCCCTCTACTCGGTGGACACCCCTTTCCCTGTGAAATTACTAAAATACCCTCACTAAAATTCTAAAATTCCAATTTTATCCATCCTTCACACTCCTCCTCCAAAACACCCCCTAAACCTCCTAAACCTCACTACTCTCACTCTCATCACAAAAGTGATATAAGAGTTGGGCCTTTGGCCCTTTTGGTCACAAAAAATATGGTACTAGAGTTTTTTTTTTTAAGAAATGTCAGAATTCTCTTTTTATATAAAATTAGAAAGGGAAAACTCGAAACCGCATAACCCAACAGGCATTGCCAACTGCAGATATAATTAGAAAGCAATATTGCAACCACATGATTCTTTGTTTTCGTCTCTTACTAAATATAATTTCTCATATAATTTTTGTTAAGCTGCAAGAACTTATTTGAATACTTCAAATAACTTATCATTTAGATAGACCCATTTATTACAGATTATTTTGGATGAAATCAAATTCTTTCAAACAAATAATCACTTTTTACAAATATTTATGCATTTTTTTAACTTTTGAAAATAATTAGAATCTAAAAAAACGGAAAATATGATTATAATGAAAAGCTATATACTTGGAGTAGCTTTTGAGAAATACTTTTTTTTTACAAAATATCTCTCTAGGTCCTTTAACTTATTTATTTGTAACGAATAGGTCCTTTACCTTTATTTTTAAACGCGTAGGTCCCTTAACTTTTAAAAACGTAACATTGTTGCCCCTATTAACGCTTTTTTGTTAACACCGTTACAAAAAATGCTTATGTTACTGATTGGGCTGCTTATGTGGCCTTTTTTTATGCTTATGTGGTTGATGATTCATTATTTTATAATTATTTTTAATTAAAAATTAAAAAAATAGTGAAATTAAAAAAACGTGAAATCATGTCTTCTTCTTCTCCAAATCTGAAAAAAAAAACAGCGGAAAATCAAAATCTTATTCAGATCGAAATCGAAATCCATGTCTTGTTGTTGTTGTTGCCTTCGGATCTTGTTGGGTTCTACAAATCAAAATCGAAAACGCCCAAATCAAAATGGAAAACCCCAAATCGACGAGAAATAGAAAACGCCCAAATGTTCAAATCTTTTTGCGTTCGATTTCGTTTCTGAGTTTGTGTTTTTATTTTCGATTTCGTTTCTGTTGTGTTTTGTTTCGATTTCAAAGGTGAAGAATTTGTGAAGATGGTGATTTTCCATTTGTTGAGTTGAGAAATGAGATGCAGATTAAACAAAAAAGGAACAAGATATATTCAGATCTTGATTTTCCATTAGTTGGCATACCATAGTATTTAGGAACAAGAAAATAAAAGAGAACACGAATACAGCTGGGTTCAAAGTGTGATTTCAGCGTTTAGTGAAGGTGAAGCACAGGAGCATGAAGGTGACAAAGCTGTTCGTATCATTTCTGAGATTTCTGGGTTTTTTTTTAATTTTTAATTAAAAAATAATTAAAATAACAAGTCAGCCACTTAAGCAGTTTTGTAACAGTGTTAACAAAAAAACGTTAAAAGGGACAAGGGTGTTACGTTTTTAAAAGTTAAGGGACCTACGCGTTACAAAAAAAAGTTAAGGGACCTATTCGTTACAAATAAATAAGTTAAGGGACCTGAGTAGATATTTTGCCTTTTTTTTAGATAAGTCAAATTCATTCAAGGGGTAAATATTTATCACACTGGATTATGGTGATAACTGGATTATGGTGCATAACTGGATTATGGTGATATTTGCAGAGGTAAAACATATATTTAAACCTTATTTAAATTATTTTTTTGGATGAGAAACTGACCGAGAGGCATAACCGTAAGCGATTTATATTTGCAAGGGTAATTTTAAAGTTTTTATTTTTACAGGGGTATAACTGGATTATGGTGATATTTGCAGGGGCAAAACATATATTTAAGCCTTAAATGAATTTGCTTATTATAAAAATAATTTAAGAGGCAACAAGAGGCCCCATTACATGTAGTAGAAAACACTTACGAGTGGTTACCCCAGTATGGTAGTAAATGGTAAGCAACTTAGTTAAACTCACGTTCAAAAAAAAAAACTTAGTTAAACTCTAGTTCTATGTCGGTGCTTACCAAAAAAACAACATATAAGAAGCCAAGTGAATATTCACCTATCAATTGAATATCAAGCGAATATGACATAGAAGTAGGCAGTTAATATTATTTTCTCAGATTCCCATAATATTCATTACACTTAATCTCAAATACTCACACAAGCCAAGCCATTTCAAATTCTTCATTTTAAATGTATAAAGGGGGGAAAAAAGGATTTTCCTTTCCCCTCAATACCCCCACTAGATTTTTTAAGATAAAAATACCCCTGCCTAAAATGAACGTGATCGGATTTACCTTAGGGGGAGGTAAATCCGATTTGTTAATTTTAGCCATCGGATTTACCTTTTTGTGCACCCCCACTAGGTAAATACGACTTTAAAATTAACAAATCGGATTTACCTTAGGGAGAGATAAATCCGATTTGTTAAATTTAGCCATCGGATTTACCTTGGAGGGAGGTAAATCCGATTTGTTAATTTTAGCCATCGGATTTACCTTGGGGGGAGGTAAATCCGATTTCCCTAGAAAAGGAAAATCGGATTTACCTCCCCCCAAGGTAAATCCAATTTTTGATATTAATTTTTTTTATTTAATTTTTTTAAATAACTTATAAAAACGCTACTAAAAATCTGTTAAAGAGTTAGAACCAATTCAAAAATTATACAAACACCACTAAAAATCTAATAAAACCAAACTAAGGCTATGCAAATTTTTTTAGATTTTTTGGAGACTGTGAAAAATTAAAAAAATTAATAGAAATAGTAAACGATGGAATTTGGGAATTTGAGCCCCTGTCCTGAAAGAAGTCACTTCTTGAGGAGTATTGATCCTTGATTTATAATGTCTCTGGTTTCATTACAATCGGAGTAGGTTACCCGAAAACTGATTTTTTAGCCTAAATTATTCGCTCGATGTACAATATCGTCACGTGTTAACGAACAACACACTGAATTGAACTCAAAGAAGACCGATATTCATATTATTGATATCTAATTTCTTTTTTCTCAAAAAAACAATTTAAATTTTTTAAATGATTTATTTATTTATTTTTGGATAAAAAATCGGATTTACCTATGGGTGAGGTATATTCGATTGGAAATCGGATTTACCTTTGGGTGGGGTAAATCCGATTTTCCTTTTTTTTTTTTTTGAGTTCGGGGGATACGTTGGGGTTTTTGAATTTTGTAAAGGGGTATTTTGGTCTTTTCAAAGGTGTGTGGGGGGGTATAGGTTCAAATGGGTGGGGGTAAAAAAAAAATCCCAAAAAAAAACTTACTCATTAAATTTTGGTGTGCAGATCCTTATCCTTACAGCCTCAGGGAGCACAGCAATGACACTAACATGGGCTCTTTCCCTACTTCTAAACCATCCAAGGATCCTTAAGGAAGCCCAACAAGAATTGGACACCAACGTTGGAAAAAACAAATGGGTACAAGAATCTGACATCAAAGGCCTCAAATATCTACATGCTATTGTCAAAGAAACCCTTCGACTATACCCACCAGCACCCTTAACAGGATTAAGGGAAGCCATTGATGATTGCCATGTGGCAGGTTTCCATGTCCCTAAAGGCACTCGTTTACTTATCAACCTTTGGGAGCTCCAAAGGGACCCATTAATATGGTCAAACCCTAATGAGTTTCAACCTGAGAGGTTCCTCACTTCTACTCATGCTGACGTGGATTTTCAGAGTCAGGACTTTGGGTTTGTCCCATTTAGCTATGGAAGAAGGTCATGTGCTGGCACGACATTTGGACTGCAAGTTGTGTATTTGACTCTAGCTAGGTTGCTTCAAGGGTTTGATATATACACAAAGGAAGGTAATCCAGTTGATATGACTGAAGGAGTAGGGTTGGCCTTGCCTAAGGAAAATCCACTTCAAATTATGCTCCAACCACGCCTTCCATTGGAGCTATATGAAAGCATTTGAGAGAGAGGGAGAGGGAGAGGGGGGAGAGAGAGAGCAGAATGAATGTGGATATTCCTATCTCCGTGAAACAGAAGGTTGTCAAGGTTCTCTTATTCCTAAGCTCCCATTGAGGTTCATTCCGTAGGGTGAAAAGTACGTTTCAGATCACACTATAGCCCTGGCTTCATATTCCTATTCCTCACTAGGAAAAGATAATATTCGTATTGTTGTGAAAAAATATATGTGCAAGTATACATAGTCTAAACAAGTAATATAGAGATAAGAAGGTTGTCGTACCCACGGGGATTGAATTAATTTTACTAAGTTTAAATTAATAGTAGAGTTAATGATAATAAAAATAAAATATAAAATGAATGATGATTGTGGTGTGTGTATAGACAAATTGTAAATTAAAACAAGTAAATGTAAGTTGTGAATCAGTTGAGAAATATGGTTGGAATGCTTTTACTTAAATAAGTTCACTTTGAATGTATAAAGTTATAATTGATGAATCTGCAACCATTGCACCTGCAATGGTTTACTGCTACAATCATTGCACCTGCAATGTCTTGCGATTACAATGATTGCACCTGCAATGGATGCAGTACTAACAGTTTTGTACTTTTCAGTACTTATCTTCAGGGCTTCATTACAAGTCTTATTTCTAAGCTCTAAATAAGTTCACCATTGCCTAATCAAACTCCTACAGATCATCCCATGAACTATGCTATCCTATGTCTAGGTCTTAGCATGGTTTTAACAAAGTTTCCTATTATTAAAACACTTATTCATGTTAGTTCTTGATTTCAAATCACAAACCATTTCTGAATTTATGACCCTACTTATTTTAAGTGATCAAGTTAAAATAAGCTTGAAAGAATTATCACGCAAGAACTAAATTACAAAAACATCAACATAACGTTATAACATTTCAAAGTTTCATTACTAAGCTAAGGCATCCCAACCACAAAGGGTTCAGCTCATGCTTGACATAACTAGAAAGATACAAACAATATTCTCATGCTTATAACAAGAAAAACGCAAAGAGAATAAGAGGTAAGAGTAATTACACAAAAGAAGATTCTTTGCATTTCTTTTCTAGCAATGTGGTTGCTTACACTTCTTCACAAGAGTATCTCAACAATTTCACAAGATAAGATGAGTAGGAAGTATTACTATCTCACTTACTTGAAGCTTTGTTGAGTACTAGAACTTACAAGAGAAATAAATCTACTTAAAACTAGAAACTAGAATATAAAATGTATTGTTGAATGATAATAATTGAGTGTCCTTCAAATGGAGAAGAGGGTGGTATTTATAGGCTCATGATCCATCTTCCTTGATCACCAAGTTGTTTCTCTCTCCTCTTGTCAAGTAAAAAGTGTGATAAGAACCCCCACCAAATATTAAGGGAGGTCCAATGGTGTAATGACAAGTGGAAAGTGAGATTTTTCTCTTTGAGGCTAGATGCATGAACTTGGCGCCACCTTCAACAACTTGGCCAACTTGCGCTTGCCAATTGCATTTGCTGACATCATCAGGTTGTAGGAGCAATTCTGTGTTACTTGAGTTGATGCAGCTGCAATAGATGCAGGTGCAATGCTTGAGTATGATGCAGGTGCAATGCTCCTGTCTTCTGCTTTTAACAGCTTATTGCAGGTGCACCTATTGCGGTCTCCATTGCAGCTACAATATTCAACAAACACATCAAAAATACCACAAATTATGAAATTCAATTCTAATGAGTTCCAAAGCTAAATGATGCTGATTTCAACTATTATTCTTTATTTGGATTAACAAATTACTGAGTTCTTACAATAATTCAAGCTTAAGAAGTGTAAATAACTCTATATATTAAATCATATACTAATACTCTATTTATTTACACTAATTACCATTGACCAAGCTTAATTCTCATCTGTTTTTGGCATAAATAATTGTTACTTTTAAGAGTTATCAGTGTTCCACAAGCTAGTGGTAAAGGAGGAACATTGCTACGATGCAGGAAGGAATATTGTAGGGACTTTAGACTTAGACCATGTTTGGATAAACAACTTAATTAAGCACTTACGACATAAGCGCTTATCATATAAGTGCTCATGTATAAACTGTTTGTATAATAAAGGATAAAATAATGTTAAATTATTTTTCGATGAGCTGTTTTGATAAGACATAGCATATGAAAGTTGCTGAAAACAACTTATAAACGTCCTATAAGCTGCTTCCAAAAGCTTTCCCAAACAGTTCCACAAGTGTTTATGCCAATAGATAAGTCTAAATAAGTCGATCCAAACGATCCAAACGAGCCCTAATCATTTGTGTTGTCTTAATTGAGAGTTTGCATAGAACAAATATGTAATTGCATGCTTAGATATGGTTTTCTTTTTTGAATTTAATTTCAATATATTTATTGTTTGTTTGTTGGAAATTCAATTAGAATTTTCAAATAATATTTAATATTAATAGTGGTGAAAAATCAAGAGATGCCTTTGATGAGATTAAGATTACTTAGAGCGTGTTTGTTACAGTTTTTGGAAAAAAAACCATTTTTTATAAAAATAATTATACTTTTCTATCTGTTTGCTGTAACTTTTTAAAAAATGAAAACCTAAAAATAATCTAAAAACTATTTTAAATGAGAATCTATTTTGAGTAGCTCATCATAAAAGTTATTTTTTAAAAAATGATTTTTTTAAAAAATGATTTTCATTACGTTACACGAAGACAATAAACTTTTCATTTTCTTAAAAACCTCTAAAAATAATTTTAAAATTATTTAATTACAAAATCATTTATTTTTTATATGCCTTTTTAAATTGAATTGGATGGAAACTCAAAATGTCAATGGTGCTAACATTTTGATATTTAAAACACCAACTTGGAGGAGAAAGAAAGATAAAATATGGATCCAAAATTTTAAATTAAGTTAAAAAAAAACTTCTAGATATTTTTCCTATTTCCCCACTCTTCACTTAGTTTCATTATTCGCCCTTTTATCTAAAATAAAATATTATTTAAAAATTTATATAACATTTTACATCAAACTTACTTTTACAATATTTTTTTAAGATATAAATTCATTTTAAACTCAACATTAACTATATCAATATCAAAGAGAGAGAAATAGAGCAACAAAAAACTATACCAATATGGTTCAAAAAAAAAAACTATATCAATATCACAAAAAAAGATACCAAAAAATCATGGCTTGCTTTGATAGAAACATATATTAACTTACTCCCTCCGTCTCATATTAAATGTCGTATTTGTTATTTTTATTTGTCTCAAATTACCTGTCATTTTAGAATCTCAATACAACATTTATTATTACTTTCCAACAATACTCTTACTTTAGAACATAAATAACGGTGTCTTTGCACCAACCAAAAAAGTCTAAGGGATTTTAATCCTACCATATTTTTTTACTATAAAATTTAGCATATTCAATAATTTTCTTAATACCCGCGTATAACTTTAAACGATAATTAATATGAGACGGAAGGAGTATATTTTAAACAATACGGTGTGAAAAGTGAATCATAAGAGTGGAAGAGAAGAGAGATGACAAGTGAGGAAATTAATTAGGACATTTACTGGAGCAGAAATCACTATAGTGACATTTACTGCAAATGTCATGGTGGTCCAAAATCACTATAGTGACATTTACTGGCCTAGCTAGATGCCTCTGTGCTCACTGCCCAAGACATGTTTTCTCCTTCCACTCATCACTTTGATTTGATTCTCTCTCTCTCTCACCCCACTTTTATTTGATTTATTTTATCTCTCGCTGATCACCTTTCATGTCTTCAGATCAATTACAATTCCAACGCCTCTCTCTCTTTTTTATTATTATTGCTTTTCCTTTCCAAAGCAATTTACTACTAGTACACTCTTTCTGGCTATTTGGCTATGCATAGAAATTGGAATCAATTACTACTTCTGTTATTATTAAACTTTGGTATTTTTGGCTTTTCTTTTTTATTTCAAAATTTTGGTATTTTTGAGATACTAATGTATAATTTATTTAATTTTTCCAAATTTACTTTTTATCTTTAATTAATTATCACTATTTACAATATTAACTCATTTGGATTCCCAAGTTAGTAGACTTATTGAAGTGAATTTTTTTCTCTTTCCTTTGGATTCTCAAGTTAGTGGACTTCTTGAAACCAACTTTACAAATGGGTACTTTAGTAATTAGGTATTGTAAATTTATGATTTCTTAATTTATGTGAAACACTCCAAAATGATCAAAGTTTAGGAACAGAGGGAGTAGCACTTAACATCTATCAACCATATTCTTAAAATGTGTAACCTAAAATGGCCGCAAAACTAGGGGTGTTCGCGGTGCGGTTTAGTTCGGTTTTGAGACAAAAAGTGAACTGAATCACAAGGTAAAATTACATGCGGTTTGGTTTGGTTTGGTTGGCTTTGTAAAGTAAAACCGAACCAAACCAAACCAAATCAATGCGGTTTGGATTGGTTCGGTTGGTTCGGTTTTTTCCAAGACAAAACATAATTTAAAATGAAGTTAAATTAACTAGCATAAGAAATGGCTAACATAAAAAAAAATCTACTCAAATATATGTAGTATATAAATTAATCTCTTTTAATTCTTTTAAAATAGTTAAGACAATGTTTAAAAGAATTTGAATTAAATATTTTATTGTAATTTTTAAATATAGCATAACAATATGGATTGTTTATAAGTGAGTCAAAGAATTAATTGGATTTGGGCTAGTAAGTGAGTGAGAGTTGAGTTTTAGTCGTATTTGGGTTAGTAAGTTAGTAAGGAAGGTTGTAATTCAACAAGCCTTAGTGTTACTTGCGGTTTGGTTTGGTTCGGTTTCTGAAATCAAAACCGCGAACCAAACCGAACCGCGCGGTGCAATGAAAAAAAGATCCGAACAAAACCGATCAAAAGCGGTTTTTTGCGGTTTTCAATTTTGTTTGGTTCGATTTGCGGTTTTCTATTGATTTGGTTCGGTTTTGAACACCCCTACGCAAAACTCAATAATGTCAGGTTTATTAGGAAACAAAATAGAGACGTTGGATAGTTACTTTTAACAACCCAATTAAATTGTCACCCGTACTAGCTTATAAAATAATCTCATATCAATTAACCGAAGGCTTATAAATTAAAAGAATTAATAAACAATCATTAGTTGTATATCACAAATACAATATCACAAAGGAGATCATACCATCAACAACAAAAAAGGAAAGGAAAACAAGTCCAAACAGGCACTATCGGTAATGAAAGATAACATTAAATTTCATCTTTGACATGTTTTTCTCTAAAAATATATTGAACATTTTCCCTATTTAAACTCATGTGTAGAACATAACATTGGAGCAACTTCCTTTCAAGGAACACATGACAATGAAGCCGGAGGAAGTAGAACCCATATTAATGAAACTACACACGGTAAGTTTACAATTTTTTAAATATCATGTACTATAGCTATTGAAAGCTTATAATAAATTTCATGTTTTATTTTATCTAAAGTTCATCAGCCTTATCCTATACGCAGATCATAACCAATGGCGGATCTTCACTAAAAAGTTAGGGAGAGCCACTAATAGAAAAGATATGTTAATTCAGAAACGCATGAACAGAGAAGCTGAAACATAAATACAATTAAAATAGATTAATATAAATTAAAATTATTTATAAAAAAGTTAAATAATTGACTGCCGAGTATATGTGGCCAGCAAATTACATATATACATTGAGTAAAAAACAATATATTTTTCTTATTTTTTGTATATATATTAATGTTGCATAATCAATGACAACAATAGCTAAATGGTAAATCGTGCTTTGTGGGAAAGTCTTGTATTCTCTCATTAGATGTTATTTTTTGCAAGCTTAAAAAAAAAGTTGCAGAATATATATTAGTGTTATACAAAAAAACAAAATAAAAAAAATGGCTTAATTGGGGATAGAACCAGGAACCTTTTGCTAAAGGGACAACATTTTACCAACTGAGCTACACATTAGTATGATTATTATTGCGCAAAAGATGTATTTATTTAGTAGTTGATTTATAGTGGGGGTATTATGGTAATTTCACATGGATTTCGGGGGAGGGCCGTGGCCCTTCCCGGTCCTTGAGAAGATCCGCCAGTGGATTCATAACCATGCAACAACGAGCTTTCGAGGAAGTACAAGACATGTTAATGAATTTACACATGGTAAGTCAACTATATTTAAAATAAATAAATATCTAGCTTACGTTAGACAGCTAATCATATTTTTTCAATCTTTAAATTTTCAATTAAAATATCTCTGTTCTGATTCTATGTTTCATTATGTTTACGAATATTATGATATGCTGCTAAGTGCAACTCACATTATAAGGATATCTTTCGAGATCCACAACCGCATTCCCATAGGATTAGGCATTTGCTTTCAAATGGTATAAAAGCACATGGCTGTTTTAGAGAACTGTCTCAATATACTTGAATGGTATAGGATTCAAAAATCTGAATATTGTATATTTTTCCTGTCTTGAGAGCCAAAATGCTAGTGTTTTGTGTACAAAAACTTGCACATCTTCTGCTGCCCCCCTTTTTTTTGCTCTTGGAGTGTTATATGTTAGCTTTGAAAACTTGCAAACTTGAACATTCTGATGTATGTAATGTCATCAAAGTTAAAATGAGTGATTTTTGTAGTGATTACTCAACTTACTCAACTTGAACATTCTTCTGCCCTTTTACTTAGGCTTTTTGGTCAATTTTAGCTAACTAAAGCAACGTAGCTTTGTGCCTCTATTCCTCTTTCCAATTTATTCTTTTTGGTCAAGTTGCTTCTCTTTTTATTTGTTCCTATATTGTGGTTTAAACTAAGATTGCACTTTCTAAGAGCCACTAACCATCTTAACTAGTAACAAGATGGTTAGTGGCTACTAACCATTGTGTTACTAGTTTGTGGTTAGTGAGTTTTAATCCTCAAATGTGGTTAGTAACAATCTGCATGTTTAGGGTTAAAAAAAAACACATGTGCTCTTCTTGTGAAAAAATGAGTGATGCAGGTGGAGAAACAGAGGGACGTTGGAAGAATTGTTTAAAGTGTGTAGGAAAATGGTTCACCGATAAGGGTGAATGGTTGAAAGAGATGCAAGGTGCCTTGAGTTTGAGTGCCTCTATAATTGCCACTATGACCTTTCAACTGGCTACAAACCCACCTGGTGGCGTGGTTCAAACAAGTTTTACTGATGCTTAGAGATAAGTGAAGTTTGTTACCTACAAAAGGCGAGAGAGCCACTGTTTTAGAGAGAAGAAGACGGAGAGAAGTTTGTTGATGATGCTCCTTTCAAGTACTCTCTAAGCTCTACTTCACACCTCCAATATCGTTTGATTTCTCTTTACTTTTAATGATGATGAGATGAAGATGAAAGAAAAAATGAGAAGATGGAGAGAAGAGGGGAGGGAGATGATAAGGGTGTGAATGTTGATGAGAGTGAGAGATAAGGGGAGGAACCAAAGAAATGAGAGTTTTCTTCCGTGAGGGAGAGAGATAAGGGGAGGAACCAAAGACTTGGTTAAATAGAGAGGGATCAATTAGATTGTGTAATTGTGATATGCAATTAATCTTTCTTTAATGATTTATTTTATAAGCCTTCGGTTGATATGTGATTAATTCATAGTTGTCTTATTTCACCAATCAATGAGTGCTATAATACATGTGAAATTTAATGAGGTTGTTGAAAAGTAACCATCCAAGTCTCTATTTTGTTTCTAAAAAAACCTTACACTATTGAATTTTGTAGGTGTGCCTCACCTACAAAATAAAATAGTGTTGGGATAATTAATTAATGCGTTAGGACTTTAAAAAACTAAATAAATATAGAGGGTATATTAGGAAAAATTAGGTGAATTGTACATTGGTTTTTAAAAGTACCATTGTTTAGGAACAAAAATAAAAAGGCCAAAAGTACCAAAGATTGGGAACGGAGGGAGTATGTGCCTTCCTAGGCATGTGCGTTAAATTCCTTTGTGTAAATAAGTAATGATTTTTTTTACGACTGTACACAGCTTGTCCATTGATGGAATCAAACTCGGAAGCACTGAGTCAACCCTGTGTCCTAGGGTAGGTTATGCCAATGGAGCAATACTGTTGGTTTGTAAAATATATAGTCAAATAACACGGGGTTCTTTTATAAATGTGGTTAAAATTCCCGTGAATAAAAATCAGATCATAACTTTAAATTAAATAAGAATTTTATAAAATTAAAAAGAAACATTAACAAAGACATTGAAATTGAACACCCCTAGACAATACGAAAAAAGAGTCTTAAAGAATTTTAATAGTATTAACCCATATTCATCAAATTTAAATATAAAAATTTAACCTATAATTAAAAAAAAGGCAACACAATTAGAAATTTAACCTATACAATTAAATTATAACTATTAAACACTTTACGTATTTCGTCACGATTCTTTTTAACCAAACCGGTTATCAAGAAACAAACTTTGTGTATTTAAACAATTAAAATTTATTCTGAACCATAAAGTACACTAAATTACACTGTTTAACATTTCACTTTACATATTATATATATATATATACATACATATCCAAACACACCCTTATTTATAATCAATCATTAGGTTAATAAAAAAGGGATCGAATAGCTAAAATTAATTTAGTAAGAAAAACTAAGCAAATTGCTTACTAAGCTAAGCCGTTGCCATGGATGAGATAGTGACTCACAAATCGGGATTTACTGATTTTACGAATCTAGGATCCCGGTTTTCCATTTTTTTATAATAAAAAAACAAAATGGATCAATTTTTAAAAATTCAGTGTGGAATTATTTTGAATTGAGGACTTCTATTTGTAGCGAAGCACCATTTCATTAATACCACACGAATCACATTGCTTCTCGAGCCGGAATACAAATCAAAAAGCCACACCACCAATCACTTCAGATCCATCTCATTCCCATCAACATGCTCAGAACAAATATATAAAATCCACAATAGTTCTTTCTTTGTCCTTCTGGGATGGTAAGCGGGAAAAACAAGTTGTTGTATTCCATATCATGAATAGATTTTAACAGAGGCTGTGGAAGTATTAATATACAAGGAATGCACAGAATTTGATACCCGAAATGCAAAATTTCCTGCATATTATTTGGGTGAAGGTTTCTGGCGGTGATTAAGAAAGTTAGAATTGAAAATCGACCATGATAAGACTCTTCGCAATGTCTTTGTGAATTATTTTGTCGCTAGATTCAGCATTTCCCTTTTGAATTTATTTTGAATATTCTGGTATGATTTTAGGAGTGGTAGTGGTATACCCAATTTTTTTGCACAACCCTAGTCACAGCTTGACAGGTCTAAAAAGGAATTTATGTCACGGATTTAAAACATAGAGAATAAAGTTGGGAAAAAAACTTAGGAAAATAAAATAAACGTTTAAAATAATTTAGAGGAAAAAAATGCATTTTATTATGTTTATATAAGAGTTATCTTCTTCTTGGTTTATTGTCATTTATAATGTAAAATAAAAATATAAATACTTTTTTTTTATTACAAAGCAGTAAAAATTTAAATACTTTGTATACATTAATAAGCGTTGGTATGAAATTTGATGGTGCAGAAGAAACTTGAAAATTTTGGGTTGAATATACGAAAGAAAAGGCTTTGGGGGTAAGAAAATAGTACATAAGCAAAAAGAAGAAAGACAAGTCCATTAAAACATGCATAGTTTATTGCAAGGAGGGTTGTCGGAAGCACAAGAAAATAGATATGTTAATATTTCTCTAAGGCTATTTTTTTTATAAGAAAAATTTATATAAAAGGGGTATTTGGGGCACCCAACCCTTACATATATTTAGAGCCTCATTAAAATCTCCCGATGCTAAAACTTCATGGAAAAAAGACCTAAGTAAAAATTAAAAGAGTGGTCTTTCTACCATTGGGGGTGAAAGAGGATGGTGAAGATTTAGGAAGAGAGAAAGGGTTGATGAGGGAGACGAGTGAGGGAAGAGAAGGATTTCAAGAGATGGGTGTCAAATTATTACTCACACAACCAATCTTTTGTCTTCTTTTTCTTCAAAACATTGAAAGCATTGACCAAAAAAGAAGCAATTCATTTGTTTCATCTTCATTCATCTTTTATCCAGATTTGTTTTTTTAGATCTGTTTACTACCGTTTTCATATTTGTGTTTTTAGATCAGTTTCTTTGGATTTTGCTGAAACCAGTAATTGGAATTAGGTTATGGGTTGCAGAGGTAGTGTTTGAAAAGGGAAAACTAAGAAGATGAGGATAAAAAAGACAATTTACATCTTTCTTTAATTTTAATAAAAAATTATTATAAAATAATGAAATTATCCTATGTGGCATGCCAAGTCAATAGTTAAACAGCCACATAATCAGTCTATTAACGAAGTTAGTGTCAAAACGTTAAATGGGACTACAGTGCAACATTTTTTAAAGTTAAGGGATCTATTCGTTACATCAAAAAGTTAAAGGACCTAAACGAAAACAGAAAATAAGTTAAGGGACCCCGGATGGTATTTTGCCTTGAAAAATCTATGTATTTTGCCTGGAGGAGGAAAGTTATTTCAACAAGGCAAGGGAAACAACCAAGAAGTTGCCTTCACTATGTTCCCATTCGGTCAACATATTTTCTGGTCCTTCATTCTCTAAGGGTATGTTTGGGAGGGGGTTTTGCGAGGGGAAGGGAGGGGAGGGCTTGAAAAAGATTTGTCTATATTTTAATATGTGTTTGAGATTTTAAAAAATTAAAAGAACAAGTTGATAGATATCAATATAACCTTTTTAATCACATTTGATTTATGTTTAGAGACATTTTATAGCTTCCTCAATTTAGAATTGAAAAATACACCCTCCCCTCTCAAAACCCCCTCCCAAACATACCCTAAGAGTCACCGCACAATGAGAATTTTTTTTTTCTGCTCTCGCACAAATGAGAATTTTTTTTTGCTTTAGAAAACCATGCAATGCATGTGTTTTTGCTGGTTTCTTTGAAAACATTTTTAGAATAATAAAGGAGCAATGCATACAACGTAACTGGGTAACAAAATAACATTACCGAAATTATTAAGTTGGATATTATTATGTGAGAGTTTTAAGTAACAGTACTTGATATTCAATCTATAGACAAAAAAAATAAAAAACAGTGATGCATAAATGTTATCACTAATTTTTTTTAAGTAAAAATGTTATCACTAATTTATACTAATATATACTTATTTAGTTTGTAAGTTTATCGATCAATTTTGACAAAAAACAAATCATTTTCCACTTGTTCATTATAAATCATCTAATAATTGTTCGTCGAAATTAAATCAGCAACTTAGATTCTTACCTGTGTTCCGTGGCATGGAAAAGATGAGGTTATTACTGGCCAAAAGAATTAATTTGAATAAAATGGTCAATTCATTTAATTTTCGTGGCTGATGTATCTCATAATTCAATCATAAAAATGGTGAATTCATTTTTAGCCACAAAAACCCCTTTCCTGTGCGGGCCATTCTCGACCCAAACAATTTCAATAAACACATATACTTTTTTTTTGACAAATTCAATAAACACATACTAATCGACACATCTCTTATATATATATATATATATATATATATATATATATATATATATATATGTGGCTTGTCATGCCACTTCAAATTGGCTCCAAACCTTTTTTTTTTCTTTCCTTCTTTTCCTTTTTTCCATTTTTTCTCTTTTTCATTTTTCTTCTTTTATATTTTAAAGTTTTACTTTTTTTCTTCATTTTTTTCCCTTCTTCCATTTTGGTTTCAGTTTTTTTTCTTTATACTTTTATATTTTAAAATTTTGTATCTTTTCTTTTTTATATTTTAAGGGGTATTTTACAGTCTCGAAAAATTTTAGATGTTTAAATATGCAAAAAAAATTCTTCAATAATCCATTTTGTGAAAAAAAGATTTAATTTCATTACAAAATATGTAACAAGATGCTAAACAGTGTGTTTTGGTGTACTTGGGCAAAAAAATTATTTTGTACAAAAATGCGTAAAGTGAAATGTTAAGCAGTATGTTTTAGGGTACTTTAGGATTCATAAAAAAATTTAACTCTTCAAATACCAAAAATTTCTTCGAAAGTAAACGGATTGGTAAAAAATAATAATAAGTTTGTGACAAAATACGTAAAGTAAGATGCTAAACAGCATGTTTTGGTGTACTTATGGTGAAAAAAAATATTTTGTACCAAAATACGTGTGAAATGTTAAGCAGTATGTTTTGCGGTACTTTAGAATTCATAAAAAAAAATTCTTCAAATACCAGAAGTTTCTTCGTAAGTAAACTGTTTGATTAAAAAGAATAATAAGTTTGTGACAAAATACGTAAAGTGAGATGCTAAACAGTGTGCTTTAGTGTACTTGATTGTGAAAAAAAATCATTTTGTACCAAAATGCTTAAAGTGAAATGTTAAATAGTATGTTTTGGGGTACTTTAGGATTCATAAAAACTTTTTAAGTCTTCAAATACCAGAAGTATCTTTGTAAATAACCGGTTTGGTAAAAAATAATAATAAGTTTGTGATAAAATACGTAAAGTGTGATGCTGACGATGTATTTTGGGATACTATAGGGTCCCAAAATTTTTTTAGATGTTCAAATACGCGAAGTTCGTTCCTCAATAACATGTTTGATGAAAAAGCAAAAAAACATTCGTGACAAAATAGGTTCTAGAAAAATGTTTACATGTTCAAATTGATGTTTTCTTCTTTATTTTGATAATTTCGCACCAGCGAGTATTAGAAGCATACTTAAATTAGTGTTTAGTTTTAAATCAGACTCTTTATGATACCTACATACATGTTTCACTTTCTATTTGTGATGTCTTATTTTCTTTTTCATTATGGGTTAGGTTTTTATATTTCTGATAAATATAGATAACATTATTAAAACTTTTTATATTTTTTCTTCTTCTTATTATTTGTGAATTTTCAATTCCAATGTCTTTGTTAAAGTTTATTTTTAATTTTATAATATTGTTATTTAATTTATATTTAAAAGTTATCTTTTTTCCATGGAAACTTCGGTCTCATTTACAATAGAACTCCCCAACATTTTCTTACAATTTTGTATAGGTGTTTTTATTTTAATGGTGATTTTTATTTAACCTTGCATGATGTATTGATGTACTTCTTCCGGACTTGATTATAAGCAAAAATAATTACCTTTACACATATTAAGAATAGTAGTTTTATGCATTTAATTTTCTTGGATTAATGGAAAAAATAAATACATTTACTAACCTATTTCTAATTAATAGTCATCTTCTCACAATATTAATGTTTTTTTGGTAAAAAAAGGAGTTGATTTAATACATTTACATCCATCGATACTAGCTCACCCCGTGCATCGCACGGGAGTGATACACATATATTTCAACCAACTATGTATAAGCTACTAGCTAACATTACTTTCAACTTTCTATAGGTGATTCTATTTTATTGGTGGTTTTCATCTAACCCTGCACGATACCCACGTGTTTCACTTTCTATTTGTGTTGTCTTCTTTATTTTTGTCATTTCGCATCAAACGGTATTAAAAACATACTTTAACTGGTGTTTAAATTTTTATCTTCTTTCAATGGGAACTTCAGCCACATTTATAATACAACCTCCACCATCTTCTTTCAACTTTGTATAACTGCTCCTATTTTATCATGAGTTTTCATACAACCATGCATGATACCCACGTGTTTTAGTTTTTAATTGTGTTGTCTTCTTTTCTTTCTTATCATGGGCTAAGTTTTTAATTTACATTCGATAAATATGGATTATGTTATTAAAAGCTTTAGACATTTTCTTCCCATTATCTATGGATGTTTAATTTCAACGTTTTTTGTCAATATTCTTTTTAAATTTTATAATCTTCTTATTTAATTTATAGCTATAATTTAATTTCAATCCACAATTATTTGACTATATATTTTACAAACCAACATCATTGGTCCACTAGCATAAGCTACCCTGGGACACGGGGTCGACTTAGTGCTCCCAAGTTTGATTCCTGCAGTGGACAGAAAACTGTTGTCTTGAATGATTGGTTTATTAAAGAGGGTTTCCCCTTCCGGTTTTACTTTAGTTTTGCTAACTAAAATTTAGTCAACCCCGTGCGTAGCACGGGTCAGGCGGCTAGTTCTTATGTAATTGTAACACATATATCTATCCAATAATCAATTTCTGACTACTACCTCCTAAAAATATAGTTAATAGGATCAACAAAGTAACAAACCACTGCAACAAACTACTCACAAAATAAACGAGAGAGAGAGAGAGAATTTATGTTTGAGTGCTCTTCTGTAGTTTCATACAAGTGTTTTTTTCTTCATATATCTTATTTGACTAGAAATTATAAAAAGAAACTTTTACTTTTGATTGAAAATTTTGAGTGCTTCAAGGGTAAAGAACAAATCAGATCCCTTGCCGATGAACCATTAAATATGATTGTAGGATATAGTATAAAAATTCATCAATGGATGAGATTTAATATTGGTTGTTTCAATCTTAATCACTCATATCATCTTACATAATATGGTCAATTTTTGTGGTTCATATCAGTGAAGATTTCGATTTGCTCTATCACCCTAGAAGCACCCAAAATTTTTAACTGAGTTTAATGTTCAACTTTATTTTAAAGTGAAAACAACAACACGGAAATCATTTCGCTTCAACTCATGTTTTAATCAAAGACTCATCCAAGGAGAATAGTGCATTTCACAATTAAATCCTTGTAATAGAATATGTAACTTGCTGTGTAATTTCCTATAATTTATATTATTTTGTCCTTAATATAAATAGTCCTAAGAAGGAGAAGGGAAGCTAAAGTCTTGCGAATTCGATCTAGTATCTATATTGAGCTTACTTGTGTTTTAATACTAGAATCTATATATACCATTAACGAATTAGAATCTAGAATCTAGACCATCCCAAGGAACATTACTCACGCCTTAAAGGCTTTCTTATTCACAGTAATATTTACAACTTGAACATTTTCCCTAGTATTAGCATTATTAGTACTAGTCTTATAGCCCGTCCGATGGACGGGTTGCGTAGTGATGGACGAGGAGCCCTAATAGCGACTCAACTACATGAGTTTAATTTATTCAAACTTTGTGTATTTAAACACAAAATTTTGTGTGAACTCTAAGGTAATTCAAACGGTGTTGGTTTGTAAAAAAAGATAATGTCATGATATATTGTAATAATATAAAATTTATGGGTAATAAAAGCTTAAATGGTGAAGTATTTTAAAAAGGCAAAAGCAAAACTAATGGGTGCAAAATGTACAATAACCCAATTTGAAATCGATCATCTCAATAACCCAATTATACAAAACCAAAATACCATAATTAAGTAAAGAGTTTAGAAATCTAAAGATTAAAACAACCATCGTAGAAAATATTAGTACAATTTACAAAATTACTACTATGTAGAATAATTCTCCCAAATGAAGAAACTGGTTCTTGTCTAGATTTCTCAATAGTTTCTTTAAGGATTTATCACTTGCGACTCTTGATCAACTACAATTGAGTTATCAACATTTGCTCCAAGAAAATCATTTTGAGGATGATGAATCCGAAGAGGTTAAGGCCAACAACGCATCACCAGGCAAAGGAACATGTACTTTAAAGCGTCGACCTTGTGAATTCTCTCTAGTGGACATTTCACAGGACATTGTGCAGTGTTAAATCCAAATCCTTCAATCTCGTCTCTTGACTTAATTAATATTTATTTGTCCCTCTTTGTTTTACTTATTGGGTAGCTTAGATTTTCACTGCAAATTAAAGTGATCGGAGGGGATCCATTCCCCATTGCTACTATATCTTCTTGAAGAACTCCATAACCCAAAAGGTACGGACATAGCATTCATATCTAATACCACTGAATCCAGCTCCAGTAGCCAGCTCCATAAATTCCTGCTCAGTTCGCTCTCTTCCTCCTCTGTTTCATGGCCTCATCAAAACATCTGATTGGGAGATGACCTTCGAAGCAAGTATAATTGGAAGAATTGCCTCCAAAACAATCACGTTTCCATCATCAGGAGTAGCATCAAAACAATTCTTCAAAAGCTTCAAGCAATGCTCATCACTCCAATAATAGATTATCCACTGCAAAATTGTCATCATATATCATGTATCATGCCAGTCTCTATAACATGTCAGTCTCCCCCAGCTTCGGATAAAACACATCCAAAAGGATAGTATAGAATCAACTACCTTAAAAATAAAGCATCCATTGCAAACATAATGGAATTCAACCAAATCTCCACCGTGTGCTTCTAGTCCTTCCCCTCAACATCTAATTTAAAAACTTACATGAATGTGTATTTATGTGGAAACACTTGTATTGACAGCTTTATTTCTTTTAAGCACCTATTGTATAGCTGTTTGTAAAAGCTGGCAGTTTCTAACAATGGTTGCAGGCACAACCCACAACTACTCAGTACTCACCACCAATAATTTGTTAACCTTTTCCATGAAGAGAAACAAAAAACAAAAATAAATATTATGTCAGAAAAAGATTAAGAAAAGCTACACATTATTAAAATAACATTAAAAGAGACAAAATTACACAAATGAAAAAATGTTGAGATGCTATAAAAATCAAAAGAGAGATGCCAATGACAGAGGGTATCATAATTAAAGGGCTGAGCAATCAACCTCTCTCTAGTTCCAAAACTGTACAAATGGAAGTAATCCAAATTCCAAACAAATATTGTCTTGGGTTTTCCATCCTCATGATAATGTTCAATTTCAAACAAAAAATGATAGATTCTTTTAATTCATCACTCCAAGCTGAAAGATAACAGCTTGCATGTGGTATCTGATCATATAAAAGCAACAAAAAAACTATAAGTTCGTAATTAAAAAGTAGATTTCAATTTCATACAAAAATATCACAAAGTCTATTCAATTTCCTTAGATCTACTGATACTTGTGCCCAAGAACTTCGGCGTGGTTTGGCAACGGCGAGTGCCCTTCTTTATACGCCTGCAACGGAGGTCGACGATGGCGTCAGGGACAGAACTGAGGGAGGCTTTGTTATCTTCTTTTTCTTCTTTCCTTCCCTCTTCCAACATTACCACTGGCTTCTTAAAATCTCCCATTACGCCCAAAATTTTACTACTCCAAAGTACAATAAAAATAGCAGATAAGCAGAGGAGGCACCTTTATAGGGAAAATATAAAAGCAAGACACGAATCTAACGCAAGGAAAATAATTAATTGCACAAACATGTTGGCATCTAGGTGTGGCATATAGAGTTTTATTTCATGGAAAAGATACCCCAAAAATTTGCTGAAACTCCCGCGCGAAGTATGCCAACTCGCATACTAAAGAGAGATATATTTCACCTTGGGAACATATTTAGCAAATATTCTTAGTCGAACAACATTTTCAAGACCCTTTTGCTCCTTAGTGTTCTCCACTCTAGAATGTATCCTCCTTTTGTTACAGTTGCTAGTCTCATGACCAATGATTAGACAGTTCATACAAAACAAAGGTAAATTTTCATATTCAATGCCCACAAAGAAAGCATAACCGAACGTTCAACAAGAATTTTATTTCTAAGCTTAGATTTCAAATCAATATCAACTAGAATTCGAACAAAATGACCAAAAGCCCTTTCAAAAGCCCTTCTAATGCCCAACAAAATGTTCCTAAGAAAGTGCTGCATCATAAGCAGCAAGGAGAAACATCATCAAATGTGATTAAGGAAGAGGGTATGCAATCTAATGGAGACTTAGACTCTGTCCAGTAGCTGTAATATTGAAACCTCTGTTGTTCACTCTAATACCAAAGTGGTTAATTATATACAAATTGCTAGTTGATTTTTCTGTGATACTGTTAGTGACTCCAAAGATGACCAAGTTTCAGAATTAGGGGATTCTCAGGTGGTGTCTTCAAAGTATTTGGTTGAGGATAATAACAAAGAGTTTACAGAGGTATTGTCTAGATCTCAGAAAAGGAAAAAATAGATGAGAAAGAAACAATTACAAATTCAAAAGAAGACTGGCTATACGACCCGATCTAAGGGTAGTATCCAACAATCTTCTCAATGTTAAAGATTCTCTATTGGAATGTCAGGGGCATTGGTAACCCTGACACTAGAAATGTGTTAAAAAAGCTTTGTAAGTTACATAAGCCGGATTTCTTGTTTATTTTTGAGCCTTGGGTTGGTATCAATCAAATTCCCTCTAATTTTTTCTCTAAATTGAATTTGAAGTTGTTTGCTAAAAATAATAGAGGGTCTTTGTCCTTTAATCTTTGGCGATTCTGTATTGATGTATAGAGCCCTACAGTTATCTCTTTTACTAGCCAGCAAGCGGCTTTCTCTATGGTTGTGGAAAATCAACTTCTCTTTTTCTCTGCTGTTTATGCAGCTGTTGCCTCGTATATTGCTAGAAGGCAATTATGGAGTGATTTGACTAACCTGCAGCGCGATCATTTTGGTCCTTGGGGTTTTATTGGTGATTTTAATGCAGTTTTGGGTGCTCACAAGTATAGAGGTAAGGGGCTCCCCTCAGCCATTTCTTGTGATGAGTTTTTGTCTTGGTCTGATGTGAATCACTTGATCCATATTCCTACAAGAGGCTCTCAATATACTTGGTCTAATGGTAGGCTTGGTAATAATTATATTGAGAAGAGACTTGATAGATCTATTTGCAATGAAGAGTGGCTCAATTTTGGGACAGTGTGGGTTATTGTACGCTTACTAAAAGTATGTCTGACTATTTTCCCCTTCTCTTGCTTATGAAAATGTGACACGTATGTCTGATAAGCAAGAGAAGGGGAAAATAGCTGCAGTTCCAAATTGCCTATTATTTCAACAACGGCTGCATGTTCAAAAATCAAACCTGCTGCAGCATAAATAGTTGAAATTTACTACTCCATCGTTGCAAAATACACGTCGTTTTAAGGTAATTTACATATACCAAGAAGACTAATAAATTTTGTTGCTTTTGATGGAAGTATTTATCTTTTTCTTATAGTACCCTTAACTATTTACTATTATTTCCCTCTTCATATTTCTCTCTCTGTAGTAAATAGTTAAGGGTATTATTGACAAATCAATAGTCCATGCTATATTGGACTTTGAAAACAACAAGTCAAATGAAACAAAATAATTCTTTAAAAAAAGTGAGTTGTTTTTCCCATTTTCCCTTTGCTTCTACACTACATTCCAATGAATTCATGAAACCAGTATAAGAAAACTAACAAGTTCTCTAATATTGATGCATTATGCAGAATATACCAAACTGTTAATTTCTTAGTTTGGTAACAACTAAATCTCATTTTCATATGATTATTCTTTTTTGTCTCGTGACTCAAAGAGCTATGGTTTTGTTGATGATCTATGTGCCTAAGATTATGCCCTCTCAGCATGTAAATAAAATAATCTATCTTATCTTCATGAATTGATTTCATAAACGCGTTAGTATAAATATAAAGATATTAGATTTTGTTTGGGTGTTAAGCATGGACTATGGTTTTGGGGGTATTAGAGAGAGTGTGGCCCTCTCATTTCCTAACAACAGAGTCACTCACACACACTTCTCTCTTTGCAATTATACAAATTCAAAACAAGAAAGACATGAATGGCTTATGCCAGTGGACCAATGATGTTGGTTTGTAAAATATATAGTCAAATAATTGTGGATTGAAATTAAATTATAGCTATAAATTAAATAAGAAGGTTATAAAATTTAAAAAGAATATTGACAAAAAACGTTGAAATTAAACATCCATAGATAATGGGAAGAAAATGTCTAAAACTTTTAATAACATAATCCATATTTATCAAATGTAAATATAAAAACTTAGCCCATAATAAGAAAGAAAAGAAGACAACACAATTAAAAACTAAAACACGTGGGTATCATGCATGGTTGAATGAAGATGGTGGAGGTTGTATTATAAATGTGGCTGAAGTTCCCGTTGAAAGAAGATAAAAATTTAAACACCAGTTAAAGTATGTTTTTAATACCGTTTGATGCGAAAAGACAAAAATAAAAAAAACAACACAAATAGAAAGTGAAACACGTGAGAATCGTGCAGGGTTAGATGAAAACCACCAATAAAATAAAATCACCTATAGAAAGTTGAAAGAGGGCGATGAGGGGATCTATTGTAAACGTGGCCGAAATTCCCGTAAATAACAATTAAATGAAAAAACTATAAATTAAATAAAAATATTATAAAATTAAAAAGAAACATTAACAAAGACATTGAAATTCAACATCCATAGATAATAAGAAAAAAAACGTAAAGAATATTAATAACAACAAATACATTGAAATTGAACATCCATAGACAATTAGAAGAAAAAGTTTAAAAAACTTTAATAACGTTATCTATATTTATCAAATGTAAATATAAAAACTTAACACATAATTAAAGAGAAAATAAGACAACATAATTAGAAAGTGATACACGTACGTATAGGTATCATGCAGAGTTTGATTTAAAACCACCAATAAAATAGAAGCACATATACAAAGTTGAAACTATTTTTGAAGAAAGAAGTTCGCATATTTGAATAAAATAGAAGCACATAGAAACACTATTTAGTATCGCACTACATATTTTGTCACAAATTTTTTCCACCAAACGGGTTTTTGAGGAATGAGCTTTGTGTATCCGAACATGTAAAAAAATTTGAATCCTAAAGTACCTCAACAAATTGTTTGGCATCACATTTTACGTATTTGGTCACGTATTTTTTTTTATTTTTCGTCAAACAGGTTGTTGAGGAACAAACTTCACGTATCTGAACATATAAAATTTGTTCTGGATCCTAAAATACCCCAAAATTCAATGTTGGCATCACACTTTACCTATTTTGTACAAAGTTATTATTATTTTTTTGACCAAAACAGTTATTGAGGAAAAAATTTCGGGTGTTTGAACAGCTAATTTTTTTTCTAAATCCTAAAGTGCCTCAACATACACTGGTTAACATCGTACTTTACGTATTTTGTTAAAAAAATATTTTTGTCACCATCAAGTATACCAAAGCACACTGTTTAGCATCTCATTTTATGTATTTTGTCATGAAATTAAATCTTTTTTTCACCAAATCGATAATTGAAAAACAAAATTCGCATATTTAAACATCTAAAATTTTTCGAGACCGTAGAGTACTCGTTAAAATATTAAAAAGGAAAAAATGGAAAACATTAAAATAAAAATAAAAATGTTAACCAATCATTTAGTATACTAAAACACACTTGGATATCATGTGTGGTTGGATGAAAACCACCAATAAAATAAAAGCAGTTGTCCAAACCTGAAAGAAGTAAATATGGTTGAAGTTTTCGCAGGTTAACCCATAATTAGAAAGAAAACAAAAACAACACAATTAGAAGGAGAAACACATGAGCATCATGTAGTGGTGGATGAAAATCACCAATAAAATGGGAACAACTATACAAAGTTGAAAGAAGATGATTCAAGGTTCTAATGTAAATGTGGCTGGAGTTCCAATGTAAATAAAAATATAAGGAGAAAAAGTATAAAAATAATTTTTTTTTTGAAATGTTCAAAAAATTATGGTCATAAAAAATATAAAAAGAAGTTGATTTTTTAAATTGCTGAAAATAATAAAAAGGCGTGTTGCACATTCTAATGTCATGACATTTTTATTTTTTCACCAATCATGTTATTGAGGAAAGAAATTTAATTATTGGTATAGGTTAAAATTTTTTTGAACACTAAAGTACCATAAAATACACTGCTTAGCATCACACTTTACGTATTTTGTCACAGAATTTATTTATTTTTCACCAAACCGGTTATTGAGGAACAAACTTTGTCTATTTGAACAGTTAAATTTTTTCTGAACCATAAAGTGTACTAAAACACACTACGTAACATCTCACTTTATGTACTTTGTCATGAAATTAATTTTTTTTTCAGGTAACTGATTATCCGATTATATTGAGGAACAAAGTTTGCGTATTTGAACAATTTAATTTTTTTTCCGAACGCGAATGTACCCGAAAATATATTGCTTAGTATCACACTTTACATAATTTGACACAAATTTATTTTTTACCAAACCGGTTATTGAGGAATAAACTTTGTGTATTTGAATCAGTAAATTTTTCCAGAACCATAAAATACACCAAAACACACTATTTAGAATCTCACTTTACATATTTTGTCACGAAATCAAATACTTTTTTCACCTAACTAATTATTGAGGAACAAATTTTACGTATTTAAACGGCTAAAGTTTTTTTCATACCTTAGAGTACACTTTAAAATATAAAAAAAATAGAACTTAAGAAAAAAACAAATACAACTTTACAAAATGAAAGAACCAAAAGAAAAAAAAAGACTTGTCAACAAAAAAAAAGAATGTTGGCGCCAAATTGCATCGGCAATGACAAGCCGCGTACAATTTAAGGATTCAAAACAAGAAAGACATGGATGGAATCTATGCGGGTAGTGAATAAATTGAAGTACCTGCTGTTCTGTTGAAGTACCTGCTGTTCTGTTGAAATGAGAGGAAAACAGAGATGAGACGGACAATAGGGAGGAAGAAAGGGTGAGGGTATAATAGGAAAATATATCGAAGTCAGAATTTGAAATAAAAGAAAATAACAAAAAGATATTTTTCAAAAAAAGTTATTTTGCATGACTTTTTTGAAAGTCAAATATATCAACATGGAGCTCTATTAACCACGTCAGCAAACGGCTAACAGAAAACTTAACAAAATGGTATTTTTTTTTAAAAAATATTTTGCGGGGACTTTTTTAAAATTTTTTTTTTGCAAATACTTATTTAGAAAATTGTTTTATTTACGGAGACGAAAAACATATTTAAACCAAGTTTTAATGATTATGGGCCACTTTTGTCTCTCCATTTTCAAAAGCAATTGCTCTCATTGGTTTCAACTCACCTCCAATTCCCCAATGAAGAACAAGACCTGCTAGGCTGCTACAATAAAACCTTAAAAAAGAACCTAAAAAAATATATTCAATAAATACTTTAGAACAAGAAAAATAAAACTAAAAATGAAATGTATAAGCTAGGTGGACTAGTCCATGACATGACGGGTTTGTTCTCTTAATTCAACAATGGGTGCATGCCTGCATCTTCAAAAATCAAACCTGCATTAATAGTTGAAATTTACTATATGCAATTTGATTTTTGCATCCAAATTGGGTTGCTATCACATGGGTGTGTGGCCCCTAATATTTGTAACAGAAGAGTGAATGTATTATTGGAACCACTATCAGAAAACCAGCACAATTCTCTTCTCAAAAACCACTTAAAATGGATTTCCTTTTACAACCAACAACTATAGTGGTAGCTATAGCTCTAGTTCTTCTCTACAACATATGGAGGAGAATGAAAAAACCAAGTAACAAGGTCAAAGGAAAACAAGCACCAATAGCATCAGGTGCCTTACCATTAATAGGTCACCTTCATCTACTAGGAAACAAAATACCCCTTGCAAGAACCTTTGCTTCTTTAGCTGAAAAATATGGTCCCATATTTCAAATCAATTTAGGTTCTTACCCTGCCCTTGTTATTTCAAACCAAGAAGCAATCAAAGAGTGTTTCACCACAAATGACAAAGTCTTAGCCTCAAGACCAAAATCAAGCCATGGAGTTCACCTTGGTTACAATTATGCAGGCTTTGGATCTGCACCTTATGGTAAGTATTGGACTAAGATAAGAAAACTAATCATGCTTGAATTACTCTCTTCTCGTCGCCTTGAATCGTTGAGACATGTTTATGAGTCCGAGGTTGATACTTTTGTTAAGGATCTATCATCGTACCTTAGGGGAAACGAAAATGATTCCACTAAGGTTGTGATCATAAGTGAATGGTTGGAACGGCTTGCTTTTAATATAATCACAAAAATGATTGCTGGGAAAAGATATTTTGAGTATTTGGAAGATGTGGATGATGTAGAAGCACATGGTATTGTGAAGCTTATTAAAGAATTTATGCATATATTTGGAGACTTTGTTCCTTCGGATTTGATTCCAATTCTTGGATGGTTTGGTTTCCAAGGAGAAGTGCTGAAGGCCATAAAGAGAATTGCTAGAGATTTGGATACCCTTGTGGGAAGTTGGGTTGAAGAGCATACTGAGAGTGAGTCAAATGAGAAACGTGATTTCATTGATGTGATGCTTTCTGTGATTGAAGATGATCCTGCTTCTGGTTATACTCGTGATACCATCATCAAGGCTAATATTACGGTAAGCAGTTTTCTGTGAGTTCTGAATTTTGCAATATGTTTTTATTATGGTAAATTGATTGATTGATTGATGATTAATTTATCAACATTAAAATTTAACTTATTTTACTTTACTTCCTAGCAGCACCTCTACTTCATCCACATACGCCCCTGCCTTATCAACATCTCATATTCAATAATTAGCAATACTCTATTTAACATTTGCCCTCCAACACTTTTTTAATGATTGGAACCCACATGAATATCATCGACTCATTGAGAGTGTTGGAGGGAGTGTGTTGTTACATTTCTCACACTCAATATACTCTTTGACAATGTCAAACAGTCAAACTGCTAGCGCAGCTTATAACGAAATACAGATGTTTGGTAACGACTAGCTTATGGTATTTTTTCATTAGCTTATAATGTCTTTCTAGTGTATGCTACATTTTACCAAAGAGTCTAACAAGTCAGAACCTCATCTATGGGCACTCCTAACCTTAGCATGACCATCACTGGCTCTCTTATTCAACACCCCCTTTAAAATAAAATGTTTCACTTATTTTGCACCTAGAATCCCCAACTCTTTTAGCTTTGATAGGTAAAATGGTAAATAAAGATTAAACTCTCAATTTAGCTCCTAAACTTACATCTCTCTTCTATTTGATCCCTAGAGTATTTAAAATAATAAGTACTCCCTAAAGTCTGTAAAATCCCTTAAACTAGTATCTAAAATTTTAAGAAATATAGTATCCGTAAGGAACTATTTATCATAAAACTTTAGAACAATAATTTTGAATGCATGTGAAACATATATAAATTAATGCAGATGGACGACACCTAGTGTTAGGACCCAAATGGGGGTGCGAGCGCAACACACCAACTGCCCAATATCATGCTGATGTGTGTTAACACCTAGCAATTATTATTATTATTATTGACCAAGTCAACTTTTTCTATTTAGAATCTTATAGTAGCAGGGTCAGAGACAACATCAACGACAATGACATGGATCCTAGCCATATTGTTGAATAATAAGGATGTTTTGAAGCGTGCACAAGAGGAGATTGACCTTCACATAGGTAGGAACAGAAGGGTGGAAGCATCTGACATAAAAAATTTAGTTTATTTGCAAGCCATTGTGAAAGAAACTATGAGGTTGTACCCAGCAGGGCCTCTATTGTTACCCCATGAGGCAAGAGAAAATTGCCAAATTCATGGTTACTATGTGCCAAAAGGGACTCGTGTGTTTGCCAATGTTTGGAAACTACATAGAGATCCAAGTATTTGGTCAGAACCTGAGAAATTTTCACCTGAGAGATTTATCAATGAGAATGGACAAGTTGATGAGGGGAACCATTTTGATTTCCTACCTTTTGGATTAGGGAGAAGAGCTTGTCCTGGATCTACATTTGCCACACAAGTCACTCTCATCACCATTGCTCGTTTGCTTCAAGGATTTGATATAAAAGTGCCAATGGATGAACCTGTTGATATGAGAGAAGGCTTTGGTATAACCTTGCTCAAGTTAACTCCATTACAAGTTCTTCTGACCCCTCGACTACCCTATGAACTCTATCAATGACAAGCAAGTTTTTCATCTTTATCAAACTCTACCATCATATATATATGTATTTAGCTACCAACAGTCATAATAAAAAGTTATTATATTTATCTTTATCAAACCCTATATTCCCCAGATATTTCTTTGATTAGTCGGAAGATAAATTTCAAATGTTTTTCGAATGTAATCAACTGAACTTTGGGACATGCTTGAAACTGGTTATATTTTGCCAAATATTGCTGATGGCACTACTATTTCTAGATCCTTTTGAACAGATGATCTAAAAATACCTATATGCACTAAACCAGAAGGGTAGAAACTTCCTTATCTAAGCTCTATCTAGAGAATAATATGAAAAGTGTGGCCAATGTGCAACTGCTAAGGAAATATGGTACTCTCTTGTCCTATCCAACGAAGGCATGAACAAGGTCGGAGAAACAGAAGGCTAGTTTGTTGATTCATCAGTTAAGCTATTCAAGATGTAGAATAGTCACAGAATTGAGAAGATGTTTGGAAGATTCCAAACACTTGATTTTGGGTTAAAAACTCCGAGAAACAATACCACCATTGACCATGTGAGAAGGCTTTTGAGGTTCTTATCTTAAACATGGACACCAAAAGTGTCTGCTAACTAAGAAGCCAAAGATTTGAGCATCCTAAATCTGGGGAAAGTTCTTAGTTCTTTGAGAGCTCATGAGCCTGAAGAACTTTATAGGAAAGGCAAATCTATTGCCTTGAAGGTTAACAAAAACAACAAAGCTTCAACATCAGGGGCTCTTTAAGCTTAAGAGATATCTGAAGATGATGTGTCTGATAGTAACACTGAAGGATCGGATTATCTGTCATTTCCCGCAAGATCCAAATGATGTGGAAAAATTAAGGAACATGGTTATCAAATCAGGATACATATTTGTGTATGGGAAGATCTATTTTCTGAATGGTGTATTGTATCTTGTATCATATCGTAAGATACATGATCAGAAAAATATTAACGTTTTTAAGTAAAATAAGTAACATAAGTAAAGAGCTTTGAAAAAGAAATTTTAATAACATCAAAAGATTATCTTATTTTAAATGAAACTAATAGAAATCTCAACACTTCACCTTCAGCATAGAACATCAATACTGATAATATATGCAGTAAAAAAACAGAGAAGCAATTTACATCATCAACTGTTCTAGTTTCTTCCTAGTACATAGGATTGACCAAAAATTAAGACAAATAAATTCCACATACCTCTCAATCAGCAACATGAAGTTCAGTGTTTCAAGTTTCAACCCTGTATAACTGAATTATGAGTCTTGCTAGTTTTCATTAGGGTTTATAACATCAAATTAAATAGAAATCAAATGCATCATCTAACCTTCAAAGTAATTTTGAATTGGAATTTGAACATCCGAAAGAGTCTATATATAGGTCTTCAACAGTTGCCCTCAGAAATTTAATAACCAACATGTACAATTGGTGAAAAAAAAGAGTTGAAATTAGAATTTAGAATCCGAAACATGCTTTCAATTTACAAACAAAAAAAGATGGGGAAATCATGCGATGCAAAAGAGAAAGAGAGTTAGGGTATTTACACGACATGAAGATGGAGAAATCGGGATGAAATCATTTTAATTATATTATAATTAAAATGATTCTTCAGTTAAAAACTAAAAAAATAAGATTTAGAATTTAACTAGTATTTTCTTTCTAGATGATTTCATATTTATTTAATCATTTTAATTATATTATTAATTATTAATTTATTTAAAAAGTTCTACATCATTTTTAATATAAATTTAATTATTTTAGTTAAATTATATTAAAAAAAGTCATTTTAGAATTTTTGATAGTGATTAAAATTTCTTTTGACAATTGTTACTGATTAACTTCTATTAATTTTTTTTACCAAAAAAAATTGTATTGGTTTTAGTTTTTTTTATAGGCAAAGTGATTAGAAATTAATGTGTTAGTAGTTAGAGAGGAGGGGGAGCGAGGTTCGAACCCCGTACGCCCTACATCTTCACTAACGATGTCTCTTTCACTCAACCACGTGAGCTACCCTTCTGAGACGTATTGGTTTTAGTTGTTTTAGCATAGTAAATTGTAGATATTTTAATATTAATTTAAAAATTTTAATTAAAATGTTGACAATGAATTTTAATTAAATTATTAAAAAAATTTATTTTAGAATTATTCTTAGTGGTTAATTTTTGTTCACAATCATTAGTGGTTAAATTAATTAGTTTTAGTAAGTTATTATAAATATAAATTATTATAAATTATAAATAAATAGGTCTCAATTGTATATCTCTATCTTTTCAGGTGGGCTCAGTCAGATTTTTGTCCCCCAATAGGGACCAACTCTCTCTCTCTCTTAAAAAAACTTTTGCTTTATATTGAAATTGACATTTTTGACCCTAAAAAGTGACAAATGGCTAGATTAGAAGGGCTCTAAAATATAATTTTCCTAGCGTAAGATTTTGTTATATAGAGAGTATATTTATACCCACCGTCGTTGTTGTAGAAGATTTTTTAGAACTTCAGCGAATTACGAAATGACACATCCTAAAAAGTGTTTGACGTTATATCAACTATCTGAAAAGTCACCGATACCGTGAATTTTTGTGGTTGATGGTGTAAAAGAGTTTACAACGATGATGTATATGAATTAAGCCAAAAATTTATGGATTTAATTTAGGTTTTAATTAGTGTACACACCATAATTTTTTTTACACCATCAACCAATAAAAGAAAAGTTCATGATATGGGTAACTTTTAAGCTAGTTGAGATAAAATCAAATCATTTTAATGACATGTCGTTTCGTGATTAGCTAAAATCGTAAAAAAAATCGTATACAGTAACATCAGCGAGTCATAAAAAGAGTCGAAATAAAAAATAATATATTTTTAAGAACAACATCGTAAAGAGGTGTCTGACGTGTGTCATGTCGGTATCTAACGAGTGTCGGTGTCCCGCATGTGTTGGACACGTGACACGGCATTTGGAAGGTCTTCGTGCTTCAGAAATTTTAACTACATTAAAAAACACTCATATCATGGTTTTTATTAGCTGATAGTATTAAAAAAAATTACTGCGACATATACAAGTTAAGCCCAAAAAATTTACTTGAGTTTAAACGCTTTGAACTATTAGTGTAATATTTTTACACTTACAACCAATATCTAATGTCATTCTTTATGATATATAGGCGTCTATCTCACAATAATAACATTTTTTAAAAACAATATAAAGCAATATGAAGTCTCATTACAATCATCTGATGCAAAATCATCCTTATTAAGACCCTTCACCCTTGGTAGCTAAATACATACATATGATGGTAGAGTTTGATGGAAAAACTTCTTTGTCATTGATAGAGTTGATAGGATAGTCGTGGGGTCAAAAGAACTTGCAATGGAGTTAACTTAGGCAATGTTATACCAAACCCTTCTCTCATATCAACAAGTTCATCCATTGGCACTTTCATATCAAATCCTTGAAGGAAACGAGCAAGTGTGATGAGA
The DNA here is from genome assembly GCA_963573325.1 of Astragalus glycyphyllos. NCBI lineage: Eukaryota > Viridiplantae > Streptophyta > Magnoliopsida > Fabales > Fabaceae > Astragalus > Astragalus glycyphyllos. The sequence goes on along the minus strand of OY754307.1, from coordinate 120,081,427 downwards.
GTGACTTGTGTAGCAAAAGTAGATCCAGGACAAGCTCTTCTCCCTAATCCAAAAGGTAGAAAATCAAAATGATGCCCCTCATCAACTTGTCCATTCTCATTGATAAATCTCTCTGGTGAAAATTTCTCAGGTTCTGACCAGATACTTGGATCTCTATGTAATTTCCATACATTGGCAAATACACGTGTCCCTTTTGGTACATAATAGTTATGAATGTGGCAATCTTCTCTTGCTTCGTGGGGTACTAATAGAGGTCCTGGTGGGTATAATCTCATAGTTTCCTTCATAATGGCTTGTAAATAAACTAAGTTTTTTATGTCGGATGCTTCCACTCTTCTGTTCTTACCTATGTGAAGGTCAATCTCCTCTTGTGCACGCTTCAAAACATCCCTATTATTCAACAATATGGCTAGGATCCATGTCATTGTCGTTGATGTTGTGTCTGACCCAGCTAACATAAGATTCTAAACATGAAAAGTTGACTAGGTCAATAATAATAATTGCTAGGTTGTTATCAATCCGTATTAATTATAAGATTCAGATGTATTCGAAACAATGATCATGGTAATTAAGGGTTAAGATTTGTTAAGGTATGTTTCACAAAAGTAGCTAATATTAAATAAGCTGATTGATAGAGGATATAAACTAGCATATAGCACTAGTAAAAAAAAATAGCTTATAGCAAATAGACTAATTTATAAACATCAAAACATATAGCAAAATTCAGAACTAAGAGGAAAAAAATTCTTACCATACTATTAGCCTTGATGATAGTATCACGAGTATGACCAGAAGCAGGATCATCTTCAATCACAGACAACATCACATCAATGAAATCATGTTTCTCACTTGACTCATTCTCAACATGTTCTTCAACCCATTTTCCCACAAGGGTATCCAAATCTCTAGCAATTCTCTTCATAGACTTAAGCACTTCTCCTTGAAAACCAAACCATCCAAGAATTGGAATCAAATCCGAAGGAACAAATTCTCCAGATATATGCATAAATTCTTTAATAAGCTTCACAATACCATGTGCTTCTACATCATCAACATCTTCTAAATACTCAAAATACCTTTTCCCCGCAATCATCTTTGTAATTATATTAAAAGTAAGCCTCTCAAACCACTCATTTATAATCACAACAACCTTAGTAGAATCACTTTTGTTTCCACTAAGGTACAATGATAGATCCTTAACAAAAGTACCAACTTCGGATTCATAAACATGTCTCAACGATTCGAGACGGCGCGAAGAGAGTAATTCAAGCATGGTTAATTTTCTTAGCTTATTCCAATACATACCATAAGGTGCAAATCCAAATCCTGCATAATTGTAACCAAGGTGAATTCCATGGCTTGATTTTGGTCTTGAGGCTAAGACTTTGTCATTTGTGGTGAAACATTCTTTAATTGCTTCTTGGTTGGAAATAATAAGAGCAGGGTAAGCACCTAAATTGATTTGGAAGATGGAACCATATTTGTCACCTAAAGAAGCAAAGGTTCTTGCAAGGGGTATTTGGTTTCCTAGTAGATGAAGGTGACCTATTAAGGGTAAGGCACCTGATGCTATTGGTGCTTGTTTGCCTTTGACCTTGTTAATCTTCCATAGGTTGTAGAGAAGCACCAGAGCTATAGCTACAACTATAGTTGTTGGTTGTAAAAGATAATTCATTTGAAGTTGTTTTTGAGAAGAGAATTGTGCTAGTTTTCTTACAAGGTTTCAAGAATTAATGCACTGAAATGAAGTGTGGAAACAAGGTAATAGAACAGAGGGAAAAAGGGAGAAAAACAACTGCAATTTAGGCATAGATTTGTTCCTGTTCTTAGTTGGATGTGACTTGAAACCAATGAGAGCAATTGCTTTTGGAAATGGACGGAGAAAAATGGCCTATAATCTTTAAAACTTTTTGACTTACTAGTGCTGTTTTTTTGTTTGTTTGTGATGACTTACTTTTCAAGTCAACTGAGTTAGTTTTATACTGTGTTGCTAATTGCTTAGTTAGAGCATCACAATCTTACAGCAGTCACTTTCATCAAAAAAAAATCCTATACTAGTCACCAGGAACATGATTTGATCTTATAGGTAGAACAAATATTTTGATTAATGTTAAAATATAGATAGTATGACCATTTAGTTAGTTTGTATATATAGCTAGCAAGGCTTTTGCAAAAATGTGTACGAGTATACATAGTCTAACAAGTAATATAATAATGAGTATGAGTAAAAGTCATTCCTGTAGCTTAATGAATAAGAAAAAGACTTGAAAAGTAAACTAGGGAGTAAAATAAAAAAGGTGACACATTGGTAGCTGGTGGCCAGTATATTGGACTGTGGCTGGAATGGAAGGCTCAGATGCATGGACAGTGGTTGTTCCATATTCTGAAAGATCTAACAAGCCCGTCACATAAGAGCGAACGACCAGAACTGTGGCAATGATAGAGCCAAATTTAAGAGGTAGACAAGAAATATTGAGAGAGTGTCGGGATTTTTTTTGTCGTTCGCCGTTCTTGAGTTTTATCATGAGGGAAAGAATAGAGATGGAACTGGATTGGGAAAGCATTTCAGTAGGGTTATATTAATTTTGACGTTTCATAGAGTGTGTAGATTGTAGAAGATGGTTCAGTGAGAGAAATAAATTAACGTTTTTAAAGAAAGAGATAGATAATAATAATAATATTTCTGACTTCAGTTTTGTGGAAGGGTTCTGACTTCAACGAATTACGTAATTGAGACTCTATTTAGTAAAAAATAGCGGATAGCGTATAATCTAGCTAATAGCAAATGATGTGTTTGGTAAAACTAGCGGTTAAAATAGCTGATGAATGTAACATGACATAAAAAGATATTTAATTAATGATTAAATTATTTAATGATGACAAATTGTTTAATGAGGAAGAAGAAGTAATTTAAGACATATAAGAAGGGTAAAACTGTCATAAAAAGCGAGACGCTATCTACTAGCGTTTGAAAAAACGTTACTTGAAGTAACGTCTAAAAAAACGCTAAACGCTACCCGAAGAACGGTAAACGTTAGTGCTTACCAAACACACGTACTCTTCACCCGCTACTTCCATCCGCTAGTGTCATCCGCTATCCGCTATCCACTAGCGGATGGGACGCGCAAAACGGAGCCTAAATCTGGGCTCGCTTATTTGTATTCGTTCGTAACTGAGTCCTTTCACTCGATTATCCGATGGACCGACCACAACCACCCTTTATCACTTTTTTTCCTCAGATATTAAGGATTTCAGGCTGACCAATGAATTCAGTACGACCCTCAATTAAACTATGGGTACACAAACCTTTTTTTAAAATTTTTTTAACTTATTTGAGTCAAAAAAAATACTACCTCTGGTCCACAAAATAAGAGAAAAAACACAACATCACACAGACCAAGGAATAACATTGAAATCAACTATTCTTATTTAATAAGACTAAAATTTTACCTTCTTTTCAAGATTGCCCTTTTCATTAAATGATGATTTACACTACTAATTAATGACATTATTTCTAACCACACCACTTAAATAGGGGCATATTTGGGATTTCTCATTTAATACACATTAAAAATTGTGCTTCTTTCTTATATTGTAGACCACCAAAATACACTTTTTTCTCTTATATTGTGGACCGGAGGGAGTACATTTTACCATAAATGCAAATTTAAAATATACTCATAAATACATGAGTACACACATTAAATAGAAAATATTTGATGGGCATATAAGGAAGTTAGTCAACTTTGAATCATGAAAATTTTCCTTATTTTCATATGGGAAAATCATATTTTTTTGCCAAAAATGCCAAAATGACGATTGTCCATATACATATGGTCTGAAAAATACAAGAAATTTATTGCCACCTAATCAGTCTAATCCACTGCATGTTCTCTTTGTGTCTGCTCAAAATGGCTCTCTCCCCTCTTTATATGCTTCTCTAATCTAAGCCATTACTCTCTCCACACAAACACAAAATAATATAGCACATACCCATATATTTTGGTTGCTGATTTATTTTTTTTATCTAGAATGGGATCAATGAAGAGTTCCCCAATGAATGTTCTAGTTGAATGGTTGAGAAAGAAGCCAATGAAATTGAAGATCTTTTTGGGGGCATTGCTTGCTGTTTGTGCTTTGATAGCTCTGAAGTTTACTTTCAATAGTACCTATGTTTTCTTCAAAATCTCTGAAACGATTCATATAGTTGGAGTTATTGTCCTCATATACAAGCTCTTTGTGCACAAGAGCTGCTCTGGTACATTTCTTTTTCCTTGTCAAATTGTAATTGTTTAATTTGTGTAGGAAGTTGCTAGCTATTAAAATTCTGTTTTTTCTTTTCCAATTTTTAGAATTTATTTGCCTTTGTGAGTTTTTTTAAGTATGAGTGGCATATGTATAATGATTCATATGGAAAAAACATTCAATTAATCAATTCAATGTGGAGGTTGTCATCTAGCTTTGGATTGAGAGAGGAATTGAACTTTCTCAGTTCGATTACCTGTTAAAGTAGCTAGAGGGAGAAGCATATCTTGTTTTTTCTTGTTTTTATAAGCATATATTTTTTGCTTATAAAAAAATATCTTTTTTTTCTTTATGTCTCTCATGCTATATGCTCATATGTTATTTCACCTCCCCCACATAAGTCCCAGAGATTTTTTAAACAGAGACAAATTAGTCCCTAACATTGAATGAGTGGGGGACTAAGTTGTCCCTGTTTTGAAAATGTCAAGTATTTATGTGCTTCAAAAAATTGTTAGAGATCAATTTGTTTCATAAAAAAATTGCCAGCAACAAATTGGGTCCTTACCTTATTTTATTTTGAAGAAATCTTTTTCGACAATTATTTCTCAAGTTATTAAAAATTATAAAAAGTAATCTTTTTATTGATAGTCATCAAACAAAAATACAATCAAAAATTATAAAACTAACAAAGCGTTATGTTGATAAAAAAAAGTAAGAAGTAATAAATATTATTCAATTGTGATTGTGAAAAAGAAAAAGTATTATTCAAAAATATCTTTTAAAAAGGTATTAGTCAAATGAAAATAATGCATTAGAATATTTTCCGTTCCTATACTCTTCATAATTAATTAGATAGTAAGCTTTAAATTATAACGTAAAATAATAAATAAAGGTAATTTATTAAAATGTTTGAAACATTTAATATCTTTACTGATCTACAAAACATTTAATATTTTTCTATTTGATTAATTGAAAAACTATAACTATTTTATTAAAACGATACTCCTTACCCAAGAGGACTTGGATAAGATAGTAAGGATCTCTTCCAGCTTAACCAGAGTATTGAGTTCGAATTCAGCCTTAGGCATGCAGTAATGTTAGATCTCTTGAGGGATTGTTTTGCCGCCCATTTTGGTCCTACACGGCTCAAGGAATTAGTCTCTATAGTTGCGCGTAAAGTATACCCAGTTTATACCAAAAAAAGTATACTCCTTTAAAAAAATTGATGTTAAATCTGTCGAACAAATATCTTAGATACCTTTAATTTTTTAAAAAAGAAGCATTAAAAATTCGCATTCAAACACTTTAAAAGCGTGTGTTTATTTCTTACTTGAGGAATAAAAAGTATTTTTATCAAAAGAAAATTATTCTATACCAAAAATATATATTTCTGTCCATTTTATTTTCGTAAGTTTATCACATATTTTGTGTAAGGTTTTACTCTTTTTTTGCTCAATTAATAAGGTTTTACTCATTTTGTGTATGGTTTTACTCTAGTTTTGATAAAAAGAACATTTAGTGTTATTAATTTATTATAGAAACTAAATTTGTCTTTTAAATATTGTTAAATTACATTATATTTTCACAAATGAAGGTTTCGGCTTTTGAGGTTTGTTGGAGCACGAAATTTATCGACAAGAAAATATTAAATGCTTATATAATAAAAGATATATTAAAATGTTTTTGGAATTGCCTTTAATTATGATTTTACGGCATAATTTAAAGTTTACCTTCTAAATAATTAGGAAGAATAAGAGAAAAAAAGGAAAAATAGGGTCAAAAAAAGAAAGAATGGGTAAAAAAATAATCTAATGCATTAACTACATTTGAACAATAATTGTTTATAATTTTTTTAAAAATTTTATTTATAAAACTAACAATTAGTTTTGATTGTATTTTTGTTTTAAATTTTCAGGAAAAATTATCACTTTTATTATTTATAATATTTTTAGAATAAAATAATACGTCAAATTGTTCTTAGTTATATTTTGGCTTAGCTGTGAATTGGATATATTCATTTGTTTTAGATTATTTTTACATGGTTAAATTACGTTTGGAACATATTTATAAATTTTTAATTAGTATGTGGACATATTTATTTATATAATATGTCACGTCAGTATTAACTAACTATAATGTAATAGAAAGAGCTAATTAAAAAATATATATACATTTACACTAAAAAACAGTAATAAGGATATGTTTGGAAAAACACTAATAAGTGTATCTAGAAAGTTCTAAGGGGTCTTAAATTTTGAGACAAGTAAAAATGAAAAAGGGGTCTTATATTTTGAGACGGAGAAAGTATAATTTATTTCATCTTTAGTATCAATTATGCTCTTTAGTAAATGTATCCAAGGAAAATGTGTAGTCTTTGATTGAGAATGTTAATATTTGGTCTCTTTAGGAGCTATAAAATTGGATTATTTTTTCAAGTGATAGCTGTTACTTTCTATCTATTTTGAATTTGATAAATATGACATATTAGAGCTGATTTTTGCCTATATTAAATAACAACATTTGTTTAAATTTTATTGATAAATTAATTCAATAGTTAATATTACTTGGCTTGTCTAATTTGAAAAAGTTGTGTTATTTGTATCTGTTGTAGCTGAATTTGACCTTTGAATATTTAGTATTTCATAAATTAAATTTCTATGTTTATACAATGAAATCAAACATTTGTATGGATTGAAGTGTTTTAATTTCTAAGTGTATTTTTCAATTGGAAAATGTTAGTTGTTAGTAATTCATTAGATGTGGAGGAAATGTTAGTTTCCAGAATTTGAACCATTGACCTCCTTCTTGCAATTCCGTCATATTTCTTAGCTCGCCGAGTATTTTATTCAGGAATCTGAAGAATTCTTTTATCGTTTTAGGTTTGTCCTTGAAGAGTCAAGAGCTCACAGCAATATTCATCACAATAAGATTATGTTGTAGCATCTATATTGAGGCTAACATCCACACTGTGTTGGATTCGATATTTCTCTTGTCAACATTAGTGGTTATTTGGGCTATGCGATTCAAGTTGAAGTCATCGTATATCAAGGAATTCGATACCGTGCGACTACTTTTTCTGGTAAATATGCTTATTTTGTGCAAATTGCTATTTAATTACACTTTTCTAGTGCATTTGATGAACATGTGATGCCTCCTCCAGTTTGATTATGTTGCTTTTCCTTGAAATTTGTTTCATGTATGTGACTAAAAAACAGAGGAAGGATGAATTAACTAAAACTCCCATTAAAAGTTTACACAGAGAGAGACTCGAACTCAACTTGTGTATGGAGGAAAAAGCTCATATAAGATTAGCTAACTTATGATAAGTAAATTCGTAAGTAAATAAATCTAGAAAATCATTTTTTCCTAATGGAACTAGTAAATCATTTGGTAGCAATGGGGATATTATAGAAGTAAAGAATTTGATGGGAGCTTGAGGTCGAAATGGGGAGATTTCTAAGTGTTAATAGTTTTTTATTTTTTGAAAAGAGTCTTGCTAAAACTTTCTGATGTAAACTCTCCTTAGGGAAAAAATCATCAAAAGGAAAAAGAGCACTCTATCACATATACGGAACCCCACATATATGGAACACACCATATTCATGACCCAACCTACCCAAATGTCGATAAGTCTCAAAGCTAAGAGGGTATTTTTTTTATGAAGCCCATTCAAGCCTTTCATAGGATTTACTCATATCTAACTTAATGGCTATACCATTCCTTACCCACCTTACCCCTTTGAGGGCACAAAAAGCTTCATGAGTAGTAACAAGGTTATCTTGGATCATTTTGCCACAAATAAATACACTCTGGTTGGGGGAGATAAGCTGCAGTATAAACCTTTTAGCCTAGCCACCATAATATTAGGTATGATCTTATAGCTGAAGTTAAAACATAGGTCTTAGTTGGTAAAGGGTAGAAGCGGGAAAGAATTTTGATTTACGTTCCTCGTAGTTTAACCATTTCACCCTAGAGCATTGCCCCCCATACGCTTCCTCAATGACAAGACCTCGATTTCCTCCAAAAACGATTGCCGGCCCAATATTCAATTTTAGAAGGTGCAGTTACTACGCATCCCCCAAATGACCCACACCATAGAGTGCTAAGTCAAAGCCACCCTATTGTAGCCCGATAACTTTGGCGTGAGGGAGTATATTGAAAACTCAATTCACACGTAGGCTAGTTATAATAGGTCTTGAAAAGAGTTCGTAAAGAACAGACACCTCTTTCACCCTGCAAATCGATTTTGTGGAGTTGAACTAGGTCCAGAATCTAAAAATAACCTTTGAATTTATATGGCTTCAAGTTTAGTTATTATGTTTCTCAAGTATTTGGCCATTATTTTTAACATGAATATTTCTTGCTTTCTCTACAAATTTATCAAAAGTATATTGATTACTTCTATATAACTTTGTGTTGATTTTCTTATGTTTTAGTCTTATGGTGGAATAATGATCATATAACTTTGCATTGATTGTGAACTAGATTGTGCCTTCTGCAATTCTGGCGACCCTAATCAACCCGCATACTGTAAATTCGTTCATAGTTAGAGTCCTTTGGGCCCTCCAAGGGTATTTAGAATCTGTTTCAATATATCCTCAGCTTCGTTATATGCAAAATGCAAAGGTATGAAATCTCTAGACATGCATTATTCAACCATATATAATTTATTGATTTCCTTGTAAATGAGATTATAATCTTAGTCTATTTTCAGATGGTTGAAACATTTACAGGATATTATGTATTTGCTCTCGGTGTTTCAAGATTCTTTTCATTGGGTCATTGGATTATTCGAGTAAGACTAATCTTGGAGCTTTGTTTGTTTTCTCATATTTCTCTAATATATATCTATATAGTTTTAGAAACCTTTGCTATGCGAAAACAATGATTTTTTGTATAAACTGGGAATCATCTGCATGCAACTGCAGTGACTAATCCATCGAGCCAAGTAGGACCATAATGGGCGGCAAAAATCTCCCTCAAGAGATTTAACACTACTGCATGCACAAGACTAGATTCATGTACAATAATGATTGGCATTTAAATTAGAAAAAAAAATTCATATACAATAATTATTTCAGAAAATTTTATTCATTCTGATTTACTCAATATCAATGTATATAAGATATATTTTAGAAAAATATTATGACTGCTTAACAATGACTTTTACCATCAATCATCAGTATATATAACCAAAAGATATTGACTCCAAGCTCAAGCATTATAATGTATCTAATCTTTTGCAGATGTTTGAGACTCGAGGGGCATACCTGTATTTGATTGGCTATGGCTATTTCTGGTTTGCTGCAGCTTTTGTTGGAGAAATGATTCAATCATTCATCTTGGCAGACTTCTGTTACTATTACATGAAGAGGTCATTTTGTTTCCACTTCTAGATATCATTTTTTTAAATAGATACTATACTTATATATAGCTTCATTCTTTCCTCTATAATATAAAAAGTTTACACACAAAAATGTAGAAATATTAATATGGAAGTGAAGGGAAGGAAGAAATATTAACATTAAAATTTACACACACAAAAATGGCGGAAATGTTATGGTGAAATTGTGTAAAAAGACATGAGAAATTTCTATTTGTATCATTGTATGGATGTATCACTGCTTATATTTTCTTTTCTTTTTGTTTCCAGCTTCTTGCAAGGACAACTTTTGAGGAAGATGCCTGTTTAATGATCTTGATTTGCACATGCAAAATGTGTAAGAAGAGTTCAAAATTAATATGACTTAGTTCAAAGCTAGTTATCCTAATATTGAAAGGTTAAGGTGATATAACTAATATTTTATTATCTTCCCTTTGTTTAGTGAATGTTTGAGTTTCTTTTTGTGAGAGTCATAAATGATTCTAGAGACGTGAAAATGATTGTGACATATGTGAATGTTCTTGATAAAAATTGATAATTCCTCTTGAGTGGATTCTAATTAGATGAAACAAATATTTGTCACTTACACATAAAACACTAAACTACTCTTTTCGAAAATATTTATACATCACCTTTTTTAGGTGTAAATTATATTCTACAGATGCTAAAACTCTAGAAATGGTTATACCACTTGTGACCTGAGAGAATTGAAGTAGTTTTCTTTTCTTTAACATCGTATTTCAACACATGACTTGTCACTAAATTAATAGGCCGCCGAAACTGTGGCAATATGAATTCTACTATTATGTTCAACTTCAACTTCCATTTTGAACTATTATCACTCTCATTTGAGCTACTAGTCATCCTTTGTCACATATATATTATCATAAGGCATCCCATCTATTAGGGGTGAAAAAGACTCGTCCCAACCCTAAGACTCATCCTTCCTGTCTTCGTCCCATTAAACGCATAAAACATCGGGTTTGGTTGGGTCTAATGACGGATTAGGGTCTAAAGAATTGACCCAACCAAAATTTAGAGACGGGTTAGGGTTAGCTAAAACTCGTCCCAACCCGCCTTTCCTCACTCCTCACGCTACTTTTGAACTCTACTACATTGATAATAAGACTTTTATAAAAAAAAATATCCAGTTTGAAATCTATGTTAGTTTAAGTAGAAACATTGTAGTAAAGTAATATTGTAAAAGTCGTGTTTTGAGTTTGAATATATGATAAAATACTAAAAAAATTCAGTTTATCACTTCTAACTTTTATGGTAAAGTCGTGTTTTGAGTTTGAATACATGATAAAATACTAAAAAAATTCAGTTTATCACTTCTAACTTTTATGGTAAAGTCGTGTTTTGAGTTTGAATACATGATAAAATACTAAAAAAATTCAGTTTATCACTTCTAACTTTTATGGTAAACCAATGTATCCTCCACGATGACTGTGGAGACTAATCCTTCGAGGTATCAGAGATCCATTTAAGGGGATGACATCTCTCAACAAATGTTTTTCCATACGCACCGACCAGGGATCGAACCCATGACCAAATGGTTAAGGGGCCCAAGTATCTACCACTTGTGCCACATCATGTTGGTACTTCTAACTTTTAGTCATATTTAAATGATCACCTTATAACTTTGTTTCAATTGTCTTTCTGGCCAATCTGTCTCATCTTAAATAGACTCGGTCTTACTTTGACCCTAAGAATATCAGATTTATTCGGGTTTAAGGACGAATTAGAGTCTAATAAATGACCATATAAAAATTTAGTGCCAAATAAGAGACAAGTGTAACTCATCCTAACCCATTCCTCACTCGCCCCTACCATCTATTTTTCAGCTATGTTCGGCCATAAAAGTAATTTGTTCTCTCTGGAAACTTGATTGAATATTCTTCAATCCTTCTTTTATTAAAATGTGTACTTGGCCTATTACCAATGAACAGTGGCGGACCCAGGACCCCGGGTTCAGGGGTGTCAAATTTTTTAAATACATAATTTGCTAAAAATATAATTAAAAACAACTATAATATATTTAAATAAATAAATTATACATTTCAATGTATGTCACCAAACAGTCGTTCATCCATGTATCCCCATCTGGTTACGCAACCTATTCTTCACAATATTCATAGCAGATAAAGCTCTTTCTACAGTTGTTAACAGAAAAAACTAGTGTTAGCTTCAAAAGAAGACTTTATCTGGTTCAACTTGTGTTGCACTAGACCAACACAAATTAAATAGCACTAATAAGTTCCTAAATACTAATTAAATAGCACTAGAAAAATCAATATATTCAAAAAATACAAAACAAATTCAAATTAAATAGTTTTTTTTTGTTACCGTATTATTGGTGCGCAGTATCCACCGGCTTTGTCGGTGACTATTCTAGTCTGGGGGACCTGACTGGCCATCAGTATACTCGGGTTTGCCCGTCTGTGTGGTGCTCCCCTCCCAACTGAGGTTTTGCCACACTCAAGACATTGCGAAGTTACCACTCAGATCAACTGTTAGTAAAAAATTCAAATTAAATAGACAAAAATAATCAAAATAAATTAAATAGCACTAACACAAAATACAAATTAATTAAATAACACTAACACAAATTACGAATTAAATAGTACTACCAGATTCAAAATTAGGATAATAAGAACAAGAACTGATCCAATGAGATAGAGAGATAAAAAAAAACTTTTTTAAAATAAAATATAAGAGTGTGAGTGATTGTGTGAGTGTGGTGTGTATTAGAGTTGTGCAAAATTAGGGACTTTGGTGCAAAATTAAGAACTTGGGTGCAAAATATATTTTTCAGGGGATTCAAAAACATTTTTCCCTAAGATATCGGTGCTAATATTATTTTTTCAGGGGGTTCATTTGAACCCCCTCAAACACACATAGATCCACCAATGCCAATTAACATCTATTTCTTCATCAGAAGTTTTCAAATATATCTCTATTATATATGGTCATCCTATTTCGCAACAAGCCAACAATCTTTGAGTCTCCCTCACAACCTTTCAAATCCTTTTTTAGCGACATTCTAAAATTTAACAATACAAATACAGAAGGCGTAGAGAAAAAATATATATGGAAAAACCTTTTTTGTCACTATCACTTCTTTTTCATCTTTAGGATAAAAACAATCAAGAACTAATATCTAAAGTTCCTATATGACAGAGATATTTCTGAAAATTAATCAAAAACCTTTTTCATCTTTAGAAAAATAAAAAAATCAAGAATCTTTCTATGATGATAAATCCTAATATTCTAACCCTGTGTTTGGATGAAGTATTTTTAGTCTTTAGTTTGGCCAGTTTTGATCTTAAACACGAGCAGATATTAGTCTTTAGTTGAAAACGTTTGAAACATCTATAAATATTGGATACTAATCATTCGAGGTATTACCACGTCCTCTTAAATCATACTGGTAATACTGGTAATTATAACTGTTGATAGCATGTTATCTTAAGCCAATGGTCCGAAAAAAAGTTTTGTTTCGTCAATTCCTGTCAATTGCCGCACAACCGTGCTTTTATTTTTATGTCAATTAATACAATTTTGCAAGGATTCACGAGAAAAGACATCGCTAGAAATAGCAGTGCTCATATTCTAATCCTAATTTTTTTTTTTGAGATTAATTCTAATCCTAATTTTCGGACAAACACTTACTTGTTCACCGCAAAAATTAGAGGTGCAGAACCTAATGGGAAATGGATAAATAAAAAATCCAGTCAAGAACGCTGTGATAATAAGAACGTATACAGGCAATATCAAAAATGGTAAAGATAATTGTTAACGCTATGACCAACACGTTGGACGAGCCGACAAAAATTCTTCAAGTCAAGACTATTCTTTAGAATAATCTCGGTTGGGGAGACAACGACTAAGAGCTAGCCCATTTAGGAATTAGACATGGATGAGCCCAACCACTTTGATCCATATATATCTACAATACTCATGACTCTCATACTTGGATGGTTCAGATCCACTCTACCGATCTGACGGCTCACAACGGCCATGATTTCCTAAAAATACTGGCCCACATTGTCATAGTTAGGTACATTCTCATTTCTAGCTAAATCACTCGTCTATTCTCAATACTGACTTGAGCGTCGGAGTGACTTTGCAGGTACCCCTCCTGAGATCACTCTAAACCTCCAGTCGCACAACATGAGACCTATCAACTGCACTCCACCCAGCACTGCAAGTTACAGAACAATAACTTGTGATATCCTAAAATCATACTGGTAATATTGGTAATGATAACTGTTGATAATGTAATGGTAATGATGATAATGATAATATATATATTGCTCGTGGAATGTAAAGAACAAGTATTCAATGAGAGAAAATGAGATGGCATCCGTTTATTGGCCTCTCCGGACTATGTGATAAGTGCCAAAGATACTTATTTTTTAATCTAAATTATTGGCACTTATTGAATTATTTGGTATAAATTTGAATATGTTTTCCCCCAAAAGAGTTTGACTTCACCAAATTTGAATTTAGGAATTATAGATTTAGATTTAGATTTAAGAGGTTTGTTGCATTTGAATCCCTTTTTTGTTGTTTTAAATAGAGTGGAATTGAAGTGGAAGAATTGTGAAAAAAATCCAAATAAAGTTGAGATAAGAAGGAATCAAGTGCAGGAAATCCTCCCTTGTCCAGCAAGCCTATTTTGTCCAGCAAGACGACAGACAGAAACTCATCAAGTGCAGGACATCTTCCCTCATCCAGCAAGAAAATGGTGTCCAGCAAGACTACCTTTCTTCATGAGCAGGAAAGCTAAAATGCAAAGGGCTCATCCAGCAACAGAATCTTGTCCAGCACACCGCCTTAAAGGAGGTTGCGGGTCTGTTCACTTTTCAGCAACTATAAAAGGGTTCTTTCACTTCTTTTTCACATATTTTGAAATCTTAAAAGGAGGAGAACATAGGACACGAACCAAGGCAACGAAGAAGTGGGTTTTGATCATAGTGAAGCTTGGGAAAGTGGTAACTATTGATTGTTTTTCATTTCTTTCTTGAATCTTTGTAAGGCTTCCATGGAAATGGATAGCTAAACCTCTTTTATTGGGATTAGATGTAATCAACTCTATTATCTATGTATGCAAACTGATATTGAGTTATTCTATATTGAATCTATGTGTTGATTTAGTGATTTCATCTTATGCTTAATGCTTTTGATAGCTTGATCACCTATTGATGATTTGAGACATGATATTTCGTTGGAAAACTATCTATTGTGTTTGATCTAGTTGAAGTCACCTATATAATTCAATATCTAGGAATAGAGTTGATGCTATAGTCTTTCTTTTACCTAAGCTTAATGCTATTGTTTATTCAAGTGAGTGAGGAATCATCATTTGCCTAATTCAATAGATCTTTTCTACTTTGATTATAGAATTAACATTGTAGGATGACATGGTAAGATAAATCAATACTAGGATTTATATAGGACCAATGAATGATTATTTACATACCTCTAGATAGAGTTGATGAAATCTAATCCCAATGCTTTTAAGTATTTGAATCACAACCCTTCCTAATTTTCGAAATTCTGTTTTTGTGCAAACAACAACTACCTTCTCTTTACACTTCACTTTAGCATAAGAATAGTTGAACGGCTCATTAGTATTACCAAATCCCTATGGATACGACCCTGATACGATACACTGAATTAGGACGACTGTAAGACAAAAATCACGCAAAAATCTTACCACTATGTTTATAATACAATTGACATTAATGCTAATGAATAAAATTAATGGCTGAGTTGACCGTTACAGGTGGTTCGGAGGAAAATCGGGGATATTTCTCCCTGATTGTGCTTCATTCCTTTTTGGGAAAGGTAGAGGCGATATATTTTGGGTCGATCGGTCAGTCTTCAGGGAAGGTCTCGAGAGCCGAGCAGATGTAGGAACCGGCCGGTTCGGATGGGAACAATAATTATTCAAAATGACTGTCAAAAAATTGTAGATTATAGGTAAAGATACTTTTTTTGTCTAGGGTTTGACCCGCTCTAGTGTCCAGGGGAAATGGGCCCTGAATAATCTAAAGTTCTGCTGAGAGGTGAATAAAGTCTGGCTCCAATTTATTTCATCGTCGGGGATCGAACTCGGGTACTAGCCGAGTTCATCCCTTTATATGAAGTGTATTAACCACTTACGCTCAAACTTGAAGTTAGATTATAGGTCAAGATACTAGATGGTAGGTAAAGGTTACAGTGATAGTCAAAAAACAGTAGGTACTAATACTATAGATTATAGGTAATGATACTTTTTTTTTGTCTAGCTCCGGTGTCCAAAGAAAAGAGACACTGAATAATCTGAAGTTATGTTGGGAGCTAATTTATTTCATCGCTGGAGATTGAACCCGGATACTAGCCGAATCCATTTCTTTAAATAAAGTGTATTATTCACTTACACTCAAAGTTGAAGTTGAAGTTAGATTATAGGTAAAGATATATATTAAATGGTAGGTAAAGGATATAGTGATAGTAAAAAAAAAAAACAGTGGGTACTCACATACCTTTTTCGAAATATTTTTTTTAACTTATTTGAGTAAAAAAGATACCTCTTTTACTTAAATGCAAATGTAAAAGAGTCAAATGAATACACTCATTAAATAGAAAACATTCATAAGTCAACTTTCAAACAAATGAAACCTTTTTCCTTTTTCTTATAGGAAAATATTACTTTTCTTCCAAAACATGCCAAAATGACGATTTTCGAAATATATGGTCAAAAAATACAAAAATATTATTGCCACGTAATCAGGCCAATCCACTGGATATGTGTTCTCTTTGTCTCTCTTCAAAACGGTCTCTCTTCACTTTATATACTTCTATAATCTCTAACCATTACTCTATCCACACAATCACAAAATAAATTTATATAACACATACCCATATATTTTGGTTGCTGATTTTTTTTTTATCTAGAATGGGATCAATGAAGAGTTCCCCAGTGAATGTTTTGGCTGGATGGTTGAGGAAGAAGCCAATGAAAGTGAAGATCTTTTTGGGAGCATTGCTGGCTCTTTGTGCTTTGATAGCTCTAAAATTTACAGTCACAGGTACCCAAGTTTTCTTCAGAATCTCTGAAACAATTCATATAGTTGGAGTTATTGTCCTCATATACAAGCTCTTTGTGCACAAGAGCTGCTCTGGTACATTTCCTTTTCCTTGTCAAATTGCTATTGTTTATTTAATTTCTGCTTCTTTCTTTTTTTTCTTTCCAATTTTTAGAATTTATTTGCCTCTGAATTTTTTAAGTATGAGTGGAATATGTATCAGATTCATATGGAAAAAATATTCAATTAATCAATTCAATGGGGGAGGCTGTTTTTGTTACCGTGTTTTTACTAGGTACGTAGTTTTCACCGGTTTTGTTGGTCACTAATCTGCGCCGGGAAATCTGTCTGACCACGTGTAAACCCGACTTTGTCACAACTAAGCCACAACTAAGAAAGCATTTAAACATTATTAACAAATAACATTTTGATATAATATTTTATTACTAAGATATCAAAGTCACAACTAAGCCAAAATATAACAAATAACATTTTGATATAATATTTTATTACTAAGATATTAAAACTAATAAAAAGTACAATAAAAATAAAGTTTTGCGTTTATAAATAAAAGTAAAAAGTAATAAACAAGTATCATTCAAATATTTTTCTAATAAAGTACTATTATTCAAATTAATTAATGCATTAGCATAGTTTGCTTCCTATTCTTCTTAATTAATTAGGTGGTAAATTTTGAATTATACTGTAAAACAATAAATAAATAAATGTAATTCCATAAATCTTTTTAAATTATTGAATATCTTTTAATATATAAATATTTAATATTTTCTTATTTCATTAATTGAAATACTATAATTATATTTTATCAAAAAGTTACTCCTTTTAAAAAAATTGATGTTAAATATGCCACACAACTATCTTAATTACATTTAATGATGTAGAAAAATGATCATTAAAAAATAGCATTCTCAAAAAAAAAAATCAAACATTTTAAAATTATATTTTTAGTTTGATAACTAAGTAAATAGATATATTTTTATTTAAAAGTATTAGGCGAAAAGTTCAAATATCGATAATTGAAAAATTAGGAAGATACCTTTTTTAATTGTTGCAAAAGATTAATTCTATAAAAATTTTCAATTAATTGTTTCCTGTTGAGATTCATAAATAGGAAAATTTAACTACAATATCTAATGTTTCCACATTAGAACTCAAAAACACAATATAAAAATAATTATTTTGACGAAATCTAATGTTTTGTTGTCGAGATGCAAAAGCAAACTGTTCATTTTGATAGATAAAAATATTTATGAAAGCAAAATATAAAAAAGTAATTATATTGACGTGTTATGTTTTCCCGTAAGAAATATAAAGTAAATAAAGTTTTCATTGAAATGTGTACTTGTTGAAACACAAAAGCAAGATATAAAAATTAAATATTCTAACAATATTTAATATTTCCTCGTTGATCAAAAGCAAAACAAAGATTAATAAATAAATAGAGAGAGAGGGAAGAAAAGAAAGAAAGAAAGAAAGAAGAGGAGAAAATGGAGTAAATAAAGAGAGACGACGAAGGAAATAAAGAAAGAAATGAAGAGAAGACTTTAGGGAGGGAGGGAGAGAGAGAGAGAGAGATGTGTCATATTTGGTCTTTTTGTGAGTTTGTTACATTTATAACTTCAAAATTGAACACATGGAAAATTAGTGAATGTCTATTTTAGTCGATTTTTATTGACATATTCTAAAATCTGAAGAATTCTTTTATCGTTTTAGGTTTGTCCTTGAAGAGTCAAGAGCTCACAGCAATATTCATCGTAACAAGATTAGTTTGTGGCATCTACATTGAGGCTAACCTCCACACTCTGTTGGATTTGATATTTCTCTTGTCAACATTAGTGGTTATTTGGGCTATGCGATTCAAGTTGAAGTCATCATATATCAAAGAATTTGACACTGTGCGACTACTTTTTTTGGTAAGTATGGTTATTTTTTGCAACTTGTTTAATTACACTTTTCATGTACAACACTAGATAATATATATGTGATCAAGTACAAGAGATCTCATTAAAACCTCTCAAGGCCAAAACTCAATAGGAAAAAGTCTCAATAAAGAAAAAGAGTACCCCCAATCGATAAAATAAAGCCATAAATAAAAAAAATAGAAAATCAAACAAAATCATGGTACTCCTCCAAAAAACAATGGTTGGGAAGACTCATGTCATAATTAAAGGTAACTTTTAATTTATGAGAACCAGTTAAACGATCAACAAAGATCAAATTAAATGGACATTCATTTATATTAAGGACATTCATTCATAAGTTGATGTATAAAACTTTTAGGCCTATATATCCACATAATCTTAGATATGATTATATCTAAAGTCAAAACACTTAATAGGTCTCAACTATAAAGTCAATCTCATAGATATGATTATATCTAAAGTCAAATTGGGAGTTAACGCAATCACAATCTCATAGATATCCCCATTTGACTGCGCAGAAATAAAGAGTTTTTGAACAACCTAGAAAGCTTAGGAATAAACCCAAGGCACTCATTCTAAAGGAACCAAAGTTCAGATATATAGATATCATAGTCATTCCTAACTATTTTCATAATTAGAGCCCATGGCCTTCTACCCACTTGTTATTCCTATCTCTCAGCTGAATGGTGGAAGCATAAAAGAATTTTGAATTATATATGTTCCTCATAGTTTAACCATTTTACCCTAAAACATTGCCTGACGAGACATTGATTTTCCTCCAAAAAGAATTGACGAATCAACATTCAATTTAGAAGATGCAATTGTTATGCATCCCCCAAATGTCCCACACCGTCATAGAGTGCTAAATCAAAGCCACCATTTATTGTTATATCCATGCACCAAGCCTGATAGCTTTGGGTGTGAGGGAGCGTATTGAAAAACTCAATTCTCACATAAACTATTGATAATAAGTCTTGAAATGAGTTTGCAAAGAATGAACACCTCTCATTTGAATTCATATGTTTTCAAGTCTAGTTATCATGTTTCTCAAGTATTTAGCCATTATTTTAACATAAATATTT
Organism: Astragalus glycyphyllos; assembly: GCA_963573325.1. NCBI lineage: Eukaryota > Viridiplantae > Streptophyta > Magnoliopsida > Fabales > Fabaceae > Astragalus > Astragalus glycyphyllos. The sequence continues at coordinate 120,061,695 of OY754307.1, read as the reverse complement.
CTTGCTTTCTCTACAAATTTATCAGAAGTATATTGATAACTGGTGTAGCACAAGTGGTAGATATTTGGGCTTCTTAACCATTTGGTTAAGGGTTCGATCGCTAGCAAATTTGTATGGGAAAATATCTGGTGGGAGAGGTCTCAATCACTTAAATGAATCTCAATATTTCGAGAGAATACTCTCTATAGTTGAGCGTAGTGGATACCCTGATTTAAAAAAAACAAAAGTATATTGAATATTACTTCTATATAATTTTGTGTTGATTTTCTTATGTTTTAGTTTGATGGTGAAATAATGATATTTTTTTCAATGTATATGTATGAGCAAGAATAACATTCTATTGATTGTGTACTAGGTTGTTCCTTCTGCAATTCTGGCGACACTAATCAACCCGTTTGCTGTAAATTCCTTCTTAATTAGAGTCCTTTGGGCATTCCAAATGTATATAGAATCAGTTTCAATATATCCTCAGCTTCGTTATATGCAAAATGCAAAGGTATGAAACCTCTAGGCATGCATTATTCAACCATAATTTATTGATTCCTTGTAATTAATGATCAGATCATAATCTTAGTCTACTTTCAGATGGTTGAAACATTTACAGGATATTATATATTTGCCCTCGGTGTTTCAAGATTATTGGGATTGGCTCATTGGATTATTCTAGTAAGATTAATCTTGGCGCTTTGTTTGTTTCTCATATATATCTATATCTATATCTATATCTATAGATTATGACTCATTAACAATGACTTGTGACCATCAATCAATGGCGGATCCAATGTAGAGAGAATGGGGGCAATTGCCCCCACCAATTAAATTAATTTTGTTAAAAAATGCTTCATAAACTTTATTTTGCCCCCATAAAAAATTAGGTGTTGCCCCCATGAAGATGATTGTCTTAAAATGAATGTATAAGGTTATAAAATATAAAAGAGAGAGAATAAATTGATACTAATGTTATCCTTCTATACTTTTAAACTTTACTATTCCACTAACATTAAACACACACAGTAACACAAAGCACATTATGGCTCTGGTTGGCAACAACTAACAATTAGCGTTTAGTGGATTGCTTATAGCATATATATTTAAACTCGTAGTAAGTGTTTGGTAATACTAGCTTATAGCGATTTTAATAGAATATAGAATTTCATGCTTTCTTTCGTTTTTTTCCTTGTAACTTTCACTAAATTCTTCTTTTATCATTCGTTAAATGAATACTCTCTCTCATTTTTTAAGTATTAATTACAAATGTCTCTTTCAGTCTTTTTATATTTATAAGCTCAACTGTTAATTTGGCCAAACACTTTAAATTAATATGTTAGCTTACTTGCTATCTATATTAGTCTATTTGCCATAAACTAACATATTCACTAACTGCTATTTTTTCTAGTAAATTTATTTACTTTGTAAAAAATTTATATATTCTTTTAGGTATTTTTTTGCCCCCACCAGATAAAAATCCTGGATCCGCCACTGCCATCAATCATCATTATAATGTTTCTAATCTTTTGCAGATATATGAGACTCGAGGGGCATACCTATATTTGATTGGCTCTGGCTATTTCTGGTTTGCAGCTGCTTTTGTTGGAGAAATAATTCAATCATTCATCTTGGCAGACTTCTGTTACTATTACATGAAGAGGTCAATCTGCTTCCACTTCTAGATATCATTTTTGAAAAATTAAATTAATTTATATAGACCTTCATTTTTTTCTCTATAATATAAAAAATTTGCACACACAAAAATGTAGAAACTATAAATATGGAAGAGAAGGGAAGGAAGGAAGTGGGGGTGGGGGAATTGTGTAAAATATATGAGAAATTTCTTTTTGTATTTTGTATGTATCATTACTTATATTTAATTTGTGTTCTTTTTTGTTTCCAGCTTCTTGCAAGGACAACTTTTGAGGAAGATGCCTGTTTAATGATCTTGATTTGCTTATGCAAAATGTGTTGGTTGAATAAGAAGAGTTCACAATTAATGTGACTTAGTTCAAACTAGTTGTCCTAATTACTGAAAGGTGATATAACTAACATTTTATTATCTTTCCATCGTTGAGTGAATGTTTGAGTTTACTTATGTCAGAGTCAAAAATGATTCTAGAGGCATGAAAATGATTTTGACATGTATGGATGTTATTGAGTAAAACTGATTTTTCCTCTTGAGTGGATTTTAACTTAGACGAGACAAATTGAATCCCTAACTTTTAATCATCATTAAAGATTAGGAACAACATTTAAATGAATATCAGATATCGCGTAAAATGAATGTCCTTAATTTTCAATACAATGATTTGATATTTTTTTTCAGAATATTACATAGAGTCACAAGATCTAACCAAATTCACGTCTAGACACACACACACACACACCAAGTCATATGGTTCTTAAAACTATTTGACGATGTATTTACCCTTATTGATTGATCTATTTTTTCTTTACTCAATGCAAGTGACTTTTGGTTTCACAACGTTACTTTCCTTTTCCCATGCAAAGAATCGATAAAAGTCAACACTAATTATTTATAGGTGTAGTTTAGGAATATATATTTCAACAATTCTTAAAGAGCGTGCATAATTGCCTTTTACATAAATACAAAAAGCGGAGTGAATATATTTATGAACATGAACTATAACCTAATTATATTTCCAATTTGATTATGAATGAAATGTGTTCTGGACTGGGCCAGTTGTCAGGCCCAATCCAGTAGCAACGATCCAACCCAGCAAGGGAAGGGCCAGCTTCGCTGGGCATGATCCAACAGCTAATCGACCAGCCCAATAACGAAGTGGTCAGCTCCATTGATACTTGGGCCCCCATCGCAAATGGGCTATCCGACGCCAACGATCCAGACTATTCACTATAAATACCTCCAGTCACCAGATGTCAGGTACGCAATTCATTCACTAGATATTACTGTAGCTCGATATAGCTGACTTGGGCGTTGGAGTGTTCTTGCAGGTACACCCCCCCGCGCGTTCAGGTCCTCCTAAGCCTACAGTATCAGACGATCCGTCCCTTGATCGTCTCCGCAGATCCACCAAGGTACGGTTCATTTGCGACCTCAGTGGGAGAGCCTACTATCCCACCAACATTTCAAATGCCTCCAAAGGCGAAAGCAACTCGTGGGAGACCACAGTCGACGGTGGCCTCGATACCAGTCCATCCACCCCTCGCACTGGGAGGAACGATGACCAACGCTGAGGTCGTCGCCCCTGGTTCCCATCCAGGCACGACCCAGCAGGTCAATGTCACCCTTCCGCAGACTTGGTTCAGGAGCTCAGGGAACAACTTCGAAACCAAGACCGGCAGATCGCCCGACAGAACGACCTCATCACTCAGATGGAAGATCAGGTGACATCCAGACGGGCGAATACTGCACCCGAACTTCATCGTCCTGACGACCTGTTTAGGAGACACCGCTCGCCTCCTAGAAGACGCCTGGTCCACAGATCTCCACCCCACCGAAGGGGACGAGGAGGAGGACTAACCCCGCCGATCATCACACCCTCCGCTTTAGATTACACTTACTGGCCGGAGGAATCTTCGCAACAGGAATCCTCGTATGATTCATCCGGATCACGCGGCTCACCCACTCGATCACACAACCAATCCTATGAAACGCCTCCACGCCGCCATCAATCGCGCAGTCGCTCTTACGAAGCCCATCCGCGCAACCGTCCAAGAAACGATTCGGAAGGAGGAAGACCTCGTAGGGGTACAACGAACGCAAGTTTGGGTCCTTTCACCAGACGGATAGACGAGTACCGTATCCCACACTCATTACGAAAACCCCCTTCCGGACTGAAAATGTACAACGGCGTGCAAGATCCTGACGCCCATCTGAAACACTTCGACGTTATGATGCAATATAGGGGGGCATCCGGGCCTGTCAAATGCAAGATCTTCCCCTTAACCTTGGAAGGATCAGCCTTGGAGTGGTTCACCGAGCTATGCCCAAACACTATCTCTTCGTGGGAGCAGATGGCCAGAGTGTTTCTTGCACGTTTCACAACGTCAAGAATAAAGCCTAAATCTCAAGATGTCTTGATTGCGATCCGGCAAGGACCCCATGAATCCCTTCGAAGCTATGTGGAGCGGTTCAATCGGGAGGCAGACCAGGTGAGGAACCTGGATGATAATCAAAGGTTGTATTTCTTGAGGACAGGACTCCTTCGAGGAAGTAGATTTGAGGTCGAAGTTGGTCTACACTTACCAAGAGATTTAGAAACCTTCCTCCGAAGGTCTCAAAGGTTTATGAACTACGAAGAAAAGGCAATGGCCATCGAAGCTGCTGAAGCAGGGATGAATAGACAACCTTGCGAAGAACGCGACCAGAGACTACGAAGGGAGCAGGGTGGAGCGCCTAGAGACTCTAAGACCAGGAAGTTCACAGACCGAACGAAACTGAATACTTCGTACGCACAGATCCTGTCAGAATGTGCAAACGCAGAGTTTAGAGAGATAAGAAGAGACCCTGTCGTCCTGAAGGAAGGACAGCGCCCATCTAAGAAATACTGTCGGTACCACAAGAGCAACGGGCATGATACTAACAATTGCATGGCCCTCAAAGACGACATAGAAGAGTTGATCAGAATGGGGAAGCTCTCCCAGTATGTAAAGAAAGAGCAAGCTGACAGAAGGGATGACTAGAAGCTGGTGCGATCACCTAGAAAGGGAAAGGCACCAGCTGACAAGGCAGCTGAAGTGAGAGAGGAGGACGAGGACGATGATGCCCCGGATACCAGAAGATCAAGGGGAAGGCAAGTTGCCTTGTGAGAACTGATTGTATGTCATGAAATAAAAGACGGGCAGAACACTCTTTTTCCCGCAGCGTTTTTTATCGAGGTCTGCCCGACCGTTAAATAAAACAAGACATTTACTTTTATATCCGTGTGTTCATAAGTCTCTTTAATTACGAACGGTCAATCGAGAGCGAATTTAGGCACAATCGAAGCAACCTAAGATTGGTCGCACCCCTGAGGACGAGTTAAATCCAAGTCGAACCTTGGTAAACTGTCCAAAGGAACTTAAACGAATTTAATTACAAACGAAGCGACCTGAGATTGGCCGCACCCCTGAGGACGAGTTAAATCCAAGTCGAACCTTGGTAAACTGTCCAAAGGAACTTAAACGAATTTAATTACAAACGAAGCGACCTGAGATTGGCCGCACCCCTGAGGACGAGTTAAATCCAAGTCGAACCTTGGTAAACTGTCCAAAGGAACTTAAACGAATTTAATTACAAACGAAGCGACCTGAGATTGGCCGCACCCCTGAGGACGAGTTAAATCCAAGTCGAACCTTGGTAAACTGTCCAAAGGAACTTAAACGAATTTAATTACAAACGAAGCGACCTGAGATTGGCCGCACCCCTGAGGACGAGTTAAATCCAAGTCGAACCTTGGTAAACTGTCCAAAGGAACTTAAACGAATTTAATTACAAACGAAGCGACCTGAGATTGGCCGCACCCCCAAGGACGAGTTAAATCCAAGTCGAACCTTGGTAAACTGTCCAAAGGAACTTAAACGAATTTAATTACAAACGAAGCGACCTGAGTTTGGCCGCACCCCCAAGGACGAGTTAAATCCAAGTCGAACCTTGGTAAACTGTCCAAAGGAACTTAAACGAATTTAAGTACAAACGAAGCGACCTGAGGTTGGTCGCACTCCCAAGGACGAGTTAAATCTGGGTAGGAGCCTGGTAAACTGTCCGCGGGCGACGATTGATCCCACTCGAACCAAACGGATGGAAAGTATAAGATAACACACAAAATCGACGAGCCAAACGCAAAAGGCTGTCAAATAACGAGATAAACTAAACGAACTTAGCGGTTTACGCGATAATATAAACAGAGTAAACAAATTATTCAGCAGAAAGGACGATCATGCCTTTCAAGGACGATCGTGCCTTTCAAGGACGATCCGGCCAGGCATGGACGATCTGGCCATGCATATCCAGGACGATCTGGCCAGGCATGGACGAGCTGGCCAGGCCTGGACGATCTGGCCAGGCATGGACAATCTGGCCATGCATATCCAGGACGAGCTGGCCTGGCGTGGTCGACCACTTCTTGATCGCCCGCGCGCGACCTTGGAAGATGGTCTGGTCTGAAGACCATAACATCGTCCATGTTTATCCGATGGGGGCGTGTGAGCATGCGTTGGAAAGCTAAGAAGCATGCCTACAACTTTGATGTTGGACTCAAAGTCTAATTCGAAGGTGCTCGTCCCCTTCAGGTCGTCCAAGATTGGGACGACCACTTCTTGATCGCCCGCGCGCGATCTTGGAAGATGGTCTGGTCTGAAGACCATAACATCGTCCATGTTTATCCGATGGGGGCGTGTGAGCATGAGTTGGAAAGATAAGAAGCATGCCTACAACTTTGATGTTGGAATCAAAGTCTAATTCGAAGGTTCTCGTCCCCTTCAGGTCGTCCAAGATTGGGACGACCACTTCTTGATCGCCCACGCGCGACCTTGGAAGATGGTCTGGTCTGAAGACCATAACATCGTCCATATTTATCCGATGGGGGCGTGTGAGCATGCGCTGGAAAGCTAAGAAGCATCGCTACAACTTTGATGTTGTACTGAAAGTCTAATTCGAAGGTGCTCGTCCCCTTCAGGTCGTCCAAGATTGGGACGACCACTTCTTGATCGCCCGCGCGCGACCTTGGAAGATGGTCTGGTCTGAAGACCATAACATCGTCCATATTTATCCGATGGGGGCGTGTGAGCATGAGTTGGAAAGATAAGAAGCATACCTACAACTTTGATGTTGGACTCAAAGTCTAATTCGAAGGTGCTCGTCCCCTTCAGGTCGTCCAAGATTGGGACGACCACTTCTTGATCGCCCGCACGCGACCTTGGAAGATGGTCTGGTCTGAAGACCATAACATCGTCCATGTTTATCTGATGGGGGTGCGAGAGTATGCGTTGGAAAGCTTAGAAGCGGAGCTACAATTCATATGTTGAGCTTAAAATCTAATTCGGACGTACTCAACCCCCTATGGCAGTCTAAGATTGGGGCGCCTAAAACACAAAAATGGGCAATCGACACCATGGAGGGCTGTCTAGTTTGACAACCTTGGAGGCATGGACAACCCAAAGATACTGAGCATCGATTGTGCAAAGATGAACGTGCAAATGCACTTAATACTTAGGCGAAATAAATCGTGCAACAAAATGTCGGAGTATGAACACATCGAGTACGGGTTACAACGAAATCAGATAAACTCCAAAGCTAGAAAGTTAAAGCGTAAGTCAGGGTAAAGTAATATCAGAACTACAAAAGGATGGGTAAGAAAGACCCAACCACCCTCATCGCCGCTGATAGATGACCAGGTTGGTCCCATCAGACCTGCCAGTGGGCTTCACAATCTGGTCACCTAGGACGACATGATTGGGATCAAAAACAGTCGTGTCAACCACCACATCGGGATAGCGAAGCTGGACTTGCTTCAGAGCATTAGCAAACTGCTGCTTTACGATCTCAACGGCATCACGGGTAACCCTGTCACCCCAATCTTTAGCCTCCTCCAGTGCCTTCTCATTCTCATCTCTCTCTTCCCTCATCTTGGCCTCAGAAGCCTCCTTGGCCAACTTCAGCTCTTGCAGCTCTTCCTTCATCTTAGCTTCAGAAACCTCTTTGGCGGACTTCAACTTTTGCAGCTCTTCCTTCAACATGCTAGCCTTCCTCTCAGATCCCTCCAGGGCATCTTTGGCTTTCTTTGCTTGATCCAAAGCCTTGTCCCTCTTCGCGGTCAACTCTACAAAAAGAAAGAAGTAAGGTAAGGAAATCCGAAAGCAAGATATGTTGACCGGTCAAGCTAAGCCAAAAGAATTTACCTGCAAACCGCTCATCCTCCTCATTCTGAGTCATCTTCAGCTGCTTGGAAGCAGCCTTCAAAACGTCAATAGCAGTGTCGATAGGGTCTTCCACGAAGCGGTCCCGATAAGCAGCACCCAGCTGGTCCAACATCACCCTAGGAGACTTGCCACGACCGTGCTTTTTCTTCCCAGGTTGATCAGGTACGCCCGCGGCATGGTGGACCGCTCCATCAGACACAACATCATCAGCCCGCCTCCTCTTTGTTTTCTGAGGACCTTCAGGGTCGACCCCAGGATGTGAATCCACCGGAGGAGTCTGTGGATGCGCCTCGGGATGTGGTGGGGAAGGAATAGGGGTAGAACCCTCAGCACGAACCGATGTTCTACGCTTCGGAGGCCCCTGTATGGCACCAGCAACTAGCTCAGGAAAAGTCAACTGTCCACCTGCCATCTCGTCTGCAAGAATACAAACATAGTTGTTAGAAAACAAGCAAGGCGACAAACAAGTGATATGGTAAGTAAAAGAAAACAAACGAGACCATTACACATGGATAAAAAACTAATACACGAATAAGAAAGCCAGCCGACCTAAGGCTACAGCCAACTTGTCAGGGGAGTCGGACAGAACAAGTGGCTTGCAGGGAATCAGCTTCTCTTCAGAGGGTAAATGGGAGGCCAAATTCCTGAGTAATCTCAAGGTCTCTCTATCAGTAGCACCCAGCTGCTTTAAGGTGAACTGGTAAGTATGTGGCTCCCGAAGGTAGTGTCGCGGTGACCAAGAAATAGGAAACACGAAATCGATGGCCTCCCCGTAGTCGTTTAGATATCCCACCAAGTCTTGATCGCCACGGGTGGTCGGGGCAACCCAAAGAAACTTGCTCTTCCACTTCTTCACAGAATCCATATAAGGTACAAAAAGCTTGAAACCCGTAACAGCCTTCAAACTGATAAACTCCCACCTAGTTTTGTGACTATGCTTCTCTCCACGCCGGTTAGTATCAAAGATAGTGAAGAAGAGCTTATGAGAAACCGGCCTCTTCAGCGCGCATAACAGAACCTCAAATGCCTTGACGAAGCCCCAAGAGTTGGGATGAAGTTGTGATGGGGCGACATCCAAGAAACGAAGGACCCCACGCTCAAAGGGAGTAAAGGGTGGTCGTATCTTCATGATGTTGAGAACCCTCATGTACATAGTGAACTTCAGCTCCGTTGGGAAGGTAGCAATGTGCTCACCAATTCCCATGCTCTCGACCTGCCACTCCTGGTCGTCATTGCCCACGCACTGGGCCGCCGAATCCAACTCCCTTTTTGTCACTTTCGATACTTCATTCAGAATGGTGGAAGAAACCCAAGAATGATCAACGTTCGTTTGACCCCCGAAAGACGACCTGAGCCTGGCTGGTTTAGACGACTCAGCACTCTGGGAAGAAGAGCCGCACGACCTATCCCCTATAGAACGGGCATGAGACTCGGAAGAATGGCTAGACTCAGAAGAGCTCGTATCCCCCTCACCATCTGCCATCTCGGGAGATCTCCCCTTTTTCGAGGTAGCAACTCGAGCAACGTGAGGATCGGAAGATGGAGACTTGCGTCGAGTTTGCTTGGTCCTCGCCACGATGCAAACCTGTAGGAAGGGGCGATCACTCGTTAAACGAGCACTTAGGCTTGCGAATGAGGGGCGATTGTCTCATCCCAAGCCAGATCGCCCCTTCCCGCCAAATCAAAAACAAACAAGAATAATAAATACAAAAGAAAGGGAGAATACCTTTGGATTAAGATTTGCCGATAAAGAAGACCGAGTCACCTCCTAGGATGATCAAAACAACGCACTGGACATAAAAATAAAAAGATCGATCAGACTCAAAGACAGAAAGTGAAATCAAATTGATGCGTCAAAAAGAGCATAAGCAATCCGGGCGAAAGCAAATTGGTGCATTGAAAGGAGCAATAGGGAGGTCGTCTAAGTGATCAGATCGGGCGCGACGAGCAGTTGACGGGCGGTGAGGTGCGATCGGGTCTCCCCATTTTCGGGTCGCCCCGTTTCTTCACCACGCGTGTCACTCTCGGGTCGCCCCCTTCCTTCGCGACCACCTCACTCTCGGGTCGCCCCTTTCTTACGCGCCATCTCCCTCTCTCAATTCGCCCTTTTCTTTCACACCGCCTCCTCTCGGGTCGCCCCTTTTTCACGCTGCTTTAGGGGAAGTAGTACTTACACGAAGAAGCGATCAACCGAAGTACAGCTCGCTCCAAGGCAGCTGCAGATCGCCCTTTTGCGTGGAGGAGGTCGCCCCTTTTTTGACAACACGGGTCGCCCCCTTTTTTCACAATCGGGTCGCCCCCTTTCTTCTCTTCAGATCGGGCCGTCGTAACCACCCAGCAACGTCGCAAGGTCACCGGCAGCGTCTCGGGCAAAGAGGAGCAGGTCGCCCCTTTTTTTGTTGTTGTTTTTGTTCGCGCAAAGGAGGGCAGGTCGCCCCTTTTGTTGGCACCAAGGAGGGGAGCGGATCGCCCCTTTTGGTTGGGAAGAGGATATTGAAATTCGGATTTGGTGAATGAGAGGTGAGAATGAAAGAAAGAAGAGACCCTCACACTAACATATATATAAGCCCACGAAAATAGGCCCAACAAAGAATAAAATTCTTTTTTTTATTTGTTTATCTAAAACACTTTTTATATTCGAAATATTCACCGGAATTGGACAACCAGGAGAGTGACTATCAATTTTCGATTGATCCGATACGATATCGACCGCCGAAAATTCACAAGTCATGAATTGGGGGCAAGACCTATCAAACTACCGATCGAGCACGACCAGCATGGCTGCGCATCAAGCCTACGCCCGCTCAGCGATCGACCTTGGCTTGGGGGGCAACTGTTCTGGACTGGGCCAGTCGTCAGGCCCAATCCAGTAGCAACGATCCAACCCAGCAAGGGAAGGGCCAGCTTCGCTGGGCATGATCCAACAGCTAATCGACCAGCCAATAACGAAGTGGTCAGCTCCACTGATACTTGGGCCCCCATCGCAAATGGGCTATCCGACGCCAACGATCCAGACTATTCACTATAAATACCTCCAGTCACCAGATGTCAGGTACGCAATTCATTCACTAGATATTACTGTAGCTCGATATAGCTGACTTGGGCGTTGGAGTGTTCTTGCAGGTACACCCCCCCGCGCGTTCAGGTCCTCCTAAGCCTACAGTATCAGACGATCCGTCCCTTGATCGTCTCCGCAGATCCACCAAGGTACGGTTCAAAATGCACTAAGACTTTGTTTAGTAAAAAGTAGCGGATAAGCTAATGGATAAATGATAAGCTAGCAGATAGCGGGTGAGCTAGCGAATAACGAATTGTGGATAAGCTAGCTGATTGCAAATTATGTGTTTGGTAAAACTAGCGGTCAAAATAGTTGATATATGTAAAATGATACAAAGAGATATTGAATTAATGATTAAATTAGTTAATGATGACAAAAATGTTTAATGAGAAAAGAGAAGTAATTTATGAAAAATAATAAGGGTAAAAATGTAAAAAAAAAAAAGTAAAATAAAGTGAGACATTATACGGTATCCGCTAAAATCCTACTTGAAGTAGCGTATCAAAAAGTGCTAAACGTTAGTCCTTACAAAACATCTGTACTCGTCACCTACTAGTCAAATACGCTAATCTCATCCGCTATCCGCTGGTGGAAAGGACGCACGAAACATGGCCTTAATTAGTGGAGATGACAATTGAGCCCATACCCATTGGGTAACTGCAAAAAGTACCCATAACGGACGGGTTATTACCCGCAAAAATGGGCGCAGTCTCAAGTACAGTTGCTTAAAAAATGTGAATCTAAAAATAATCTAAAACCCACTTCAAATGAGAATCTGTTATAAGTAGCTTTTCATAAAAATCATTATTTAAAAATGATTTTGTCAAAAAGTGATTTTCATTTATGTTAAACAAGCAAAAAACAATTTATCATATTCTTAAAAAACTCTAATAACAAAAACATTTATTTCTTAATTTGTAACAAACGAGCCCATATTATACAGTAGGAACATTAAATCTCGTACTATACTATTTATAATATATATATATATATATATATATATATATATATATATATATATAGTTATCAAAAAATATGTTAAAATTTTTTCTTATTAAATAAAATATTTTAAATATGATGATTAAGGTTTCTTACAAATTGCTAAATTTTAATAGTAAACATTCAATACTAATTCGACGAACTTTAAGTTATTCAACACTATATAATCTTAATTATTTTAAAAATAGTAAAAATATTTAATAATTTGAAAACATAAAATACTCAGGATAACTTTAATTATAAAATGATTCTTCTAGTGTCTATTTATTAAATAGTCAAACAAAAATCATTTTTCTTTTAAATAATATAAGTTACAGAGATCTAGTGTACACGTACTTTTAAATAATTGTGTTTAAAATTCCTTTAAAAAATCTATAAATAATAATCATGTGTCTCATCCAATATATATATATATATATATATATATATATATATTTAAAAAACTATATATAAATTTCTTGTGTAAAAAGAGTATATAAAAGTTCTATATTTATATTGAATTGGTCAATTATATATTTATAACGAGTGCATGTACACCTTTTTTAAAAATATTTTTTACTTATTTGAGTAAAAAAAAAACTTTTTAGTTACCTTAAATGCAAATTATAAATATTCTCATTAATAGATGAGTACACGCATTAAATAGAAAATATTTGATGGGGTTTATACTTTACTAGCCGTGTGACTCGTGCTACGCGCGGGGTTGACTAATTTTTAGTTAGCAAAATTAAAGTAAAATCGGAAGGGGAAAACCGAAAACCTCTTTAATAAACCGATCATTCAAGACAACAGTTTGCTGTCCACTGCAGGAATCAAACTCGAGAGCACTAAGTCGACCCCGTGTCCCAAGGTAGCTTATGCAAGTGGACCAATGATGTTGGTTTGTAAAATATATAGTCAAATAATTCTGGATTGAAATTAAATTATAGCTATAAATTAAATAAGAAGATTATAAAATTTAAAAAGAATATTGACAAAAAACGTTGAAATTAAACATCCATAGATAATGGGAAGAAAATGTCTAAAACTTTTAATAACATAATCCATATTTATCAAATGTAAATATAAAAACTTAGCCCATAATAAGAAAGAAAAGAAGACAACACAATTAAAAACTAAAACACGTGGGTATCGTGCATGGTTGTATGAAAACTCATGATAAAATAGGAGCGGTTATACAAAGTTGAAAGAAGATGGTGGAGGTTGTATTATAAATGTGGCTGAAGTTCCCGTTGAAAGGAGATAAAAATTTAAACACCAATTAAAGTATGTTTTTAATATCGTTTGATGCGAAAAGACAAAAATAAAGAAGACAACACAAATAGAAAGTGAAACACGTGGGTATCGTGCATGGTTCGATGAAAACCACAAATAAAATAGAATCACCTATAGAAAGTTGAAAGAGAGCGATGAGGGGATCTATTGTAAACGTGGCCGAAATTCCCGTAAATAAAAATTAAATTAAAAAACTATAAATTAAATAAAAATATCATAAAATTAAAAAGAAACATTAACAAAGACATTGAAATTCAACATCCATAGATAATAAGAAAAAAACGTAAAGAAGATTAATAACAACAAATACATTGAAATTGAAAATCCATAGACAATTAGAAGAAAAAGTTTAAAAAACTTTAATAACGTTATCTATATTTATCAAATGTAAATATAAAAACTTAACACATAATTAAAGAGAAAATAAGACAACATAATTAGAAAGTGAAACACGTACGTATAGGTATCATGCAGAGTTTGATTTAAAACCACCAATAAAATAGAAGCACATATACAAAGTTGAAACTATTTTTGAAGAAAGAAGTTCGCATATTTGAATAAAATAGAAGCACATAGAAACACTATTTAGTATCGCACTACATATCTTTTCACAAATTTTTTCCACCAAACGGGTTTTTGGAATGAGCTTTGTGTATCCGAACATGTAAAAAAAATTTGAATCCTAAAGTACCTCAACAAATTGTTTGGCATCACATTTTACGTATTTTGTCACGTATTTTTTTATTTTTCGTCAAACAGGTTGTTGAGGAACAAACTTCACGTATCTGAAGATTCTGAACATATAAAATTTGTTCTGGACCCTAAAGTACCCCAAAATTCAATGTTGGCATCACACTTTACCTATTTTGTCACAAATCTATTATTATTTTTTTGACCAAACCAGTTATTGAGGAAAAAACTTCGGGTGTTTGAATAGCTAATTTTTTTTGAATCCTAAAGTGCCTCAACACACACTGGTTAACATCGTACTTTACGTATTTTGTTAAAAAAATATTTTTTTTCACCATCAAGTATACCAAAGCACACTGTTTAGCATCTCATTTTATGTATTTTGTCATGAAATTAATTTTGTTTTCACCAAATCGATAATTGAAAAACAAAATTCGCATATTTAAACATCTAAAATTTTTTGAGACCGTAGAGTACTCATTAAAATATTAAAAAGGAAAAAATGGAAAACATTAAAATAAAAAAGAGGACAAAACAAAAAAAAGAAAAAGAAAAAGAAAAAAAAAACTAAAGTTAAAAAAAAAAAAGTGCGGCAATTCCCGCATGGGGTTGGCTAAATTCTATCGTATATCGAGTAATTAAATTTTTTCGAAAGACTAATATCTCATTGTGCTTGAATGCAAATTTTGCACTAGTCAACACTGAGTTTGTCAACTGTGAGAATCAAAATCAGGAGCACGGGATCGACTCCCGGGCCCCAGGGTAACCTATGTCATTGGGCAAATGGTGTTAGTGTGCAAAATATAAAATCTAATAACTGTGAATAAAAATTAAATTATAAATTTAAATTTTAATAAAAAGATTATAAATTTTAAAAAGAACATTAACCTTTGATAAAATCAGAAGGTCTAAAAAAATTTACTAACATAATCCACATTCATCAAATGTAAATAAAAAATTAACCCATAATTAGAAAGAAAAAAAAAGACAACACAATTAAAAAGTGAAACACGCTGGATATCAAGCATGGTTGAAGGAAACCCATGATAAAATAGGAGTAGTTATACAAAATTGAAAAAGATTTTGAAGATTTTATTGTAAATGCGACTGAAGTTCTCGTTGAAAGAAGATCATGAAGGTTGTATTGTAAATGTGGCTGAAGTTCCCACAGGAATCAATGCAGCAATGTTGTACTCGAATTTTAAAGAAAGATAAAAATATAAACACCAACTAAAGAATGGTTTAAATACCCGTTGGTGCGAAATGACCAAAACATAGAAGAAAACACAAATAGAAAGTGAAACACGTGGTATCGTGTAGGGTTGGATGGAAATTACAAATAAAATAGAAGCACCTATAGAAAGTTGAAAGAGTACGATTGAGGGACCTATTGTAAATGTGACTAAAGTTTACGTAAATAAAAATTAAATTAAAACTATAAATTAAATAATAAGATTATAAAATTAAAAACAAAAGGTTATTG
The DNA here is from genome assembly GCA_963573325.1 of Astragalus glycyphyllos. Classification (NCBI taxonomy): domain Eukaryota; kingdom Viridiplantae; phylum Streptophyta; class Magnoliopsida; order Fabales; family Fabaceae; genus Astragalus; species Astragalus glycyphyllos. The sequence continues at coordinate 120,046,315 of OY754307.1, read as the reverse complement.
AGGAACAAACTTCACATATTTAAACATTTTAAAAAATTTCGGGACCCTAAAGTACCCCAAAATAAGAAGATGAGGAAGGTTCTATGTAATATGACTGAAGTTCTCTCAGGAGTCAATGTAGCAACGTTGTACTCGAATTATAAAGAAAGATAAATATATAAAAATATAAAAACCAATTAAAGAATGGTTTAAATACCCGTTTGGTGCGAAATGACCAAAATAAAGAAGAAAACACAAATAGAAAGTGAAACACATGGAATCGTGCAGAGTTGGATGGAAATTACCAGTAAATTAGAAGCACCTAAAGAAAGTTGAAAAAGTACGGTTGAGGGATGTGTTGTAAATGTGACTGAAATTTTTGTAAACGAAAATTAAATTAAAATTTTTCGGGACCCTAAAGTACCCCAAAATATACTGTCACCATCCCACTTAACGCATTTTTTCACAAACTTATTTTTTTTTACCTCACCGGTTATTTACGAAAAAACTTCTTTGAAGAGTTAAATTTTTTTGAATCCCAAAGTACTTCAAAACATACAACTTGACATTTCACTTTATGCATTTCGTTACAAAATAGTTTTTTTATACCATCAAGTACACCAAAACACACTTTTTGACATCTCACTTTATCTAGTTTTTCATGAAATTAATTACTTTTTCAATGAATCAATTATTGAAGACCAAAATTTACATATTTAAACATCTAATTTTTCTCGAGACCGTAAAGTACTCTTCAAAATATAAAAGAAGTAAAAACAAAAAAATCTGAACAAAAAATTGAAAGAAAAAAAAGAAGAAAAGAAAAAAAAAAGAAACAAAAAAAAAACTGAAAGCAAAAAAAAAAACGAGAGTTCCCGCGCGGCATGACAAGCCGCATACAATTAATAGATAGATAATTTCCTTTTAGACTTTTTGACTCTGTAACGGTAAGATATGGTCAAAAAAATACAAGAAATTTATTGCTAAGTAATTAGGTCATCAACTGCATACTCTCTTTGTCTCTCCACTTTATATATGCTTCTCTAATCTCTACCATTATACTCTCTCCATCTAAATCACTTTACCCATATATTTTTTTTATCTAGAATGGGATTATTGACGATTTCCCCGGTGAAAGCTTTGGTTGGATGGTTAATGAAGATGCCAATGAAAGTGAAAGTCTTTTTGGGAGTATTGCTTGCTGTTTGTGCTTTGGTAACTATAAAGTTGACAATAGAAAATAGGTACATTTTCTTCAAATACTCTGAAAGGATCCATATTGTTGGGGTTGTGGTCCTCATATACAAGCTTTTTGTTCACAAGACTTGCTCTGGTAAATTTCCTTCTCCTCAATTGAACATCATTTTAATTTAATTGCTATTTTTTAAAAAAATTGTGTAGGGGCTGCTAGCTATTTTCTGTGATTATGTTTTGCTATTTTCAGAATTTATTTGCTTTTGTGAATTTTTGAAGTATGAGAGGAATATGTAACATGATCCATATGGAAAAAAGTCAATTAATCAACTCAACGGCAAGGTTCAGATCTAGCTTTTGGTTAAGAGGAATGGAATTCTCAATTTGATTCCTCGTAAAATAGAGTGAATCAGTAATTCTAGGATGAAAGAGCAAATCAAATCCCTCACTGGTGAATCATTAAATATGACCGTAGGATGTAGTATAAAAATTCATCAACGGTTGAAATTTAATATTGGTTGATTCAATCTTAACCACTTATATTAAATTTCAACTGTTGATGAATTTTTATACTACATCCTATGGTCATATTTAATGGTTCACCAATCCTACGAGTTTAGTGGTTCACCGGTGAGGGATTTGATTTTCTCCCTCACCCTAGAAGCACCCGTAATTTTAGGGTGGAAAAGAGATGTTTTTATTTATTTATTTCATTTTTTCCTCATTTTTCACACTACAAAAATCTAAATTTTTAAAATTAAAAAGCAATATTTAATTGTATTAAATTTACTAGAAAAATTACTTTGTAGAAAAAATTGATAATACTTTTAGTGTTATTTTATGTGAGATATATAGAAACTAATTTGTGCTTGTTTACTATCATTTCGTACATGAATAATATTTATTTTTTATTGATGTATTAATTCAGTAGGGAATACTACTTGGTCCATCTAATTTGAATAGTTGTGCTATTTGTATCTTTGTTGTAGATGAATTCCAATATCTCTGATCTCTTATAGATTAATTTTTCAATGCTTATACAAAATAAAAACTCAAAAATTTATATGAATTGATGTGTTTAAATTTCTGAAGAACACTTTTGTTATTTTAGGTTTATCCTTGAAGAGCCAAGAGGTCACAGCAATATTCCTAATAACAAGATTAGGTTGTAGCATCTACATAGAGGCTAACATCCACACAGTGTTCGATTCAGCATTTCTGTTGGCAACATTAGGGGTTATTTGCGTCATGCGATTCAAGTTGAAGAAATCATACATCAAGGAGTTTGATACCGTACATCTACTTTATCTGGTAAATATACTGTTAAATTTGAAATTTAATTTGTTGCATATTAATTTAGTGAATATGTGTGATGTCTCTAGTTTGAATATTTTCCTCCTTTTTCTTGAAATATTCAAATTAGTTTCATGTATGTGACTAAAACAACAAAGAAGAATACTTGAGTAAGGAAGGATGAGTTATAACCAAATCTCTCATTATAAATTTCAACAGAATAACTTAAGAAACATAAAAATCAACCTGTGTATAAAGGAAGGCCAGCTAACTTATGATAAGTAAACTAAGTTAAACTATAAAAAATTAAGAAAGAGTTCTTATATCTTTTTATATGCAAAGAATTTATAACACCGAGTATTAAGGGTACTCCAACTCATAGATATGTTTTTGGATGGCCATCCATTGATGATCTAACAAAGTAGGGTGATTTAAAGGATATGTTTGTCATATTTATTAGAAAATCAAGTCTGAGTGGCTAGTCCCACATCGGCTATGAATGAGCTATATGATTAACATATAACATAGGAAACTTGGGAGGAGATGTGGTGTCCAATTCTCTTGGTTGTCTAGTTCATTAGCTAGCTCGGTGTTGCTCCCGGCCGGTGCTCCTCCGGACTCCCCAACAAGTGGTTTCAGCTTGGTGGAGGAGCGAGTAGTGGATTCTACTTTGGATCCAGTATAGTGATGTGGGTGATATGAAGGATATATAAGAGAGGGGACTCATATATCTAACGCCTTACGATTTTGAGTGGAAATATGGCGTCCAAATCTCTTAATAGCCCAATTCTTTGTTACTTCCCCATACTTCCCAACAATATTCTACTTACTAGTTACTATAGACTCCTCCAGTCTCTTCAAGCTTGAAAACTTTATTTCCAACATTGCCTTCATAGACATAAAAATTAATTTTTTGATTTATATAAAAGAGGAGTAAGGAAAACATATAGTCATAAGCCAAGGGGGTGGTGCTAAATGTAGATAGGTATCTAGTGTGTTATCAGGTGTGAGTGTTATCGATCTTTGTAACTTGTGATGTGTATTTTAGTTTGTTAAGGTGACACACTTGTGTGCGTTTCTAAGTTTCAGACATGAATACTTATGGGGTGTCCAAGATTCAGACCAGAAAATTTATGACATTGTAATATCAATCATGTTATAATAGAATTTTCTTGTGTTGTTCTATGGGCGTAGATAAGACGTGTCTAACCACGTAAATTCTTGTATTTTTCTATTATTAGTCCTTTTGTGTTTGCGCAGATGCCCAACAAATGTTACTGACGTAACAAAACAAGATATAAGTGAAGGAGTTCTAGTAGTATTTTTTTATAGGCAAAGTGGTTAGTAATTAGCGTGTTAGTTATTAGAGGGGGGAAGCAGAGTTCGAACCCAATACGCCTACGTTTTTCACCAACAATGTACTTTTTACTCAACCATGTGAAAGAATTCAAGGAGTATATATTAACATTCTATATTGATTGTGTACTAGGTGGTGCCTTCTGCAATTCTGGCGATAATATTTCATCCACTTATGCTTAACTCCTTATTACTCCAAGTCCTTTGGGCATTCGCTATATATTTGGAATCAGTTTCAATATTTCCACAACTTCGTTATATGCAAAATGCAAAGGTTTGGAATCTCTAGACTTTATTCAATCTTAATTTAATTTATTAATTCCTTATAAAAGAGATTTTAATTTTAGTCTGCTTTCAGGTGGTTGAAACATTTACAGGATATTATGTATTTGCTCTCGGTATTTCAAGATTCTTTTCATTGGGTCATTGGATTCTTCAAGTAAGATTAGTCTTTGTTTTATCTGATTTTCCTCATATTTATATAGTCTTAGAAATACATGATAATTCTATAAGAAAACTATCATTGCCATTTAATTAGAAAACAATTAATATTCTTATGCAAGAATGAATCACACAAAATATTATTTATTCTTAAACACTTTGATGCAAAATATTTTAAGAAAAATATTACATACGATATATTTTAGAAAACATTATGATATGGATCATACGCCACGTTTATAAGTTTTCTAATCTTTTGCAGATTTATGATACTCGAGGAGCATACCTATTTGTGTTCGGCCATGGCTATTTTTGGTTTACAATGGCTTTTTTCGCAGAAATGGTTCACTCATTCATCTTGGCGGACTTCTGTTACTATTACGTAAAGAGGTCAATTTGCTTCCTATTCTGAATATCATTCTTTTTTAAAAAGGTTTATATAAGTTTTTGGTCCCTATAAAATTTTAGTATTTTGGCTTCAGTCTGTCAAAAAATTTCACCTATTTTTGGTCCTCAAGTTTTTTTTCTCATTATTTTAGTCTCTCATGACTTTTAATAGTGTTTCACGACTTTTAATAGCTCTTATAAAATGTTAAAAAACGTTATTAAAAGTCATGCATCGTTATTAAAAGTCATAAAGGACTAAAACTAATGAAAATAAAATAAAATGTAGGGATCAGAAATAGGTGAAATTTTTTTGAGGGACTAACAACAAAAAGCTCAAATTTAATTTATAGAGACCACAAACCTATTTAACCCTTTCAAAAAAATCAAAATTTATATTTAGTTTCATTGTTTATATATAATATATAAAAAACTGCATAAATAAATGTAAAAAATATAAAAATTGAAGAGAAGGGAAGGAATACATGGTTAATGATTTTATGAAATTGTGTAAAACTATATGAGAAACCTTTTTCGTATGTGTCGTTGTTACTTATATTTTCTTTGTTTTCTTTTTCCAGCTTCATTCAAGGACAACTTTTGACGAACATGCCTGTTTAATGAACTAGATTTTCTTATACACAATTTGTTGAACAAGAAGAGTTCACAATTGTAACTTACTTGAAGGATATAGTTCTCTCAATATTGAAAGGTCGTATAATTAATTTCTTATTATCTTTCCTTTGTATGGTACATGTTTGAATTTACTTTTTTGAATGTTTGAAGTGATTTTAGAGACATAAAAATGATTTTGACATGTTTGAATATTCTCAAGTAAAAATTTGTTTTTCCGTTCTAACTTGCAGATTGAATTTAGGGAAAATCGCATTTTCCTCGTAACGTAATTTTTTTAATTTTAACTTCAACCGTACTGTTCAACTCACTTTTATATGAATGTATGCAATCATAAACCACAATAAACTTAATATTTAATTTTAACCAAAATCATTTCATTTTAAATCCATTTTTACCAATGTAAAATCAAACACACATTCTACTCTGTAACCAAAAAAACACAGATGCTAATCCATGTTTATCCTACGTAGCACATAGAATGGATTTAAAAAAGTAGTCAGCACACCCTCTAACAGCTAGCTGCCACAAGTCCTGAATAGCATCCATTGTCACGAGTCAGCGCACCCTCTAACGGACTCAACAACGCGAATGGCTTCCAACAAAATAGAGACGTCATCAGAATCACTTCATTAATAAAATCGACCTACTCCACGAGTTCACATCTCACACTCCATTATCTGCCACACACACCCTCTTCAACACAGCAGCCTCAAATAAGTTTGTGAATTCCCCCTCTAGAGGAACATTGCCCACCCACCAGTGCTCCCAAAAGGAAACACCATGGCTATTGCCAAGCACCGATTTAACAGACTGCAAAAATAAATCATATAGTCACAGTGAAGGTCGTCTTCTAGTATCATAATATCTCTCCTCCTAGAATCTTTGGTGCTCCACCTTCCTGCACAATGGTCAATAACTTTATTCCTCAAATCACCATAACGAGAAGATAAAAGAGCCCTCCAATTTGTATTAGAATCATTAACGAACCTCCACTTTTATTTATTTAGCAAAGCAACATTGAAAACATCTAGATTATTGATCCCTAAACCTCCATCTTTCTTAGGTAAACAAACTTTCTCCCACACCACCCAACATAACTTTCTTCCCTCCCTATTACCTCCCCAAAGAAAATTCCGTTGGATTTTGACCAGATCAATAATCACCGATTTTGGCGCCTTGAAGAATGACAATAAATATACGGGGATGCTATTCAACACAGAGTTAATGAGAGTGGTCCTATATTTCTCTGATTAATAGACAAGTAACGCCCACTTCAAGAAGCTAACATTTTCTGAATCCCCGCCACCATCGAATTCCAAGTGCTCTTCCTTCTCGGGTTAGCACCGACAGGGATGCCTAAAAACTTGAAAGGAATTTGTGCCGTGCAACAACATAAAAAAGAAGTTTCAAGAAACCCTTCCTTTACGTTAAGACAATACAAATTGCTCTTGTGGAAATTGACTTTAAACCTTGACACTACCTCAAAGCTTCTCAAAATAGTCTTGATACTCCATAAATTCTCCCAAGTAAACTCGCCCAGTTGAATAGCCTTATCCACCAAACTGAAGAAGAGAAAAGCTCAAATCGATGTTACCTCAAACCCAGTAAACTCGCCTAGTTGAATAGCTTTATCAACCAAACCTGTCATGCCATTTGCTAAAATCAAAAACAGAAACAGAGATGAAGGATCCCCTGCTTAAGACCTTTGTGAATCATGAAACCGTCTATGGGGGCTACCATTGACTAAAACATACATAGTAGTACCGCATAAACAAGAATGGATCCAGCCGATCCACCCAAAAGAGAAGCTCATCCTAGTTATCATGTACATCAAAAAGTCCCAAGATATAGAATCATAGGGTTTTTCAAAATCCACGCCTCTAAAGATCCTTACACCAAAATTGGAAAAGTTATTCGTCTCTAGCTCCCAACCTCTCGAGAGGCAATTCAATGGGTTCACGCATTATGGCCAAGTATTAGCCATTTCTGTTAAATATGAAGAAGAAAGCAAAGGAAAGTCAGTCAAAGTCAATGCCTTGTCTACCAACTAAGTTAGCTTCACCTTTATTATCTGTATATATCTTAAACTAGTTAGTTTGATTAGTCAGCTAGATAGTCTAATTATAGTTCATATTGTTAACCGTAGTTTTAGCACTCACTTTAAGGTCTAACCATAGTTAATGGATTGACTTGTAACTTTGTATATACTCTGAGAATTCTGTAACCAATTTCAGTTAGAATCAATAACAGATTTTCATTCATTCTCTTCTTCTCTGCATCTTGAGATCAGAACATCACCATGGCTAAGCTTCAAGCAAATCTGAAATGGTATCAGAGCACCTAATCAGGGGCTCTGTCACCATCGCTGTGCTTTGCGAAGTCCAATTCCTTTGATATTCAATTGATTCGTGAATTTCCCCAAACTCTCCGAAAATCACTCAATCGATTATCTGTTCAATCTTGATTTCTAACTATGGCAAGCTCCGACAGCACCAATGGCGTCGCCGACAACGGAAGCATGCTGAGCAACAAGGCGTATCAGAATGATATGCTAAATCCCTATTTCATGCACCCTAGTGATAATCCCGGCACTGCGATTGTCACACCTCCGTTGAACGGAAGCAATTACCACACTTGGTCAAGGTCGATGATCATGGCGTTACGGTCGAAGAATAAACTTCACTTCGTTGACGGAACCCTATCAAGACCTACTGATGAAGATCGAAACTCGCTCGCGTGGGATCGATGCAACACCATGATTATGTCATGGATCAACAATTCTATCACTCCAGAAATCTCTCAAAGCATCTTATGGATGGATACAGCAACTGATGTATGGAAGGATCTGAAGGACCGCTTCTACCAAGGTGACATGTTTAGAATTTCTGATTTACAAGAAGAGATTTACATGATGAAACAAGGTGATAACTCTATTCCAACAGAACGATATCAACAATTGCTCCACAGAAAATGCTGATGAAGAGGAAGATGAATCTTCATATGATGAGGAACAGAAAAGTGGAGGAAAGCAGGGATCAACTTCTAACAACTTGGGATTCACCGCAGAGCAACACAAAGCCATTCTGGCACTCCTTCAAAGCTCAAGCACATTGCCTGTGAACCATTTTACCACTGTCAAGTCAGGTATTATCTGTGCCTTACCTAACCGTAAGAAAGAGAAATCCTGGATCATAGATACAGGAGCAACCATACATGTTTGTTATTCAAAACGCTTATTCAAATGCATTAGAAAGATAAAACCAGTCACTGTGACTTTACCAAATGGAACACAAGTTCTTTGTAACCTTGCAGGAACCATATACTTGGATGATAATCTTGTACTTAGTGATGTCTTATACATTCCTAAGTTTTCATTCAATCTTTTATCCATTCCTAAACTTACTGATGATATTGAATGTGATATGCATATTAACATAAAGAAATGTGTGATACAGGACATCCAGACAGACAGGGTGATTGGGATAGCTGAAAGGAAGATTGGATTGTATCATCTGATTTCACCATGTTCAAAGACAACAACTGCAAACAGCCCTTCCACACTAGCAAACCTTTACACTGTAAACAAACTCTTGTCTCTTAGTAGTGATAATTGTAGTAGAAATGATTGTAATACTTGGCACATGAGATTTGGACATCCTTCATTTGAAAAATTGAATGAAATAAAGATAATTTTTCCTTCAATAAAGTGTGATAAATCTGCTAATCCTTGTGATGTGTGCCATTATGCAAAACAAAAGAGATTGCCCTTTCCTAGTAGTTCTACAATTTCTGAAAATTGTTTTGATATAGTCCATATGGACATTTGGGGACCCTTCTCTGTCCCCTCCATATTAGGATATAAATATTTCCTTACAGTCGTAGATGACAAAAGTAGGTTCACTTGGATTTATCCCATGAGACTCAAGTCTGAAGCATCTTTCTTAATAAAATCCTTTGTTTGTTTAGTTGATACACAATTTGGTATAAAAGTAAAATGTATAAGGTCTGACAATGGAAATGAATTTCTCTTAAAAGACTTCTATAGTGAAAAAGGTATTGCTCACCAAACCTCATGTGTAGGAACCCCTCAACAAAATGGAATTGTTGAGAGAAAACACCAACACCTCCTAAATACAGCTAGAGCCCTAATTTTTCAGTCAAAATTGCCCAAAATCTTCTGGGCTCATGCGGTGAGCCAGGCTGCTCATATCATAAACAGATTGCCAACAAAGTTCTTATCCCATAAAACTCCTTTTGAAGTACTTTTTGGAAAGAAACCTGAATTCAATCTTTTAAAAGTTTTTGGGTCATTATGCTTTGCTAGTACTCTTAAAGCCAATAGAAAGAAGTTAGACCCAAGGTCTAGGAAGTGTGTTTACTTAGGCTTTAAGACAGGGGTTAAAGGACATTTACTATTTGATTTGCATAGTAGAGAAATTTTTATATCTAGGGATGTAGAGTTTTATGAACACATCTTTCCATATCACTCAAATTCAAATAAGGAAAGCTCATCTCAATCTAAGGCAATTGATTATGATTATTATACTTCAGTTCCTTATAATGATGAATTTCACACCCTAGATGATCAAAACAATATCACTGCTACTGATAGACACACAGAAATATCATACAGTCCCACACCCATACAAGAACCCACAGTAGCAGATATCCTAGACCAAAGTATTGAATCTCATAATCAAACAGACACCACAAATCAAAATCCCTCACCTCAAAATCAAGATTCATCCACCACAAATCCTACACAACCAGAAAACAACCAAAACTTACCCATAATAGATGACACCAGAAGATCCTCTAGAGTAAGGAGACAACCTACCTACTTACAAGAATACCATTGCTCCCTCCTGGATAATGCAATCCATGATTCTGGTTCACCAATCCCACCATTGATGTCCAAAGGTAACTTATATCCTATTTCTAATGTTATTTCATATGACAGGCTCTCATCAAATCATAAACAGTATACCCTCAATTTGTCAACCATACATGAACCCAAATCCTATGAAGAGGCAATGTGTGATGGCAATTGGAGGAGTGCTGTTAAGGCTGAACTGGATGCACTCATGAAAACCAATACTTGGAAGTTGGTATCTCTCCCTAGTGACAAGAAAGCCATAGGGTGCAAATGGGTTTTCAAACTCAAAATGCATGCTGATGGAGGTATAGAGAGATACAAGGCTAGGCTGGTTGCAAAAGGCTTCACACAGACAGAGGGGATAGATTACATGGAAACCTTTAGTCCTGTGGTGAAGATGACCATTGTCAGAATGCTACTTGCTGCTGCAGCCATTCAGAATTGGCACTTATGCCAGTTAGATGTAAACACAGCTTTCTTGCATGGAGATCTTCAAGAGGATGTTTACATGGTACCACCTCCTGGTCTCACAGTTCATCAACCAGACTTAGTATGCAAATTGGAGAGATCATTATATGGTCTTAAACAAGCAAGTAGGCAATGGAATGCCAAGTTAACAGAAACCTTGTTAAAAACATGATATACTCAATCCAAGTCTGATTACTCCCTTTTTACTAATTCCACTAATACTGGTTTTACAGCTATTCTTGTATATGTTGATGACTTGATATTGGCAGGGACAGATATCAATGAAATAGACAGAATTAAGGCCTTGTTGGATGAAAAATTTAGCATTAAAGACCTGGGAAATTTGAAGTATTTCCTCGGATTTGAAGTGGCAAGGAATCAGAATGGCATTTCCCTATGCCAAAGAAAATATGCCCTGGATCTTTTAGATGAAACAGGTTTATTAGCAGCAAAACCTTACTCTACCCCTATGGAACCTCATCTACAACTACACAAGGAATCAGGGAGGTCTATCAGTGATAGCACTGTTTACAGGAGATTGGTAGGGAAACTACTTTACTTAACTCACTCAAGACCGGAGATTTCCTATGCAGTGGGGAAGCTAAGCCAGTTTCTTGACAAACCAACTGATGCACACATGCTGGCAGCTCTACATGTGGTGAGGTTTATCAAAGGGAACCCAAGACAAGGACTGTTTTTTAGTTCTGATGCTGATATGTTGTTGAAAGGATTCTGTGATTCTGATTGGGGAGCTTGCCCGGATACACGGAGGTCTACAACTGGATTTTGCTTCTTCTTAGGGACATCTTTAGTGTCATGGAAAAGCAAAAAGCAATCTATTGTGTCTCGTTCTTCCTCAGAAGCCGAGTACAGAGCACTTGCCCAAGCTACTTGTGAGGCACAATGGCTCCTATATCTGTTAAAAGACCTTCATGTTCCACACTCAACACCAGTTCAGATTTATTGTGACAACCAATCTGCACTTCATATTGCTGCAAATCCAGTGTTTCACGAACGGACTAAGCATATAGAGATACATCTGCTGCCAATCTCATCAAGAGAGCAAGTTGCTGACATGTTCACCAAGTCTCTCAGTCCAGGCCTTTTCTCAAGTTTACAAAATAAGCTTGGAATGAATAGCATTCATTCCAGCTTAAGAGGGGATGTTAAATATGAAGAAGAAAGCAAAGGAAAGTCAGTCAAAGTCAATGCCTTGTCTACCAACTAAGTTAGCTTCACCTTTATTATCTGTATATATCTTAAACTAGTTAGTTTGATTAGTCAGCTAGATAGTCTAATTATAGTTCATATTGTTAACCGTAGTTTTAGCACTCACTTTAAGGTCTAGCTCCCAACCTCTCGAGAGGCAATTCAATGGGTTCACGCATTATGGCCAAGTATTAGCCATTTCAAACTTTAATACAAAAAGTGTCTCATAAAATCCTAGTTTTTCTGCTGGATTGCATGTTTTATTTATCGGTCATTTTGATTCAAACTAAAGTTAACTCACATAAAATTCCAATGTTTTACCAAATAAACTTCCAAAAAAAGTTGGTATATGTTTTTTTTAACTCAAGGTATATAGTTAAGATAATGATCCTTTCCAAATAATAGTTTGATCAGTGGCTGAGAACTTCAAATTATGACACCCTTAACCCCACTTTTGAAAGTCATGTATATTTAATGCAAGAATATCCTTTGGTAAAAATATAATCCTTGATTTTTATAAACAAATTTGAGAATTTACAAAAGCCTTCAACACATAAGTTAAGCATATCACACCCTTAAATTTGTAGAAACAGGTATTACATGGTTCTAAACTTCAACACGTGGAAAATGGTTCCAAATAAAATAATAAATAATTTTCGAACTCACGTGATGTGAGAGCTAAGAGCTTGTAAACTAAACTCAAATAGGCAAATACAAAAGGAACTAAAACATAGGTTTGAAAGAGAACATATATAAAGGTTAAACAAAATTGAGCTTCCTACAAGAAAAACTACAAGTTTAGTAGTTAACATAGAGCTGGGGAAAAATTGTTGTGAGCTTTAGGCTGAACTGTGGTCTATGAGTTGTGTAACTATTTGGGTAATAATAGAAATACTCATTAACACTGTGTTTGTTTTAATAGATTTAGGGAAGAGAGAAATAAGAAAGAGAGAGATAGAAGAGAAATAAGACACTTCTCTAGTTTGGATGAGGGATAAAATAAAGAGAGAAAGAGGTTTTAGAGGGTGGTTTGCTTCGGTTTTGAACCAAAAAGTCATCTGAACCGCAAAGTAAAAACACACGCAAATTGGTTTGATTCGTTCGCTTCAATAAAAAAGTTGAACGAATCCAATCACAACCAATGCAATTTGGATTGACTTAGATAGTTCAGTTTCTTATACGAGCCAGCAGAATATAGAATTTGATCTTATAGTTAAAATTAACTAATTTATTTCTAAATTCATATAAGCTACGAAAAACTTGAAACGTAGTAATATTAAAAATAAAAGTTGAATGAAAAACTTAACATACAAAAGTTGGAAAAGCTATAAAAACAACTTACAACATTATTTGTTGTAAATCATATGTGATAACATTGAATTAAAAATACATCCAAACCAGATGTAAAGGTAGCATAAATTTTACGAGGTGGCTAAATATTAATTTTCTAGCACTAAAATATTCGCAGGCTTAAATATTTTGTTTTGAGGAGTAATAACTCAAAGAAAAAGTTGTTTACGAGAAATAGAGACCGATTTGTTCTTTTAGAAATGGAAATTACTAATTTGGTTGATAAAAAGTCATATATTAGTCACTAATAAAAACTCAAATATTAGTCAAACTAATTTTTAAAATGATTAAAATATCCCTAAAATTATTTTAAAATTACTAATTTGCCTTATTTTTGAGAACAAATTGATATTTTAAAATTTTCAAAGACCAAATATGCTTTATGTCGAGAAATAATATATGGTTGAGTTTTTATTATTTTTTTATCCTGAAATTCTATTTTTATAAATGCTTATAATATTTTTCGTAAAAGTACTAAACTTCTATGCTTTTTTAGATAAGCAATAATTTCATTAATGGAGCATTAGATGTGCTCAAACCCAAACAACAATAAGAGATTACATATTGTCTTGGCGCTGAAGAGGGTTTAACCACCAAGTCGTGATGGACAAATTTGAATTACAACTCAATCTATAAATAAACCAACTCCACGTTAAGCTCTTGATGCGAATAATAATAGAGTCCATATTAGCCTCGTCGTTCTTGGAAATAATACCATTCCGAGACATCCAAATGCACCAACAAGTAGTTAAACAAAACAAATGCTTAGTTTTCTTTGGCTTCTTCCCCTTACAAAGCTCTCAACACCTACGAAAATGATCATCCAAACTCAGTGAATCATCAAAAGACACACCCAGGCAGCTGCACACACACCTCCAAACCTCCGTAGCGAAGCTGAGGCTCATAAATAAATGTTGAGCATCTTCACGAAACTGATTGCAAAAACTGGTTGCAGAAAGGACACATCGTATCAGCCTTCGATTGTAAAATATGTCTATGGAGAAGTTGAGCACGCGTGAGCAGCGAATCTGCAACAAATGCCACCCAAAAATCGAGACTTTAGAATACTAAACTTCTATTTGATTTTCCTCTTTTAATAAAGTTTTTGTAATACTTAATATTCGAACTCGAGAAATTAGAGTAAAATTTAAAATCAGTTATCATTTGGACCAACAATGATTAGTAGTTGGATTTTAGTCGGTGTAGTATTATTACTCCCTCCGTCTCAATTAGAGCTACTTTTCTTGTCCCAAATTATTTGTCACTTTAGAATTCCAATACAATATTACTTTTTTCCAATAATACCCTTACTTTTATTTGTATTTCTAACTTTTCCATCCTTCTCTTCATAATAACATAGGGGTAGTTTAATCATTTTATACTTTTTAAACATAAAAATAACATCTCCAATCATTTTCTTAATACCCGCACATAACTTTAAAGGATAAATTGAGACGGATGGACTACCTTATTAAACCCAATAATTAAAAAATTGCTACCAAAGAAAAATGTTAAAATAGTTTCCAAACACGTGGCCGACGTGTCGCTTTCACAAAGCAGTCCCCACACCGCAAGTACAAACCAATGATGTACACAAACGTTGTCGCGTCAACATCATCACATCACATATCACCTATCCTCGGAAATAGCTTTACCCTACCACGTTTAGCTGCCAAACTCTCCCCCATTCGCAGCAAATATAGGGGTCCCACTTAAAACCCCATCCCACGTGTGCATCATTCCCTAACCAAACACTATAGCTTCTCTAACCGCCACGTGTCCCTCAACAACCTCATACTCCACCTCTCACCTTCCACCACGTGTCCAATCCCTAGCTCCCCAACACGCAATCACCACGTGGCATAATCAGAACCTTCGTAGAACATAAACAACAGATTCTCCGCTTCTCTTTCTCGATTATTTAGCGGTGGGATACAACATTTGTCATAAACCGTCTTTCCTAACTTCTCGTCTTCCGCCACGTGTCCTTTTTCTACCCGCTTTATATAAAAAATTGAAAATCGAATCAGAATACATGCAATTTTGTATTTTTTATATCATCAGAATCAGAGAAAAGAGAGATTTTAATTTCACTACTACGAAGTTGATAACAATGGTGGAAGTTGAAGAGATAGAGCTAGATTTGGGGTTATCTATAGGAGGTAGTTTCAGAAAACCTGTGGAAAAACCAAAACCCAAACCCGAATTTGGATCCGATGGTGGAGTTCCGGATTCGGATCCACGCGATGGCATGCTGTGCGTGGATTCACAATCACAGCTACAGGTGAAGCGTGAGATTCAAGCGTTGAAGAGAATGGAAGCGAAGAGGAAAAGAGAACAGAAGGAGGCACCCATCAGTGACCCGGTTGGAGACTCCGAACCCGAATGTCAACGGTTGAAGACGGGTTTTATTGACGGCGTTACGAATGTTTCTTGGACGGCGCCGTTTCGCGTGCAACCGCAACAGTATGCTACGGTGCAGTGTGTGCCGTTAAATAATGGTTTGCCGTTACCGTGTTGGTTTGCAAGCGAGAAAAATGGGGGTGGGATAGAAGGTTTTAACGGTGGAGATGGAAAAGTAAAATCTAACGGTTCTTCTAGGTGCAGTTCTTCTGCAGTTTCGGATTATCAAAGCTCTTCTCGTGAAGGTGATTTTTTCTCTCGCATTATCATACTCTCTTTTTTTCATTCCTTCTAGCTAATTATTATGATGATGATGATGATGATTTTTCTCCAAATATTGAATAGTATATTAATTAACTTACAATATTTTCTTTCTTTGTATTATTTTCTCGAGGCTTTTATATATGGATATGCATACTCTGAGTTCACAATCCGAAGATATGGTTTTATCAAGGGTTGGTTTGAAGTTTTTGCTGATGAATTTAGAACGCAGCCAAGTAAAATAGAGTTAATAAAAGTAATATAGTAAAATATTGATTAATTAAAGAAAATATATATTGTGCCCATGGTTTTATTATTTTGTGTTTGAAATTTTGATTCCAAAAACAAAAAAAGAAAGAAAGAAAGAAAAAGAAAGAAAATAGTCCTACTTTGATATTATTCATCCTTTTAAAAGGATTCTTCTTGAGCTACAACATTTATCAAAGCCCCTTTTAATTTTTATAAATGGGATTTCAAAACTCCAATTTAACCTTGATATTCAACTTATAATTTCTATTTCCCTTTTTAAAAAAGATCAGTATTCACTAGTGGTTCCCATTTTCCTCTATAGAAATTATTTTTAAAAGTACATTTTTTTATTACTTTTTTTTGGTTACTTAATATATTTTTTTTATTACTAATAACTAATGTATTAAATCATGTATTTTTCAATAAATTAATACCTTTTTTTATTATTTGTTAACCAAAAGTATGATATCATCTTATCCGTAAAACGACCTAGCTCGATTGGTAAATGTCAAAATTGTTAGGCTCGATATTATGTCTCGGGTTCGTATTCGGGACCTCATAATTATGTATTGAGTTTCTAGTGACAATTTTTCTTCAAACAAAAAAAGAAGTAAAAAAGAAGTATGATATCATGTTTAATGTTTATTGCCATTTATTTTCTCAGATGGAGGAAGCACAGACAGCCACAGTCATTCAGCTAATTCTATTGCAGAACCAATTCAGTTGAACTTTAGAAACCAACCTGAACTAAGTTCTTCATTTCATCATCCTATAAGATCTAACCAAGGCAATAATATACAAGATAATAGAAACCACAACAATGTGATCAAGGAAACTCAAACTCAGCCAAATATCATGCAATTGCAAACCAATCCAATGAAACTCAACGAAGAAGCTACTGCAACAAACAACAAAGCACTTCCAATGCCAAAACTTGTGACTCAAATGCCTTATGTATCAGCAAAAGGGAATGGACCAAATGGGAAAACAGTTAATGGATTTTTATACAGATACTCAAAAGCTGAAGTTAGTATTGTTTGTGTCTGTCATGGAAACACATTTTCACCTGCGGAATTTGTGCAGCATGCTGGAGGCACTGACATCTCACACCCTCTTAGACACATCACAGTAATTCCTTCTGCATTTTGCTGATGATCTTTTCTTCTCTCTACAGAATTTTTATTCTATCAGTTTGATGGCTGCTGATCTTTTTGTGAACTTTTAGGCAAAGTGTAAATTTTGGTTGCAGTAGCTTTTTCTTTTCTATTAACTATGTTGACTGTATTAACAAATATTCTAACTCAAATTATTTTCTTGCTTTTTTCTTTGAAGTATGGCTGGATGCTATTTTTGCTTTTTCCTTATGCACGTTAACCATTAGCTGTTAACTAGGAACGGGACACTAATGTTGGTATTAATTTTATAGTCTTCACAATAGGCCACTTTCTTATTTCACGATAGGCCACTTTCTTATTTCACAATAGGACACTAATGAACCAACTAACACTCACCTCATGCGTGTCATGGGGGGACTGGCCTAAATGTGTATAATACGATAGGCCACTTTCTTATTTCACGAAGCTTAAAATAAGGGGATAATTGAAGACACCCCTTAAGCTCTTCTTTGGGAGTTAGAATGCGAGGGGAACGCTTTGGAGAGAGGAGAGGAATGAGAGAAATTTTACTTTGAAAGAATGTGTTGAGTATGGCTCATACGTGGGCTTGGCTCAAATTGTTTGGGGAATGGGGCAGTGCGGGGGGCGTTAGCTTATTGTGGTACGGTTTAAGGGTATTGTTGTTATCTGAATCGAGTTATTATAAGTATCTATTGTAACACTGAAACTCTAATTCTTATTCTGAAATAAAACGAAACTACATCTACTCTATAGTCGCAGATGTAGACAAATATTTGTTGAACTGCGTGATCAATATAGTGTCTCTATTTCGTTTTTGTTTCTATTATTACTTTTTTTACTAGTTGTTGTCTTTATAATTGGTATTATAATTGGTATTAGAAGATGTGTAACTCTGGTGCGGACCTTGAGCCCACCAAAGGATAATAAGTTGAGAAATTGAGTCTGCCCCGCTCTTCGGTGGGTTGGCGGGCCAGCGAGCTAGCACATGATTAAAATAAATAATACATTTAAATCATACTTTTATGCTTATAATAGGCAGGTCGATGGGTTGGCCCCAAGCCAAACAAGGTGAAAATGGCGGGTTTGTGGGTTGACCTGCTACAATCCGCCAAGATAATATTAAAAACTTTTTTTTTGACAATAACAAACTCATATCATTTTACGAATAATAATAATAGTCTCAATACAGGTTGGAATCAAATAAAAAAAACTTGGGAACTAGTAAATAATCTTGACGCTCTAGCTAAAGTATGAGCTGCAAGATTAGTTTGCAGCTGGATAAAGCTAACCTGAGAACTTGGAAAATTGGATAACAATGTTCTACAATAAGACATTAGAACACCAAATTCGGTGTTAGTGTGCGGTCTTGTCTTCAAGCCATTGACAACTGGTAAACAGTCCAATTCTATGGAAACAAAAGACAATCCCAACTCACTTAAACAAATTAGTGTTTGCCAAAGCTCCGTTGCCTTAGCTTCTTGAAGGGCAGGAGTACCGTTGAACCACATTGTTTTGCACTTGTGAAAAGAACCGATAGATGTACGAATACACATCCCCAATCCATACTTGTCATTGTTGAAAAGAGCTGCATCCACGCTGCACTTATATGAACCAAGACTTGGTCGCTGCCACCTGTGAATTAGCAGATGCTGATATGATGAATGTGTTGTTGTTGAACTAGTCGCACGCACCAGGCCCCATTTGTGATAAAAATCCTTCGCTTTGTTGATCACTTGGTCGACGGGTTGCAATACGCCATTCCAAACCTCGTCGTTGCGTTGCCGCCACATCGCCCAAAGCATAAGCACGAAGTTCCTTTTGTTATTACCTTACAAGGAAATCAAAATATTAAAGAAACACTCCTTGAAACTCTCAACTGCCTCCATTTTAGTGGTAATTTGTTGGTGTAAATCGCTAGCTTGCCAAACATTTCCCGCGTGTGAGCAATGAAAAAAATGCCATTTAGAAATAGTAAAACACAAGGGAAAACATAATAAATAAATAAATAAATAATTAAACTTGGCGGGCTAGCCCGCCCCAACTCGTCTGTAGACCACCGTCTTGGAAGCCTAGGCCGCACGGGGTCAAATTACCAACCCAACTTGCCATTTTTCGGCGGGCTAGCGGGTCGACCCTCCAGACCAAGCCTGTTTTGACATCCCTAAGTTATATTCCAGAGTTGAGAAAGAATATAATCGTTAGGTACTCTATGTAGTTAGAATTCTATCCTTAGGTACTCTATGAAAAAAAAACTATTTTTTCGCCTTCACTCATAAAATTAAAAATCTAATAAAATATAAAAATATTTAAAATAAAAAGTAAGATCTAAAACTTTAATATTATTATGATTATAAAATAGACGATTATTAAAATTCATAAAATTAATAAAATGATATGTACTTTTTTCAATAGATGATTTTGTTGTTTTATATAATAAAAAATAGATATTATTCGAAATAATTAAGTCAAAATATTAAAAAATATACAATATTTAACATAAGAACTTGTCTTGACACCATTTAAAACAAGAACTTAAAAAAGTAAATGAATAATAATATTATAGATTTCATTAAAATGAAAAAAATAGAAAATTAAATTTAGTAAAAACTCAAAAAAATTAAAATAAAAGATAAAATTTAGGAATTCATAGTTATATTTCAATTAATAAAATTTATGAAAAGATATCTAAAAAAATTATATATGAGTTTATAATTTTTTGTTTATTTTATTTTATACTATCATTTGGTTATCTTGAATATATGATAGTATTTCTTCAAGAGGTGATCCATTCCATGCGTAAAATCTAAGAAAAAGAATGTAGTGTATAAGATTGATTTGGAGAAATTGTCAAAAAAAAAGATTGATTTGGAGAAAGCTTATGACCATGTAAATTGGGAGTTTTATGAGGAATTGTCTTAATCATTTTGGTTTCCCCTCAATTACTATTGAACTCATTATGTACTATGAGACGACCTTCATCCTCATCATAGTAACCCTTATACTTAATCTCTTAATTTCAAGAAAACAGATAATTTAAAACTTAACACATATATGACTGAATATGTATCACATAGATAAAGACATAATATTCATAGTTTTACAACACATGTAGCAATACTAAAGCCACTCGAACATATATAAGAGTGTTTCAAAATAACGGAAAACAAGAACACATAACAAGCCAATTAACATAACAAGACTCAAAAGGCTGACACACTGGCTAAAACCAAACTCAGGTTCTCACAATGAGACACCTGCCTGCTCCATCATATTGCACTGGCATCCTCGGTGCCTTCGACGTCCATTGTGGAAGGAAGAGTATCTCCTTCTGCTGCAAGTGGATCCTCAACGGGATCTAAGCGATACAAATAAACAATACAAGAGAAAACACACAGGGCTAAGATACGTGTATAAGTTAGAAAAATGGGAAGATAAGGTAAACCTTAATTTAAACATGTCACAAACATATCATATCTTCCATCCTTTATTAATATCTTATTTTCCAGACTCTACTTAAGAATAGGTGTCAATACTATATGCTGACTCTGGCCATATCCTGATGCCACTAACGTTCCCACATCCGTGCAGAACGCCATTCGACTGTCACCATGGAGTCCGGATGTTATAAGTCGTTCCCTGCACAAAATAGATCAGAGTAATCTAAACCTAACATTACCCCATCAGGCGCCAATCATAGATATGTCCTACTAAGGACCAAGCCCAGTACTTGACCTCGTGTGTCCCATACCACACGGCTGTGGACTTACAATACATATGCAATCTACACGATTCTATTTGATTACTCCTTAACCCGTATGCCTTACTCATTTTCCTGATCACTACCTCATACTATCTCTTGCACTACGGCTAAGTATTCATTCCACTTTATATCTTTATGACTCTTTAGTTCACTATGCATACCTAGGTACATTATGAAATCTTAACTTCATTACTGTTATTAAATAAAGTCATGTTTCTCAATATAACCGTACCAATAAGATATTTAAGCAATTTCACAATTAATTATGAATAGTACAAAACATAGCATTTAAACAATCAAAACAATCAATCACAATATCTCAAACAATCACTCAATCAATCAAATAATGATATAAAAGTTTCCTATGCGTTAACCGGTCATCGATGGCCTAAACTTCACTTGACCTTAACTCCGAAGAGTAGTCAAATGATCTTCAGGTATCGCTGACTCTTTAACTCTAGTAGAGCTTGGGTCACTCTACACATATTTAAATTAAAATTTTACGCTAACCGTCCCGACGAATACGGTATGTTGCCCCCACCTGAATTATAGCACGAACGAACACTTGTTCCGGCAACACCGACACGTACTTTGAACAAAGCTATGAAACTACGAACACAAGATGTTGGTTTGTTTTGCGGTTGAAAGTTTGAAGGAATATGAGAAGGAAGTATTTTTTGGTTATGGAAGGATGAATGAATCAAATGACTTAGCTTGCTATTTATAGTAGTTCCATGGACCTTGCTTACGTCATGCTAAGCATGAGGTGTAAAACTCACTTTTTGGGTGGCATGATCCTATAAGTTTAAGTGATGAGTCATCTTAAGCAAGCACCTAAGTGGAAGACTCTCATGAAGCATGTAGAAGGATGAGGTGTATTGTCTTTTAGGTGGCATGTTCTCATGGGTTAAAATGATGATTCAGCTTAAGCTAGGATGAGGTGTCCTATTCTAATACATCCAACACAAAGTCTAGAAGAAGCATGAGGTGTTCAATTCCTTTTTGGTATCAAAATCTCATGGATTTAAAAATGATGACTCACTTTTATCATAAAGCATGAGGTGAAAAGTTCTTTTTAAGGTGGCATGAATCTATGGCTTCAAAGGAGTGACTCATCAAAGCAACCATCTACATGGCCTATTCTTGTTAAACCAACACATAATTTGTGGAAGGAGGAGGTGTTGTTATCTTGTACAATTACTTAACAATGAAGGAAACTTGGTCATGAAAGAAGAAGGTAGATTTTATTCTAAGTTTATGGCAAGTTACTATATCATGATCATAATACATATAAGTTGAATCTTATATCATTATATAATAATCTTAAACAAGTATACACGTTAAATATTAATACACAAACAAATATATATAATAATAATAACTATATTTTCAAAAATAGTAATAGTAATAACTATAATTTCTCTTTAAGTCCTAAAGCACACAATTAGAAATAAAATAATTTCTAAAGCATATCTTAATAACTATTTATAAAAAGTGCACTACAACAGATATTGAAAAAAAAGGCGCTAAAATGGGCAGTGTTTACGCTAGAAGCGCTGCTTTTGGCTGAAACACGGAGCAATGGGCAGCGCGTATGAAGCAAGCGCTGCTTTTGGGTAGGACGCATTGCGCAATAAGCAGCGCCTATGGAGCAAGCGCTACCTTTTGGGTTAGACGCGCTGCGCAATAGGCAGCGCCTATGCAGCAAGCGCTACATTTTGTCATGACGGGTTCTCAATGGCCAGCGCTTATTAGTGAAGCACTGCCTATTGGTGTGTTTTTTATTTTTTTAATTTTTTGCCCTCTCAACACATACATTTTCGTGGTCTAGTCCTCTCCTCAACACACTAACACTCTCTCAAGCTCTCTTCCTCCTCCTCCTCCATTGGCCTCAAACGGACACACACTCCTCTCAAGCTCTCATCTTTGTCCTCTCAAGCTCTCATTTTCGTTCTCTCAAGCTCTCATTTTCGTGGCTCTCTCCCATTTTCGTTTTCCCAAAGGACATCTCTTCCACACTTTTCCATTTCTTCTCCTTTTTCGTGTAAGGTGATTTCTTCCCCATTTTCGTTTCTCTTTCACAAAGTTTAGTATTACTACATGTTGCTCTAGTTATTTTAATGGCATTGGAACATTAGGTTAGATGATTTAAAGGTCATGGTTGATGATTGGTTCTTTAAAATGGTGTTTCTAAACTTTGGGGGAAATGTAATTGTAGTGTTTGTTGATGAAATGTCCAAATGAAATGCTTGTTAATTTAATTTGATGTAGGCTTAGTGTTTGTTGAGATGTCCAATGCTTGTTAATTTAATGTTGCTTTCGGTTAAGGGATTTTATAAACTTGAATATTTAGGATTGCATGTTGTTTTATTAATTTTAATGGCATTGGAACTTTATGTTAGATGATCAAAGTTGATGGTTATTGATTGGTTTATTGAAAGGGTGAAGTGTTTGTCTTATTTTGTTAATGTCACAAAAATTGATTGTATTTTTGTCTTCCATATTTGTATGATGGTTCTTTAATTAGTAATTTAATTAATGAATTGTTTATAGGAATTGAAAATACTTCCTTTGAGTTCGTGTTGGTTCGTGAGTTCGAGCTCGAGTTCGTGTTTGTTCGCTTCATTTGCTAGTGCGTGGTTCGCATTCGTTGGAGTTCATCATTGCTTCCACTTGTTCATGTACTTTTGTTGTTTTCTTGTATTTATTATATGAAGAATGACAATATGGAAGACATCAAAGTCTTTGATTTCTTTAGTTTAAAATAGTTGAATGTATTAGCTTCAAAAAAATTATTCGTTTTGTGTGTTTGTTACCTATAATAGGTTTTTAAGTTCTCTTATCAGGATTTTATTTTAAATAAATACTGGTAAATTATGGATAGAGAGTGGATGTCTGCCAATCGTCTGTCCAAGGAATATGTTGCTGGAGTGGATTATTTTGTGAAGTGTGCTGTTGAACGTTTAGGGACTTCTAGTAACATGAAGTGTCCTTGTTTGAGTTGTTGTTATGTAAAATCAGTTAATGCAGAGGAGTTGTCAGGACATTTAAAGGGTTACGGAATAGATCAAAGTTACACTTGTTGGACAATGCATGGTGAGGAAAGAGGTGAATCTTCAAATATGGGTAATAGTACTGAGAGATGTGCACCGGTTGACACTGAAAGACCTACATTTGAAGGGGGCAAATTTGAAGCGATGGCAAAGGCTGTTGAAGACGATCTTAATGACTGTCCTCAAATGTTTGAGAAATTGATAACGGATGCAGAGACACCGTTGTATTCAGGTTGTACTGAATTCACAAAACTATTGGATGTGATAAAGTTGTATAACTTGAAAACTTGCCACGGATGGACAGATAAGAACTTTACGGAATTACTCGCACTGTTGAAAGAAATGTTGCCGAAGGATAATGTGCTCCCTTCTCGGACATATGATGCAAAACAAATGTTAGGGTCCATTGGGTTGAACTATGAGAAGATACATGCTTGTCCCAATGATTGCATTTTATTTTGGAATGAACATGCATCGTTAAAGTCGTGTCCTAAATGTAATGCATAAAAAGAAAGAATCTGCTCCAGAAAAGGTGTTGTGGTATTTTCCCATAATTCCTCGATTTAGGCGCATGTACCATAGTTCAGAAGATGCAAAACACTTGACATGGCATGATGATGAAAGGATTAAAGATGGCATGCTACGACACCCGGCGGATTCTCCGCAATGGAGGAAAATTGATATTGATTATCTTGATTTCGGGTTGGATCCAAGAAACCTACGACTTGCATTGTCTGCTGATGGATTTAATCCGCACGGCATTCAGAGTAGCTCCCACAGTACATGGCCCGTGATTTTGGCGATCTATAACTTACCTCCATGGCTTTGCATGAAACGCAAATATATGATGTTGTCTTTGTTAATTTCTGGGTCCAAGCAACCGGGAAATGATATTGATGTATACTCGGCTCCGTTAATTGAAGACTTGAAGCTAATGTGGGAGACTGGAGTAGAGGTGTATGATGGGTTCAGAGAAGAAACTTTCACCCTGAGGGCTATGATTTTTGGCACAATTAATGACTTTCCAGCATACGACAATCTATCTGGGTACAGTAACAAAGGTCAGTATGCGTGCCCTATATGTGAAGATAACACTGATTGGATGTGGTTGGAACATGGTAGGAAGAATACGTACTGTGGTCATCGTAGGTTTTTGCCATCTACTCATTCGTATCGACTGTTGAAAAAGGCATTCAATGGGAATATCGAAACCCGTAAAGCTCCCATGGCTTTGACGGGTGAACAACTATTTGAAAAGGTGAGAGGTTTGAACATTAAATTTGGGAAGCCTTTTGCAGGAGAGCTTGCCAAACAGGGGTGGAAAAAAAAGTCAATTTTCTTTGAGTTGCCATACTGGAATTCATTATATGTAAGACACTTCATTGATGTGATGCATGTTGAAAAAAATGTCTTTGAAAGTGTCATCGGTACCTTGCTCAATATGCCAGGAAAGACTAAAGATACCATCAACTCGAGGTGTGTGTATTTCGATCACTCTGCATATTTCTTTGTTTTAGTTGTTAACTATATGTATTTTTTAATAATATAGTTATATCCAATTGTGTTCAGTTGTTTGAATGAATATTGGGGATTGGAACAATCACAGACAAAATGGGTGCCAATAGTGGTAAGTTTGTAATCAATATTCTCATATATTTATTTACATTATTGTTGTCAAAAAAATGTATTAAATTAAATTTAACAATTAACTAATCTTTTGTTTTGTAGTGTCCGAAACAACCAAATAACAATGATTGTGGGTATTACGTAATGAGATTTATGAAGGAAATTATTACCCACAATCAAACGGTTATCCCCAGACAGGTATCTTTACAAAACTCTTTTTTATTTTGATTTAACCATATATTTCAATTCTAATTTTATTTAATTATATAATTTCAGTATTTTCCCGATTGTCGGTGGAAGACATACTCTACTGCACAGCTTGATGAGCTTAGAGGAGAGTGGTGCCATTATGTCTCGCAATTCTTTTGATTTTAGATAGATTGTAATGTTGTAAATTGTTAGAGTTTTATTGATTGGATACATGCATATGAATTGGTTCATGCATATGTAAGTTGCTAACTTGTTTTAATTTAGATACATATTGTAAGTAGCTTGCTAATTTTGGATACATACATGTGAATTGGTTCATGCATATGTAAGTTGCTAACTTGTTTTAATTTAGATACATATTGTAAGTATCTTGCTAGTTTTGGATACATATTGTTAGAGAGTTTGATTTGGATACATTTAATTTGTTAATATTGTAAGTTGCTAAGTTTTGGATATATATAATAACTTGTTAGCTAGTTTGTTTTGGTTTGTGATCATATTGGTGCATTGGGATATATAACTAGTTTATATATATATATATATATATATATATGTTGTTAGTATATAATGGATTGGATTAGTATTAATTGGCTGTATATGACTAGGAAATTATCAAATGTAAAAAGGAAAATACAAAAAAACAAGAAAAAAAGGAAAAAAAAAATTAAACAATGGGCAGCGCTTGGTGTGAGAAGCGCTGCCCATTCACCTAGTGCATATAGCAATGGGCAGCGCTTGGTAAAGGGAAGCGCTGCCCATTGCTAAACGTGCTTGGTGAATGAGCAACGCTTGGTGGGAGAAGCGCTGCTCATTCACCAGCAATGGGCAGCGTTTTCCTTTACCAAGCGCTGCCCATTGCTATACGCGCTAGGTGAATGGGCAGCGCTTCTCCCACCAAGCGCTGCTCATTCACCTTGTGCGTTTAGAAATGGGCAGCGCTTCCCCTTACCAAACGCTGCCCATTGCTAAACGCGCTAGGTGAATGAGCAGCGCTTCTCCCTTCAAACGCTGCCTATGGCTATTAATGAGCAGCGCTTCTCAAACGCTGCCCATTTTTGGGGAGGAATCACCAGCGCCAAATTTAGCAGCACCCAGAAACGCTTCCCATGGCTAAAAAAAACGCTGCCCATCCCCAAATCTGTTGTAGTGGTGGGGTGTTACATACTATGTGACTGCATCTAATCTATCGCTCATCTGGAATGATCATAGACTTCCTTCTCTCCTTCCAGAGGACTCAAACAAGGGGATCCCCTATCCTCATACCTCTTTGTTATTTGTATGGAGAGTCTATCTCATGCTATTTTACAGGTTGTATAGAAATGTTTGGAAACCAGTGAGCATCTCTAGAAATGGGCTAGCTCTTTCTCATTTGTTCTTCGCTGATGATGCTCATCTTTCCTCCAAAGCCCGAGCAAGTCAAGCAACTACTATTGAAGGTATTTTGACTAATTTTGCTAATAGAACAGGCTTATGTGTTAATGATCAAAAGTTGAGATTTTTTCTCTACTTCAACTAGGAGAAGTAAGGTTGATTCTATTGTTTCTATTACGGGCATAAGGCAGACTACTTCTCTTGAGAAACACCTCGGGTTTCCTATTATACATGGTATGCGTAGCAAAAGAGACTATGAATTTCTAGTTGATAAAATTCAAAATACTTCTTGGAAAAACAGGTTATTAAATAAAGTTGGCAGATTAGCTTTGGTTCGATTAGTCTTATCATCTATTCCAACCTATTATATGCAACTGTCTTGGCTGCTTAAATCTATTTGTGACCATATTGATAAAACCTCCGGGAACTTCCTTTGGAAAGATAATAATGACAAAGGTATTCATTTAGTTGGTTGGGCTCAAATAACTCAACCTAAGGATAATCTGAATATTCTGAATTCTATTTCAAGAACACTGGTGTGTCTCAATACTAACATTCCTGATGGTTTTACTTGGAAGGGTAATCTGGATGGTACTTATTCTGCAAAAGTAGGTTACTTGTGGCTCACAAACTCGAATACTCTTGAGGATAGGAATACCGACTTAGCCTCTTGGAAGTGGATTTGGAGATTACCTGCTCCTGAGAAAATCAAAATTTATATATGGACAGCTTACCATAGTCCCAACTAGATTGATGCTTAACAATAGAGGTGTGCTAAGTATTGCTTTATGTCCTAGATGCTTGTCAAATGTTGAGAGCATTTTGAACTGCCTAAGGGATTGCTTGTTTCCTTGACAGATTTAGATATCCCTTGGTTTTGATAATATAAACTTCTTCACGGAGCAAGACATCTCGAATTGGCTTCGGCCAGGCGTGGCTGGTATTAATAATAATGTGTTTGTGGCAGCTTGCTGGTGGTGCTGGAGGGCAAAGAATGACATGTGCATGGTAAATGAAACTATTTCTTCTTACCAGGTTAAGATCCAGGTTTATAGTTCTGCTAATCTGCATGCTAAAGCTTTTGCAATTAAAGTGGCGGGAACTACTGTGGAGAATAAGGTATCTTGGCATTCTGAAGGAGGGCAATATGTGATTCACAATGTTGATGGGAGTAGTCTAGGGAATCTAGGTCCTTCTGATTATGGTGGTGTGTTGCGCAGTCAAATGGAGACTGGATATATGGTTTTGCAGAATCTGTTGGTACATCCGTAATTCTCCATGTAGAATTATTAGCTATTTATCATGGTTTATCGAAAGCATGGGATCAATGACATATCGATATCATTTGTTATTCGGACTCACTTATTTCCCTTCTGTTAACTGGGAATGAGGTTAATACTTGACACCACTTTGCTTCCATGATCTCTAACATTAAGGACTTGGTGGAGAGAGATTGGACTCTCCATTTCAAGCATACTATGAGAGAAGCTAACTCGATTGCAAATTTGCTAACAAAGCGATGCGTGAACTAATTTTTGTGAGCGGTTATGTTTGCTAGGAGTCGGCGTTTATATTTTTGTTATTTTTTTCCTGTTTTGTTTTCCTTTTATTTCTCTTCGGTTACCAAAAAAATACATGATAGTTTATCTCAAAATGTACTCGATTGATATTTCAAATCACTTTTTGTCAATATATATATATATATATATATATATATATCAAATCATAGTTTTTTGACCGAATATTAAATCACGGTTGATGATAATAATTTCGTAAATCACAAATACAATATGAATTTATATTGACCAGAAAATATAGATATATTGACCGAATAATTTCTTAAAATTCAAGTTAGGTTGTTGCACTGCTAATTTTGAACCTAGAAAAATCCGCGACATTAAAGATGATTTAACAAAAAGATAACAAAATATTTTAAAAATTAATTAATATCACGTTTTAAAATCTACAGAATAACAAACAAATCCTAGTATCTCTCCAATCAGTTTTGTTAAGAATCACTTGAGGATCCAATCCACAATTAACTTCTCTAAAATTCAGTATCTCAATCACCTAACCTCATTGGCAAGTGCTGGCCTATTAAAGGGTAAGGATATCATAGTCATTCAACATTTGAAACCAAACCAAAGTACCAAACCACCTTCATATCACCACAGAAGTAGCAACAAAAACAACAACGTTGTATTGTACACTACACTCTCTCTCTCTCTCTCTCCACACCACCCTTCTTCACCACCCTTCTATATACAAGACACACAAGAACACGAGAAAAATCACTAAGGGTTTTTGGTAACAACAAAAATACATTGTGCCCCACTTCACATCACGTGTAACATCACTTTCTCTAAAATTTCTATATATAATCGTTCGTTCCAGCTCACATTGTTTTCTCAATAGTGATCAATTACAAGAATGGCTTAACTATCTGGGGTTTTCTTTTCAGGTATCAACACTGTCTTTCTCTTAATTATTATTATTATTATTATCAATGGCGTTGCTTTTGACTAGTGGGTTGGTCTGGTTCATGGGGCATTATAAAAATATGATCTTTTTCTTGTTTGCCTTTTTGGGTTTTCTTGATTTTTCACTTATGACGTTTTGGGGTCAATTGGGGTTGCTTTGGTCTTCTTTGTTACCCGCTTTTTTTGATAAAAAGGTGGTCGGGTTTATGGGGTTGACTAGACTAAGCAGAAAGATAATTGTTTTTCTTTTGATGTTTTCTCTCAAATTTTGATTTTGTTTAATGTTATTGGTATTGGGGGTTATTTATTTATGTAAAGAAAGGTTTTTTTTTGGATTGTATGTAAAGTAAGATTTTGGGGGAAGGGTTTATGGTCGGTGTGTTGAGATAGGTTAATATGGTAACTTTTGCTGTGATCAAATTGGATTTTTGATTTGATTGAATTGTTGTTGATGAAGGTCTATTCTTGATAACAATGGTTGAAATTTTAGGGTGATCAAGGGTTTATGTACTGATTTCTGGGTAGAATTTTCTAAGATTCTGTTAGCCATTCACTCATTCGTACTAAATTTTCATTTTTGCTGATTGATAGTAAGTACATGATAATCAGATTTTGGCATTATTACCATTAATGATTTCAATAATGTTATACTGATTTTGGAAAGTTGTTCTTCCTTTATAGTTGGAGGCTTCTAGCTCATTCTATTCGCTTCGTGAAAAATCTTCAATTTCTGTTGAAGGTAGGGGGGACCTTCATAAAAAGTTCATCATTGTGCTCTGGCATTAGATTGGAAGTAACAATGGTAAGCTTGAGAAGGCGCCGACTTTTGGGACTATGCTCAGGTAAATTCGTCTGTTCTTGTCGAAACAAGATAAAATGATGCCTTTGGTGGTCTTCAGTTTGCTACATGAGTTGTATCTTAATCTTATGTTTAATTGACGCTGTTTGTTAACTCGATTGGGGCTTTACAGGAAACAATTCCTTTGTCACTCCACTTCCTCTACACTGTGAGAATCTAGCTTGTAATCAAAATTCAAGTCAGCTTGGTATTCCTAGGAGCGAACAGTCTACGGTTTCAGATATTGCAAGCGTCCTGGACAGCGCAGGAACACAACAACTACTTGTAATGTTTTGCTGCTTTTTTTAATTTTCTGCAATGGTGATAGTTGAGGTTGTCGGTCTTATTGATATGTAGTTAGGTCTTCATTTATTTTGCATTGTGTTTGAATCAGGTAAGTATCAGTGTCATTCAGACATAATTTCTCTAAAATTATGATATATTTCTATTTTTTAATGTATAGTTGCATACCTAGTTGTAGTATTAGGTTAGGAAAAGAACGTCCTGAGAGACACAATCTAGTAGTAAAACACATGTTACTAATGCTGTGTAGACACCGAGAAAACGGGTTCGAACCCGCAAGGCCGCAACGCTCAACTTTCCCCTCTCCTTAATCCCCTAGTATCATCAACACATAAAAATATGTTGGACGAAAGCATGTTATAGAAGTGATCATAGTGTATATTATGTTTCTTGTCTTATCCAACTAATATCACCGCGTAAATCAATTAGCATTGTTTTAGCATTGTTTGAAATGATGTTTTCAGAAATCAGAACAGATGTTTACCATGATAAGATTGGAAAGTTAATCTATGTTCATGTCTTTGATTGCCAGGACTTGTACTAAAACTCTTTTTTGTCTGTGTTTACCAGAATTCCCAGAATACCGTTGTGAAAGACGAATCAGGATCATCAAATGTATCTGGTTCTAGCCTGTCTAAAGAACAACCTAGTCAACAAAACCTAGGTTTGTTGTTTCACAAACATATCTCTTTTTATTATTGCTAGTTATATTTGATTTTGTTTATAGATGTTATTTCCTTTACAAAAAGATGTGTCATTTATGTCCTTTTTCACTTTCTAATCTACCTCATTATTTGTCCTTGTTTGTAGGTGATGTTTAATTTCTTTCCCCATATATCCGGATATAAAAATCTGAAAAAGTTTATTTGTCCATGTTATTTTCATCATCTAATCATTACATATATTACCTTTTAAATATTAACTGCAATGAATATATTCACTTCATTGAAAATCCCTTGAATTTTCTGTTAGGTCTGTTTGGCTATATTTGTTTGTTACTTATTTTTAACCTGCATTTTTTCAGGGCCTCCTGTTAAACGCAGAAAGCCGCATTCAAGAAAACAAAGAGATAATCAAGAACCATGCTTAATGAGAGGGGTGTATTTAAAAAATATGAAGTGGCAAGCAGCAATAAAGGTTGACAAGAAACAGATCCACCTAGGAACTGTTGCATCACAGGAAGAAGCTGCTCATTTATATGACAGGTAGTAAGACACTGGACACGAGACAGATACGGACACGCAGACACCGGTTTTAGCTCATTCACTATATTAACTATGACTTACTTACTATGTGTGTTATATTTATCTTCAGGGCTGCTTTCATGTGTGGGAGAGAGCCGAATTTCGAGCTTCCGGAAGAAGAAAAGCTGGAATTAAGTAAGTTCAAATGGGAAGACTTCTTGGCAGTAACTCGACAGACAATTAACAGTAAAAGTAATTTTCTTTTTACTCCAACTATTTCATATCTTTTTCAAGACAATCTTTTTACTTGAATTTCAATAGTTGTTCACTTGTTCCATGTATAATGTTGTAGAACAAAAGAGAAAGCATAGTCCTGGACTGCGTAATAAGGTTGACGACGAAGCTTCGTTGCAACAACGAGGTAATTGTGACAGTAAGCAAGGAGTTAGCGACTTCTCTGGTAGTGGCGACGCGGAGCAAGAAACAGCCGTGTCTAGAAATTACATGATTCAGAATGAAGTTTGTGGTGGAAATCTCCGGTCTTAGAAGTTCAATTTTTTCTATCAGATTCGATCTCAATTATATTATTTTTAAGATAGTCATAATACTACTACAGCTGAGACTAATAAGTAGTATATGCACCATTTCTTCAAACTTGTAGTGGAAAATGAAGATTTTTTTTTTTTTTTTTGAGATTTAAAATGAAGATATATTTATTTATTTATTTTATATATGGTTATCTATGTACCATAAGGTGCATGAACATATTGTTTCTAAATAGAATTTTTTTTTGAAGTTGTTTGTTGCATTGCTTTTCTCTTTCCTTACATTGTACCATAAAGTGCACTGCCATTTTTTCCTATTATTGCAAGTCGTATAATATTTAGTTATTTACAATTCGGTCCTTTTTTAACTAAAAGGAGAGTAAACGTTAAGCATTTGTTTGGTGAAATGGGAATAGGATCTTCTGCTGTTCCTGAATTTAGGTAAAAAATAGTGATTCTCTTTTTACTTTTTTCCTATTCTCTTTTTGATTGCTGCAAAAAAAAAGCTTAAACGAAGACCTTGCAGTCAAACATAACTGCAAGGGATTGTGATTCGGTGAAATGACCTTTTTGTTTCTTCGCTTTCCAATAATTGGAAACTATCTCTTCCTGCTTCCAATTCCCCTCGACTAGTGTGGTTTTTTTAACCATTATCACTACCCACGGAGTGTCCCGATGTCGTTAACGAAAGACTAATAATCACTCGTGCTTAGGATCAAATTTCGCACTGGCCAACACCGAGAGCACCGAGTCAACCCCTTATGTCCTAAATAGATTAAGCCACTAGGCCAACAGGGTTGGGTACCTTGTTTTTAAATATACCATTAAAAAATCCAATTTCTATTTCAACATGTTATATGTTATATACCTAATGAAAGAGCACATACAGTCAGTTTATAGTCTTTAGACCTTTTTATTTTTCATCCTAGCCGTTCACATTAACCCATGGAACATGATGATTCACAAATAGATCTTTTATTTCATTGGGCAAGAGGTCTTAATTTTATGAGACGTTTCCAAATTCTTTTATTCGCCAAGAGGTTGTTTTTCTTTGCTGTTACTCTGGGTTCACTTTATAATCGGCAATGCAGTTTTAATTTTATTGAATAACTGATATATTTAGTCTATAATGTAGATCAGATATATCAGTAATTCAGTATAACAAAAAAATATATCAGTTATTCAATAAATCTAAAACTACATTGACTCTTTTAAAGTGATAAACACTTAAAAGTATTACTTAATATCTATAAGTATACATGTGAATTTGCGTCAAAAAAAAAAAAGTATACATGTGAATGAATGCTCTTTTGTAGCTACTTTTTTGTGTAGTATTTTAAAAAAATTCACTCAATTAAAGTGAACTTTTAAATATTTTAATAGTTTATCAAATTATATTTAAATTTCATTAACGAAATACATAAAATATACAAGCAAATTAAATTAAACTTAGTATTACTAAACGAAACATAGTAAGATATGTATATAAATAATGAAGCCATAAAAAAATTGGAAAGTTTCTATTTCAAATAAAAATAATTTTTAAAATTCAATATTAATATTATTTTTTTTTAAAAAAATAATCTAATTCAATCAAAAGATTAGGTTTAATCTAATTCAATCAAAATTAAAATAAAATAAAAAATTGCTGCGCCGGAGGGATAGGCATTGGCCTAGGGGTTCCAATTGAGGAGGAAGAAAGACAGAGGCTTCGTTTGTTTCCTTCCATTTCCAAGTCTCACTTACTGTGCAGTTCAGCAAAATGCAATTCCACCATAACTAACAATAAACCCTTCAATCGTTAACGATTTTGAGGGAAGAAGCAAATGGAATCTTCTGTGAATCAACAACAAACGCCAGAAAATGGAGAACGAATTCCACCCCCTTCTTCCTCTCATACCTGGAAAAATCGAATCATTATTCCAACCCTCCTTGCAGGTTCTCTCTCTCTCTCTCTCTCTCTCTCTCTCGACTAAGAGTAATTTCTAATGATCTTTGTGACTGTTTGGAACAGGTGTTACTGGTGCTGGAGCAGGATTACTCTCAAAGCATAGAAAAAGTCTTGGTCTTGCTAATGTTTCTGCTAATTATGCCGCTAATTTTGCTATTGTTGCTGGCTGCTATTGTGGTAACTGTTTGATTTTATTTTGATAACTGTCTTTGTTGTTTTAGCTTTGAGAATTTGTTGTCCTAATTGAATTTGATGATGGTGATTGCGTTTAATTAATGCTGTGTATTTTGAATCTTGTGATTGTAGTGATTTGCTATTGTTTTATGTGGATTTGAATTTGGTATCTTGGATTGTTTTTAGGTTATATTATTATGTTATGACTTAGGGGGGAGAGAGAGAGAGAGAGAGAGAGATTTCATTGCTGAGAAATGTCATTACCTGTGCAAGGGGTTGACCATAACACATTGATATGTTTTATTTCAAATTTTCATATTCTGTTTTCAGTAAGATACACTTACTAGTTTACACATAGTTAAGGAGATATTATTTGAGTTGTTTTTATGTAACTATCAAAAGAAATCACAGCTTCTTTGTTAGTGAAATGCCTTGTGTCATTGATCTGAAGTCTGAACTTGCCTTGACTTTAGTTTGTTTGGGTAACTCCATTAGTAAATGTCTCCTCTCAAGAAGTGAAAGTTGTTACATTGTTCTCTAGGGTGCTGCTTATATTTGTAAAGTACCCTTGCCAATGCCCTTGTCGAGAAATTTGCCCATATAACTATGTTCTTGATTAGTTGGTTTTTGGTGAACATTGGAACGTGGGGAATATCATGTTTGTTTGTTAGTCTGATTTTTCATGTTACCTCACACATCAAACATTTTGATGAGGTAGATAGGTAAACTTTGGCTGTATCTAAAATGTATTAGAACAGCGGTCGTCCTTCAATCTGCTCTCCAGCCATAAAATTTAGGGTTTACCGCCCCACACCGCTATCCGAGATTGACAACTATGATCCGATTGGAAGTTTGTTTGTGTAGGAATAACATATGAATTAGAAGCAACAGACTTCTCTAAATAAAAGGATATGGCCCAGGAAAGGGTCTGATCCATTTTGGATCTATCGTAGGCAGCCTTATCTTGCATTACAAGAGATTGATTCCACCGCTCAAACCTGTAACCTTTCAATCACACGGCAGCAACTCGAACCGTTGTGCTAAATATTAGGTTTTCATAACAGCCTTACCTGTCTGACAGACAGACAATTCTAAATATTAAGGAAAATGTTTTTAAGTTTTCTAGGAATGAGAAAAAGAATGAGATTTCCTATTAGCTGAATTATATTCTTCAGATTTCTTTCAGAGATTCTTCATTTGAGAAATCCAAAATTAATTCTTCCTAGTCATGAAAAAACGGCCAAAGAAAGCAGAAAGAATGTAACCAGGGTGCAATGGATGTAGCTCCAGCTTCCGGAGTAATTAATTTGACGCAAAGGAAGGCTGTTACTTGAGAAATAGTTGGTTAAAATACAGTGTTAATTTTATAAAGTGCACCATAGGTATAGATAAAATAAACTAACAAGTAATAACTCATTGCACGGCATGTCCATAGGATTGCATGTAGTGAATATTAATAAAAAATAAAATGGCAAAACTATGAATTTAACTTTGTATTAGATCAGTTTTCTGTCATTGTATTTTATGGAAGTGGTGATGGGGCAGACCCAAATGTATAAATCATGTCAATATTTTGGATTGAACTGGAATAGTTGTCTAATTTGTTAGGGGCACGTGAATTTGTGATTGCAACTAGGAAAACAGGACCTGAGGATCTTTGGAGCTCTGCAATAGCAGGATTTGGATCCGGTGCTCTTCTTGGCCGTCTGTATGGTATTGTTCTATTTTATCTCCTTTCTTCTCGACGCCTGCTTGTGATTTTTGTTGGTCATATAAATATTTGCTTCATAATTTTAGTGATTAATAGTTACAAGTACAAGAATCACAGTGTTGTGTTAATTTATGGAATTTTAGGTGGTCAAGTTGGTGCAGTTCGATACTCTTTCATTTTCGCTGCTGTGGGGACAACAACAGATTTTGCAATCCTGAAATTGAAAGATTTTTTGAGAGATTACAGTAAAACAATATATGAAGATATTGAGAATTCAAAGAAGAGCGGAAATTGGTTAAGGCTGCCTAAATGGTTCCCAATTCACGTACTCGACGAGGGAGAACTTGCTGCAAAACGAGCTCAGGAAGAACAGTTTCTTGCACAGAGAGCAAGGATTCGTAGCCTAAAGGAAGAAGATTCATGAATAAGCAAGGATTTTGTATACCCAATTGCTTATTTTTATAGTTTGTAATAATAATGTACTTCTCAAGCTGATGGGCATTTGAGTTCAATCTTCAGCAGAGATTTTGGAAGTGTTAAAGATTAGAGATTTCAGTTTCTCTCAATATAAGAACTCTAAATCCATATTTTATTTTTAAATGAAAAGTTATCCTTCTTAGCCATCTATATCTTCGCATTGAAATGATAGGGGCAAAACTTGGTATTCCTTTCCAAACATTTTCTCCTTCCTTTTTGTTAGTCTCTATGTCAAAATGCAGTTTTCACACAGATATATTCTAATATCATATATGTTATTATCATGAATTAATCTAAACAAATATTTGACATTATATTAATTTGGGTTAAATATGTTTTTGGTATTTATAAAATTTGAAAATTTTGTTTTTAGTCTTTATAAAAATTTTCATTCACTTTTAGTCCCTATATTTTTCCCACGTTAATGCTTTTAGTCTCATGACTTTTAATAACGTTTTTTTTTGGGCTTTTTAATAGCGTTTCTAAGTATTATTAAAAGTCGTAATGGACCAAAAACATTAATGGAGAAAAATGTGAGGACCAAAAGTGGGTGAAATTTTCTAAAGATACTAAAAACAAAATTTTATAGGGACAAAAAATTTAACTCTTTAATTTTCAACAAAACAAATAACTCACACCAACTAATGTAACCAATCTTGTCTTGTCTTGAAATATATAGCCACTTTGACCTCACCTAATACATTAGAAATACACGTCAAAAAAAAATACATTAGAAATTGATAATACCAAAAAATAAAAAATTCTCACACTCACCTTATTCTACTAGTCCACCAATAAATTTTCCCATTGCTTCCCACCAACTAATGTAACCAAAAGGGTTTTTTTTCCTCACACCAACCATTTCACCCCATACCCCCACAAAATAGTGAAATCCGAAAGTACCGCTCCACCATTGAGCCGCTTTGATTTACCTAATAAAAGATAAATCCGTGTTTGGTTTTTTTTTCCCAAAACGGATTTATCTTTTATTAGGTAAATCCATTTTTGTTATTTTTAAAAGCGGATTTGCCTTAGGTGAGGGTTAAATCCGTTTTTGTTATTATACAAAGTAGATTTACCAGTTGTTAATAAATCCGCTTTGAAAAAATTCAAAGAGGATTTATCTAATAAATAGGTAAATCCGCTTTTTGTATTAAAATTAACAGTTTTTTATTTAAATTTTTTAAGAAAGGTTATAAAAATACTACTAAAAATCCGTTAAAGAGTCAAAACTAATCTAAAAATTATAAAAACACCACGAAAAATCTAATAAAACCAAAATAAGGTTATGCAAATTTTTTAAGATTTTTTGGAGATTATGAAATATTAAAAAAAATTAATAAAAAAATAGTAAATGATGGAATTTGGGATTTTGAGCCACCTATTTCGAAAGAAGACCCTTCTTAGGAGTCTTGATTCTTGATATTTTTTCGGATTTAATGGCTGTGGTTTCATTACAATTCGAGTAGGTAAGTTCGAGCGAATTTTTGAGCTGGGGGTAAATCTGAGCGAATTTTTGAGCTGGGGGTATTTTTGGGTTTTTCAAATTTTGTGGGCGTAAATTCTTAAATGGCGGGGGTAGAAAAAACCCAAATAAAAGTCAGGATCCTGGGGCTCACAATGCGCAACGATAGCACGACTATCCCCAACATTCATCACATAACCAATAGACATGATCCTTGTTCAAAACAAAACTAATCTGCTGCACCAAATCTAAACAAAACTAATCTCATAAAAAAAGGGAACCTTGTTCATCTTCTTCATCGGCCACACATAATTTCCAAATCCAAAATGAATCAGCAACCCCAAAATGATAACACCGACACCCATTTTGCAAGGTACCTAAAAATGGGTAAACCTTTAAAATACAATAAACTGAAAATAAAATGCTCCTTTCGAGGGGAGAGCCTCCTTTAAGAAGAAAATAAAAAAACTCTTAATATTCTTTTTCATTGATGGGTTTGCCTTTTACATTCAATGTATATATAACACTTCAAATACATAATGTGCCAAAAAGATAAAGAATCTAATGACTAACTAAAAGACAAAATAGTAAAGTGAGAAATGATGACTCATATGCCTCTAGAAGCTTCTAGATATTTCTTCTTGGGTTCATTGATATTTGGGCTTATTTATCTTGGGTTGGGTTATTACACATTTTCCCAAAATGCACACCACCAAATTCTAATGTACTAATTGATCGAAACTTGTAAGGATAGCAGAATTTGAATCTGTTTTGAATCTGAGTCGTTGATTGGAAAAGTTTCTGTTTTTCTTCTTATGAGCTTTTCTAGAAGAACACATTGGGGTCTTCAATCAAACAAGGTAGAGAAAGAGAGAGAGAGAGAGATAAGAAGAAGCAAGGGGAGAGAGAGAGAGATAGAGAGAGAGAGAGAATATGGGAAAAAATATCGAGTTCTGATTTTTGGTCTGTTTTTTTCTCTTTTTATTTCTAGCATATAGCTTATGTACGTAATAAGTTGAGGATATGGCAATGACATGTGGCAGCCAACACATAAAAATTGCCATATAACCAATGCCACGTCTATGCGTTAGTGAAAACTAACAACAGGGACCAAAAGTACAAACAGAAAATAATATAGGAACCAAAAGTGCATAAAAAAATTTAGAAGGACTAAAGACAAAATTCTCTATATTTATAGGGAACAGAAACATGTTTAACCCTTTAATTATTGGCTTTATGTATTAAAAGCTATGTATTCATAATGGGAAGCAATGGGGAAATTTATTGGTGGATTGGAGTGTGTGAGAGTTTTTATTTGTGTTATCTTTTTCTAATGTATTAGGTGGGGTCAAGGTGGCCTATATTTCAAGATTGGTTTGATTAGTTGGTATGAGTTATTTGCTTTGTTGAAAATTAATCTAATGTTCAATATTTGATTAGATCCATGATTGAAGAATTTCATGTTAGGTTCCACTATTTTGAAAATGAGACCCATTTAATTAATGAGACTCACGTGAAATTTATTCTATCATTGAGAGAGTGTTGGAGAGAGAGTGTTAAAGAGTATGCTGCTAGTACTTCTCAAGAAAGAGAAGGACTTCGCGTAAAAAGTTTAGAAACAGAAGACAAGAAGAAAGAAAGGGAAGGCGTGGAAGAAAAGGAAGAAGGGTGACAAAGATGATGGTTTGAAGGAGAAGAAGATAGAAGCTATAGGACTCCCAATCTTGAAGTATGCATGGAAGGAATAGAGGAGGGAGTTTGATGAAAATTAGGATTTTCGCCCATGAAAGATGAAACTGAAAATCAAATTTGGGTTCTCTTCCTCTTTGCTTTGAGATAACATAGATCAACCAATGAAGGTTGCCTCAGTTAGCAAGGAGTTGACTCATTTCTCACAAATGGTATGAGTTCAACTCCCACTGTCGATGTCAGGACTCCTTTGGTTGGTGATCTATAAATACATCTGTTAGCGCTCAAAGAGCTGCGATGCTTGCCTTGACCCTGGTGAGCCCCCGGATCCCAACTCTCCTAAACTTTCTAATCTAAAAAAAATAAAAAACCCCTTCAAACCTCTGTTAGGGTTTGCTTAGATTTCTATTGTAATATTGATGGGTGGGTTGAGGGTGAAAAATGTTTTGCTTGTGTGTTAGAGAAAAAATAGTTTTGGATTTCCTAGCTACAAGGTAATTGTTAAATGTTGTGTGTTGCATGTTTAAATCTTGCTCAAAAGTTGGTACATTTACAAGTTATTTGTTTTTTTTTTGATAAGCAAATGTTAGTGGGGGGTGGGGGAATGTTGGTTTTCGGGTTTGAACCCTGGACCTCCTTCTTGCAACTTTGTAACTCCTTTATATCTTTTAACTCACCAACTGAGCTACCTTCTTGGGACTTACAAGTTGTTTGTTGATTTTAAGTGTGAATATGTATGGAGTGAATTCTTTTTATTTTCTGGTTTAGTTATTGAATATGGTAAAACATTAGTAGAAGCCTACAGGTACTTGCATACTTAGATAAATAAGAGGATATTTTTAAAGTTGTATGTGGGTGAACTTGGATTTTTAAAAAATTCTGCATAAATAAGTTTTAGTGCGTGATTTTTTCTGAATTGTTGGCTTTGAATTTTAATACGGGACAAACTATTATGTTAGTATATGTGAGCTGACTATCTCTAATAAAATTGTAAAAATTATCTAAATTCATTGACTTTCCTAGTTTATACTGGCGACTGGTCCTCAAACCCGTATTTGAAATATTGTTGGTGTTTTGCTCATATCATTCTCCCAAAAGATCCTTTTGAAATGATTTATAAACCATTGAAAACTATAAAAAGTTTATACAAAATAGACTCTAAAATGGATTATTTTCATTAAGTATTAATTGAGAAAACTTACTTGTAAAGAATCAATTTGGTCCTTTAAGCATGTAATCTAGTTTCATTTTGGTCCTTTGTGTTGTGTTATTAAGTGAACTCAACCCAAAAATTTTGAAAAGCCGAGAAGACATCATTTGAATTACATAATTAAGATTAGATCAAAACACAACTTAAAAGACAGACTTAAAGATAAACAACACAAAAAACAGATCAATATTCTTTTAATTAACTACAATGGAACTTTAAAAAAACTTAGAGGACCTATTTGAAAAATACTTAGATGACCTCTTGGAAACCATATAAAAACTTAGAGGACAAAAATGTCGTGATAGTAAAACTTCATTTCTGCGATAATGGTGAAAATCCTATAAATATAAATATGAGTTTGAGCTGCGATTTTGGGAGTTGAAACTGCGAGAATGAGAATGAGATCTATTGCTGTGAAATGAAGCCATGGCTGATGCGAGTTTGAAAAGTTTCTTTTAACTTTAGAGATTTAGGGTTTGATTTGGGAAGAAAAATGGAAAGAAGAAGATGTCTTAAATAATTATATCAATAAAATCCACATCGAATAAGTTTTTACCACTTAATATTACCCGTTGCAGATGCCACATTAGCACGTAACATACACATCATCATCCGTTAACTCAGATGGACAAAGTATACAAAAAAAGACTTACGTGTAACAAATTTGAAATTTGAGAGGTCAAATTAGAAAAAGTAATTTAAAAGACAAAAGCGAAACCAATGGCAAAATTGTACTTTTGGCCAAGGTTGTCAAAACCGGACCGGACCGGCCGGTCCCCTATCCGGTCCAAATGAACCCAAGAACCGCCTGGGGTGAAAACAGGGAATTGAACCGGATAACCGGCTGAAAACCGGGAACCGGACAGGAAACCGGCCAAAAACCGGGGAACCGTGCAGAAAATCAGATTTGGTTTATTTTCCTTAAAAATGGTATACCAAGTTGATTTTTGGAAAAAAATGATAAATGATGTTGATTTTTGGTATATGAGATATTTTTTATCATTTTTTATAATTAAATTGATGTAGTAAATAAATAAATAATTAAAAAATAAATGTGTACACTAATATTACTATGAGAGTATTTACATTATAGTATCTAATTATCTATGATTGTTGAATATTATAGTTTTATTATGTCATATTATGATTCTTTTTTGTTTTTTATCCTTTATATATTGTAAAAAATATATTAAATAATCTATTTAGTTAATTCCAGTTCAACCCCCGATTCAACCGGTTGAACCCAAGAACCCCTCTTCCGGTTCAATGTCCGGTCCGGTTTTGATTACCTTGCTTTTGGCCCTTTATGTTTGGGGTTTGTGTCAATTTGGCCCTTTATGTTTTTTTTCTTCTCGTTTTAGACCCTCAAGTTTTTTTTTTGTGTGTGTCATTTTGGCCCCTGCCGTTAGTTTTTTCTAACGGATGCTACGCTGGCAGTTAACTATTGACGCGGCGTCTTAAATGTCAGGGCTGACTTTGATCTGACTTGGTGATGTGACACATAAGGGACCAAATTGAAACTTAAAAAGAACATAGGGGGCCAAATTGAAACTGAAAAATAAAATTAACAAAAACAAAAAACACTTTCATCTTCTTCCTCCAAACACCACCTCTATCTTCATCTTCTCCGGTAAGCCACCACGAGCCACCACCACCACCACCACAACTCAATCAATCTTCAACTCTTAATCCCTAACATCTCTCCCTCAAACCCAAAACCCCCAATTTCTCAAACTTAATCCCTAACCTCTCATCCACCACCACCACCACCCCTAACCTCTCATCCACCACCACCACCACCCCTAACCTCTCATCCACAACCACCACCTCTGATCCACCCCCACCACCTCTCACCACCAACTACCATTCTAAAATTCATAATATATGTCACTAATCAATTATTTTTATGATGGGTTAACTTCTAAGCATTTAGTGTAAAAATTACACTGGTGATTACGAATTGAATCAAAAATAAAAATAGCTTAGGGGTATTTGATTTAAGTGAACTTTTGGGTTCTAAATGCATACTGATGATAAAAACCAAGTGGGTAGTTTATGCTCTTTTTGTTTAACAATACTTTTACTCCAATTCAAAGTGGAAGAGTTATTACTTTTTGGTGGTGGTGGCGGCTCGCCGGAGAAGATGAAGATAGAGGTGGTGCTTGGAGGAAGAAGATGAAAGTATTTTTTGTTTTTGTTAATTTTATTTTTCAGTTTCAATTTGGCCCCCTATGTTCTTTTTAAGTTTCAATTTGGTCCCTTATGTGCCACATCATCAAGTCAGGTCAAAGTCAGCCCTGACATTTAAGACGTCACGTCAGCAGTTAACTGTCAGTGTGGCATCCGTTAGAAAAAGCTAACGGCAGGGGCTAAAATGACACACACAAAAAACATGAGTGGCTAAAACGAG
This sequence comes from Astragalus glycyphyllos, assembly GCA_963573325.1. NCBI lineage: Eukaryota > Viridiplantae > Streptophyta > Magnoliopsida > Fabales > Fabaceae > Astragalus > Astragalus glycyphyllos. The sequence goes on along the minus strand of OY754307.1, from coordinate 120,002,623 downwards.
AAAAAAAAATATAAAGGGCCAAATTGATACAAACCCCAAACATAAAGGGCCAAAAGTGCAATTTTGCCCAAAACCAATAAGTAACTACTTAAAAGACTAAAAATGCATTTTAGCCAAACTCATTTTTAAGAAACACAAACTCATTTTAAGTGCCCCTCTTTTTGCTTTTGTGTGATATTGTTTTTAATGTAAAAAAATTCAGTTTATTAAAAGACAAAATAATACCAAAAAATTAATATATATGTGAATATTGAAAAAATAAAAATAAAAAATAAAAGGCAAAATTACACCAGGGGACCTTTAATTTATTTATTTGTAACAAGTTGGCCCTTTAAGTTTCTTTTGTAACAAATAGGCCCTTTAAGTTACCCGACGTTGACACCGTTGGCCCTTTTAGTAAAATGTAATATCGTTCATTACATCAAAATACACCAAAATATGTTTGTTTGCATCAAAATACATAAGCTAGAGTAGTCACAATATATAAAGTAGCATTACATCAAAATATATAAGCTAGAGAAATCATTAAAAGGGCCTATTTGTTACAAAAAAAACTTAAAGGTCCATCTTGTTACAAATAAATAACTTAAAGGTCCTCTAGTGTAATTTTGCCAAAACAAAAACTTGATACCAAGACAATTATTAGAGGGTGTTCAAATTTCCCAGAATCTCATTTCTAATAATAAGAGTTGGTAGGAAGAGTAATTGGATTTGGATCCCACTTTAAAATTTCAGATTCGAATTTTGAGTGTGACAAAAACTTTGTTTGGAGGGTAGAATCACAGAAATCAGCAAAGCTAGGTATACACGTGGTCAATCAAGTTCCTCGGCGTATTAATCACTGACTAAGTCGATGGATACCGCGCACCAATAACACGATAAAAAAAAGATTATTTGACTTGACGATATGTACTATTATATTATTTTATTTGAAACAAAGGACATGTATATTATTGAAAGGTAAACACAGTTTTTTTAGGCATAACACAGAGTATTCTTGAGGGCAGTCATTTCATACATGCAACCAGGATAGAGAGAGACACTATATAGTATTTCCCCCCAGCATTATTTTATTTTACAAAAGAGGTGATATGAAAGGTGAAAGGTGATATATGAAAGAGGTGATAGAGAGAGACACTACTCACTTCAATAATATGATGATGTAAAAATCTCTTTTTCAAACATACTCACATTATTTATTGGAATTATAAGCAAATCGAATTTTTATATATAGCAGCACAATATGGGTGTTTTAGGATATGCTTCATATGGATTTGTCCAACTAATATGATGTAAAAATCTCTTTTTCAAACATCCTCACATTATTTATTGGAATTAGGAAATCGAATTTATAAATATGGCAGAACAATATGGGTGTTTTAGGACATGCTTCATGGATTTGGTCCAATTAATTAATAGGATGCAGAAATCTCTTGTTCAAATATCCTCACTTTATTTATTGGAATTAGGAAATCAATTTTTTATATATAGCATAACAATATGGGAGTACCTAATAGTACTTGAATGAGATGATATGAGTATCTTCTAGCTTAACCAAGGTCCTGAGTTCGAATTCAGCTTTGTGCATGCATGCAACAATGTTAAATCTCTTGGGGGAGAGCTTTGCCGGCAGGGGCGGACCCACAGCATGATGAGGGGTGTCAGCTGACACCCCTGATTTTTTTTTTTGCATTTACCACCCCATATATTTTTTTGACACTCCTGATTTTTTTTTGACACTCACACCCCACACCACTCAGTCTCTCACTCTCTCCTCTCAGAAACGTGAAACGTGAAACAGAAACACGGTGTCTTCTCTCTTCAGCGTTAAACCAAATTTTGCGTTTCCTTCTTCTCTCTTCCAGCGACCACCACCAGTGCACCACCGTTGACGGCGACGACCGACGCGACAACCACCACCAACGACGCGACCTCTCTTCTCTCTTCCTGGCTCCTGCCTCCGGCGACCTCTCTTCTCTCTTCTCTCTTCCAGTCTTCCTGCGATTTCATCTTCAATTTGGTAAGCCTTAAACCCTAATTTTGTTAAAGCCCCAATTTGTTCTATCCCCAATTTTGTTAAATCCCTAATTTTGTTAAATCCCCAATTTAATCCCTAATTTATACACTAGTACACTACATACATGATGCTGAAACACATGGGCATTAATCCCCAATTGATTTGGACCAAAATGATACTATATGTAATATGGCATTAATTGTTAGTATTTGATTACTGGGAATCCTTAATTAATTTGGATTGTTAGCACTTAGGAACAACTGAAATCATTTGGTATTAGTATTACTATTACAAATTGCAATTGATTTGGTATATGTGGAATCCTCAATTGATTTGGTATATGTGAAATCCCTAATTTATGTTTAATTAGTATTGGTATATAGAAATTGCAATTGTTTAGTGTTTTGGTACAGTGAAACGAAGTCTGTTTTTATTTTTAGGAAGGTCATAGATAAATTTTTAGTAAAGAGACCAAGGTCATCAATTGATGAATGTGGATCAAGCTCACAACAACAACAAGAGCCACGTGTTGAAATTAATTTAGATGAGTTGCCATCGGATCCTGGATTGCGAAGAAAAATTGCGACATATCATCCTAACGATCAAGATAAGATATTAGACATTAGATAATTTCAAATTGGTTTTATCTCAGTGGTAATAATTAGTTGTTAGTCATAACTAATTTCAGTTGGTTAGTTTCATTTTTCTGTTAATTAGTTCAGGTCCTAAACAGTGTATTTAAAGACTTCTCTCACCCTGTACAATTCAGTTAATCAGAGTTCATTTCCCTCTCTGATTTTGCAATGGAATTCACAGTTTTCCTTTCTCTGAGATTGAGAAGTTAACATGGTATCAGTTGATTCTCCAATTCAGTCTTCCATTTCCGCAACTCACTCCTAGGATTCGCTATCCCAATCCTTTCTGTTCATCGCAATTCATCTTCTCATCACAAGATTCTGCGATTTTGGGTCAATGGCAACTCCAGCGATGACATCAACGGCTAACCAGACCAATCCCTATTCCAACCCGTACCACATCGGTAATTCTGACAACCCAGGTACGGTGCTCGTCTCACACCTCCTCACCGGTGAAGAGAACTATTCTTCGTGGCGGCGATCCATGAAAATCGCGTTGCAAGCCAAGAACAAGTTCGGGTTCATTGATGGCTCCCTGGCCGTTCCCGATGAAAACGACGCCATGTATCAATATTGGTTTCAAAACAACCTAACATCATGGTTGCTTAACTCCATATATCAACTCCACCAAGATTGATATGGAGTTAACATCATGGTTGCTTAAGCAACCATGTATCAATCTTTGCTAACATCATCTATTCATCCACTGCCGCTGAAATGTGGAAGATCTTGCAAGATCAATTCCACCAACCTAACGGCCCTCGTCTCTTCCAATTGCGCCGAGACCTTGTTAGCTGCACTCAAGGAGACTCATCTGTTGGAGTCTACTTCTCCAAGATTCAAGCATTGTGGAAAGAACTACAAGAAGTTCAACCTGATTCGACTTGCTCTTGCACTACGTGTTCTTGCAAGGACAAGACTCAAAAAGAACTCGTGATGGCTTTTTTGATGGGGCTCAATGAATCCTTCAGCTCCACTCGTGGCCAGATTTTGTTAATGGATTCAATTCCCAACATTAACAAAGTGTATGCTATGATTTTACAGGAAGCAAAGCAACAGGAATTAGGGAATGCTCAGTCTGCAGCAGCTACTCAGCAACCTGCTTGTGCTGTTCGTGCACATGATCACAAGCCCAAGGGTCACTCAAAGAAGGAGAGACCTCGGTGCACTCATTGTGGATTGTTAGGGCACACAGCTGAACAATGCTTCAAACTTCATGGCTATCCTCCTGGATACAAGAAGAGTACTCAAGCTTCAAGCACTCCTGCTGCTGCCAACCAAGTCTCTGCACCTGCTGTGAACATTCCTGCAATTCAGTATCAGCAGATGATCACATATCTCCAACAGCAAATGGCACAGGCCAGCAATGACACCTCTACCAATTTGGGTATGATCTTCTCTAGTTTTTTTTAAATATGTTAGTTCAAATCCTTACATTTGGATCATTGATTCTGGGGCTTCCACTCACATCTGTCACTCAAAATGCATGTTTTATGCATATAGTCCTCTTGCTCACAAATATGTCACCTTACCAGATCACTCTAGAGTACCTGTTCTTGGGATAGGCTCTATCTATTTGACTCCCTTTTTTGCCATTCACAATGTTCTTCATATTCCTTCTTTTCATGTGAATTTACTGTCAGTAGGGGTAATTATAGCAGAGGCAAAATACTCAATTTTGTTTGATGACTTCACTTGTACCATACAGGACAAGCAGTCACTGAAGGTGATTGGCATGAGCAAACTCAATGAAGGCTTGTTCCTATATGAAACACAACGCATCCCAAACACTTTTTTTCCTAGAAATGACTTTGTTGTTAGTCATTCAAACATTCATTCTTGTGTAGATTCCTTTACATGTAATTCTGTACAAGTTGCAAATCTATGGCACAATAGACTTAGCCATTTGTCTGATAAAGTGTTGTTTTCCCTTAGCAAGAAAGTTCATTTTCATGTTCCTAAAAGTTACAGTAGTAAAGATTGTAATGTGTGTCCAATTTCTAAATTCAAACGTCTTCCTTTTGAATCCCACAATCATTTCTCAAAAAATGCTTTTGATATTATCCATTGTGACATATGGGGACCATTCCATCAGAATACTCATGATGGATACTCTTATTTTCTAACATTGGTCGATGATTTTAGCAGATTTACTTGGGTTGTTTTACTCAAGCATAAATCTGATGCAACTAACCATATAAAGAAGTTTGTTGCTTATGTTGACACTCAATTCAAAACAAGCATCAAAACTATACGAAGTGACAATGCAAAGGAGCTGGCCTTGACTGATTTTCTTCAAGAAAGAGGGATCCTGCATCAATACTCTTGTCCTCATCGCCCTCAACAAAACTCAGTTGTGGAGCGCAAACACCAACACTTGCTAAATGTAGCAAGATCTTTGATGTTTCACGCAGCAATCCCACTGAAATTCTGGGGAATTTGTGTCACTACTGCAGCCTTTGTCATTAACAGAACTCCTGCCGAGAATCTCAAATTCCAAACCCCTTATGAACTCCTGCTCAACAAACAACCTGATTACAGTGCTCTCAAAATCCTCGGCTGTCTGTGTTATGTCTCCACCATACCTACTCAAAGAACCAAGTTTAGCCCTAGATCAATCCCATGTATATTCATGGGCTACCTAAGTGGGTACAAAGGTTTCAATTGTTACAATCCCACCACCAACAAGTTCATTGTATCAAGGGATGTTGTATTTCATGAAGACATATTGCCCTTCAAAACCCTTGAACCAAACCCTGCCACCTTGCTCAATATCTTTCCTCAAACTATCACTCCTCTTAGTACCACCAATACTAACACATTCACCACTACCAGGGACTCTTCCCCAAACACCAATACAGATACACCTATCATACCCATTCCCATCACTGAAAATGAACCTGAACCAACACTTGAGATTATTCCCCAACCTGAGCCTGCAGATGCTCAGTTAGTCATTCCTGCCACTGCTCCTCCTGCCCTTAGAAAGTCAACCAGACAGTCAAGACCACCATCATATCTCAGTCAATATGCATGCAGCATTCCATACCCTATACAACAGGTTCTCACTTATGACAAATTATCTCCTTCATATAAACAATTTGTCTGCCAAGTATCCACTGTTGTTGAACCAGAGTTCTACCATCAGGCTGTAAAATTCCCTGAATGGAGACTTGCCATGGCTGAAGAACTTGCAGCCCTTGAAAGCAACAGGACTTGGTCTATTGTTTCCCTTCCTAAAGGAAAAACACCAATCAGTTGCAAATGGCTCTACAAGGTAAAATTTAAAGAGCTGATGGGAGCATTGATAGACACAAGGCAAGGTTAGTAGCACGAGGATTTACTCAACAAGAAGGTGTTGATTTCATGGATACTTTCTCCCCTGTGGCTAAGTTGACCACAGTGCGCATCTTACTCACCATTGCAGCTCAAAAACACTGGCACCTATTGCAATTGGACATCAACAACGCCTTCTTAAATGGTGAACTTTCTGAGGATGTATATATGAAGATACCTCTGGGATACCCTGTGCATAACAGAGAATTGGTGTGAAAACTTCACAAGTCCCTTTATGGTCTTCGCCAGGCATCAAGACAGTGGTATGCCAAGCTCTCCTCCACTCTGCAGACCTGTGGCTTCTCCAAAAGCACTGCAGACACCTCATTGTTCACAAAAGGGTCTGATTCTCATCTCATCATCCTCATTGTGTATGTAGATGATATCATCATTGCCAGTCCTAACAGTGACTTAATTACCTCCACCAAGAACTTGCTTGAACACCATTTTAAGTTGAAAATCATTGCAGATGTCAAATATTTTCTGGGGCTTGAAATTGCCAAGTCAGACAAAGGCATACATTTCTGTCAAAGAAAATATGCTCTGCAATTATTGAGTGACACAGGTCTCACTGCTGCCAAACCTGCTACCATTCCCATGGACCCAGGAATCAATTTGTCTGAAAATGAAGGTGAACTGCTGACTGATGCTGCTGAGTACAGGCGCCTGGTTGGGAAACTCATTTACCTCACGATTTCACGGTCTGATATTGCTTATTCTGTCAATAAACTAAGCCAATTCATAAACAAACCTCGTGTTCCTCACTTACAAGCTGTAAATCAAGTCCTAAGATATATTAAAGGATCCCCTGCTCAAGGTATCTTCTTCCCAGCTACCTCTACTCTCAAACTTTCTGCGTATGTTGATGCAAACTGGGGGAGTTGCAGCTCGTCTAGAAAGTCTACAACTGGATTTTGTATCTACCTTGGCCAAGCTCTAATCAGTTGGAAATCAAAAAAACAAGCTACTGTAGCTAGAAGCTCAGTAGAAGCTGAATATAGAGCAATAGCTACTCTAACATCTGAACTTCTGTGGCTACAACAAGTTCTGCAGGTCTTTGAGATACCTATATCCACTGTTATGGTGTTTTGTGATAGCAAGTCAGCTATCCAAATGGCACACAATCCTACATGTAATGAGAGGTCTAAACATATTGCAATTGATTGCCACTTTGTTCGTGAATATGTGCAGTCCAAGTTTTTAAACCTCATTCACATACCATCAAAGAAGCAACTAGCTGACCCTCTAACAAAAGCTCTACCTCGTCCATTGTTCTATGATCTGGTCTCCAAGATGGGTATTCTGGATATATACTCTCCATCTTGAGGGGGGTATTAGACTTTAGATAATTTCAAATTGGTTTTATCTCAGTGGTAATAATTAGTTGTTAGTCATAACTGATTTCAGTTGGTTAGTTTCATTTTTCTGTTAATTAGTTCAGGTCCTAAACAGTGTATTTAGGGACTTCTCTCACCCTGTACAATTCAGTTAATCAGAGTTCATTTCCCTCTCTGATTTTGCAATGGAATTCACAGTTTTCCTTTCTCTGAGATTGAGAAGTTAACATAAGATACAATACGGAGAGCGTATTTGCAAAAAGGGCCATCTCAACCTAAAAATCACAACTTTCCACAAAGAAATATTGGAGGCGCAAAGAGAAGATTTTCTTCGGCATGGTTCACTGAATTTGGAAATTGGATAGAGTACAGCATTGAAAAAGATGCTGCATATTGTTTGTATTGCTATCTCTTTAGGCCCGATTATGGAAAGCAAGGGGGTGGTGATACATTTGTGACCGAGGGATTCAAGCATTGGATAGAGTACAACATTTAATTATATTTTTAGCAAATTGTGTATTTAAAAAATTTGACACCCCTGACCTTGGGGTCCTGGATCCGCCACTGTTTGCCGGCTATCGTGGTTCTACCCGACTCGAGGAATTAGCCTCTGCAGTTGCGCACAGAGGATACCCGTTTTATACCAAAAAAGAACAATATGGGAGTTTTTGGATATGCTTCATGGATTCAGTCCAACTAATATGATGTAGAAATCTATTTTTCAAATATCCTCACTTTATTTATTGGAATTAGGAAATTAAATTTTATATATAGCAGAACAATATGGGCTTTTTTGGATATGCTTCATGAATTCAATCCAACGAATGTACTTATCAAAAAAAAGAATCCAACTAATATGATGTAGAAGTCCCTTTTTCAAATATCCTTACTTTATTTATTTGAATTAGGTAATCGAATTTCTAATGCCTATCAAAGAAATAAATAATTCTTGAAGTTTGTGACGTCCATCAAATTATTTTTTAAAGTTTAATAGGTATTAGCAGGAAATCGATTTTTTAAATATAACAGAACAATATGGGTGTTTCAGGATATTCTTCATGGATTTGGATTAACTAATATGATGAAGAAATTTTTTTTCAAGCCTCCTCACTTTATTGGAATTAGGAAATTGAATTTAGAAATATAGCAGAACAATATGTGTGTTTTAGGATATACTTCACGGACTTGGTACAACTAATAGGAAGTAGAAATCTCTTTTTCAAATATCCTCACTTTATTTATTGGAATTAGGTAATCGAACTTCTAAATCCTATGAAAGAAATAAATAATCCTTGAAGTTTGTGACGTCCGTCAAATTATTTCTTAAAATTTAATAGGTACTAGTAGTCTTTTTGGGTACAAGAGAGAGAAAAAAAGAAAGAAAACCACGGCCTAACAAAAGAAATGTTAGTAGCATTTAGGGGTGAGCAAGGGACGGGTTGGGACGATTTATATATACTCGTCCCTTACCCGGCCCTAAATTTTTATAGAGTCATTTTTTAGACCCTAATCCGTTCTTAAACCCAAACAAACCCGATCTTCTTAGGGACAAAGTAAGACCGAGTCTATTTAGGACGAGACCCGGTTGGCCCGAAGGACAATTAGAACAAAATTATAAGGTGATCAATCAAGTATGACTAAAAGCTAGAAGTGATCAACTGTATTTTTTTAGTATTTTATCATGTATGCAAACTCAAAACGTGATTTTTACAATTACTTTACAACAATGTTTCTACTTAAACTAAAATAAATTTCAAATTGAATCTTTTATTTATAAAAGTCTTATTACCAATGTAATAGAGTTAAAAATTAGGCTGAGGAGTGAGAATGGGGCGGGTTGGGACGAGTTATACCTAACCCTAACCCGTCCCTAAATTTTGGTCGGGCCATTTCTTTAGACCTTAACCCGTCCTTAGACCCGAACAAACCCGATGTTTTACGAGTTTAATGGGACGCAGACGAGACAAATCTTAGGGTTGGGACGAACCTTGCTAGCATTTGCATGGAGCAGATGAATCAAAGTTGGAGGAGGAGCATCAACCAGAGCATACAGAGCTGGGTCTTCAATACCAAGCTTAGCCATGAAACAAATTTTTTAAGATTTTAGGGAATAATTTGATAGGTTTCACAAATATTAGGGTCCACTTATCATTTTATATAATTTTAGGAATTTAGAATATAAGGTGTAAGTTCAAAAACTTAATTGAGCATTTTGTGAGAAATGAAAGAATCGAAAAGATTACGTGCAAAATTTTAAACTCAGATAATCTAAGAAAGAATACTTGAGCCCATATATCGAGTTTTTTTTTGTCTATTTAGATGAAATCACAAATTAAATAAATATCACATACACTACCAATGCTCCGCTCACACCTTAGTTCGAACCCACCGGGAACCGACCCCTATATTATTGAAATTGCCAAGAGAACGAGGACGAGACCATCAATTAGTTTATGCACATTCACCATTACATAGTACAATCCATTGATTTTGTTAGAAAATAAATAAATCAATGAAACGAAGACCGGTGCCGATAATTTTGTCATATTTTAGTGTAATCTTGTGATCTAGTTTATAGCTTTCACCATTACATATCGGCACCGGTCACCATTATTTTAGTGTAATCGAAGAAAGCTATATATTATTATTATTATAGATGTTGTGAGATGAGTTCGAACTCGGTTGCTCAACTTTCGTCCACCTACCACTAGTTTATAACTTTCTTCGAGACATTATTTGAAGTATCATTTGAGTTTAAACTGTTTTATTTTCTCTCTCACTTTTAATTAAATTCATATCTTCATTAAAGGGGGTGTAATATTGTTCGTCCCTAGTTACAGTATGGGCTATGTTTTCCTCTCCCCACGCCTTGTCTATCTTCCTTATTGTCCCTAGCCTTCATTGAGGCGCTCGGCGTTTAATTGCGGCGTATATACCTTTTTTGGAAAAGTTTTAGTCTCTTTCTCAATGATGTTGCCAGAAAATAAGTTTTACCGGTACCCACACATTGAGCGTCAATGTTATCTTTGGGAACGGATTAGGTAACTTGAGGTTGCCATGCCTTGGTACCTTTACTTTATTGATAGTTATTGGATAAATCAAGTGGCTGTAGATGTGCCACGTGTCTAGAGCTGTCAATGGGCCGGGCTCGGGCAAATCCGACCCGGCCCATCGGGCCAAGCGGCGCATATGGGCAGGGTCGGGCCGGCCCAATATTCTGATGGGCCGCAAAATTAACGGCCCAAGCCTGCCCAACACCAACCCATGGGCCAACGGGCCAGCCCCATGGGCCACAAATCATTGACTTTTAGAATTTTAACTATATATTGTTTCTACAAAATGAACAACATACATAAATAGGATTCCTGACAAACATCCAACATATATAAATCTGTTTTGGCTCATACAAAGCCAATTTAAATCTGTTTTGGCTCTACAAATCAACATGGATAATACATTATCGCTTTTCCATAACCATAAACCACAAAAATAGAAATCAAAATAGCAGCCTAAACCTGTCTTGGTTTTACAAAACACTTTTTTTTTTGTTTCCACTTTTTTAATGTAGGTTTCCACTTTTTTTGAGTGAAAAAATAAAGAAAACAAAAAATGAATGGGCTGGCCCAAAGCCCATGAGCTAGCCCGACCCGGCCCAATAATATCATCGGGCCAATCGGGTCGGGCCAAAAAACATACCGTGGCCACTATTTTTTGAGCCCAGGCCCGCCCAAAATATCAGGCCACTGGGGCGGCCCATTGAGCCCGACCCAAATTGACAGCTCTACACGTGTCTCCTCTATTAAAAACTAATTAAAAACAAAACTAACCTAAAACCTCTCAATTGAACACGGGTTCTTTTCCAAATGGGTTCTGTTCTGCTGCCGCTCCACGACTCCGACACCATCGCCGCGCGCCACTCTACGACTCGCGCCGCCGCACCGCACTCACTGCTTTGGTCGCCGCCTCCGCTTACCTCTCTCATGCTTACAACACTGTTATTGAGGTATTGTGAATGAAGCTTAAACACACTGTTATCAAGTTCTTCAACTAAACGCTTACACCACCACTGTCGAACTAAAATCAGAAGTTATACACTCTGGAAAATAACGGGAATGGATTAAGTACCTTGAGGTTGCCATGCCTTGGTACCTTTACTTTATTGGTAGCCATTGGATCAATCAAGTGGCTGTAGATGTGCCACGTGTCCCCTCTATTAAAAATTAATTAAAACAAAACCATCACCACTCAGTTACTCTCCTGTTCCAGAACACCGCCACTTTCTCTCCCACTCCACCATTCCGCACACCCATCGCCGCGCCGCGCCGCCCCACCGCACTTGCCGTTGTACCGGCCCACCGTGCCGCTCTAACCAGCGTGTGGTCCAACTACTCCGACCACTCACCGACGCTGAAACGAAGATGACGATGACACTCCGTCCGCTACCGCGCTGCTTCCTTCTTCGATCTGTACGACCTCACCGCTCCAACCACTGTGCTGTTGTTATTTCTTTTGCAGCAAAGTCATAAAGACAATTACAAATAACATGATGCAATTTTCAGCACATGCTACTTCGAGACACATTCCTCAGAAGGCCCTCTTCCACAGTTGCAATTTTCAACATCAAATTTATCAAGTTGCAGATACTAGTTGTTAATTATCCCTCAAGTTCATCAATTTTCAACACTAGTTGCTTTTCAGCATTTGAATGGAATTAACGATTATGCATAGTTGTAGATACTAGTTGTTATTTCTTATTCTATTAAGTATTCTGCTTATCAAGTTGTAGATACTAGTTGTTATTTCTTATTCAACATGTAATTATGCAAAGTTCTTTTGCACAACACTGTAATATGTAATGTATTGTAACTTTGCTGTTATACAATTCATGCATTCTTTTGTCAAAGGGTACAAGTTCAAATGTTTATCTATTCTCTAAGGATTCGTGAGTATAAGTTTATTTATTTCAAGATAATATCTTAAGGTTTGTTTTGGGCAAAGTATCTGTTTCCACAAACTATTACACCGATCAGGTGCTAATGCTTAGATTATGTTATTTTACAGAGTGTGGATTCTATTATTTTCCAGAGTGTGTAATTTCTGATTTTAGTTCGACAGTGGTGGTGTAAGCGTTTAGTTGAAGAACTTGATAACAGTGTGTTTAAGCTTCATTCACAATACCTCAATAACAGTGTTGTAAGCGTGAGAGAGGTAAGCGGAGGCGGCGACCGAAGCAGTGAGTGTGGTGCAGCGGCGCGGCGGCGCGAGTCGTAGAGTGGCGCGCGGCGATGGTGTCGGAGTCATGGAGCAGCAGCAGAACAGAACCCATTTGGTAAAAAACCCGTGTTCAATTGAGAGGTTTTAGGTTAGTTTTGTTTTAATTAGTTTTTAATAGAGGAGACACGTGGCACATCTACAGCCACTTGATTTATCCAATGGCTACCAATAAAGTAAAGGTACCAAGGCATGGCAACCTCAAGGTACCTAATCCGTTCCCCGCCATTCTAGTATTGTCAAGGTGATTTAAAAGGGGCAGTGTTAATTAAGGTGTTAGTAAAAGTCCCTTTTTCTATATATACCCTGACTTTTTTTATTTTATTTAGAGTAATGTTATTTAGCTAAAATGTTACGGCCAAAAATAGCCAAAAACCAAATTACAACACCAACTAAATAAGTTTTATAGGACACTAACCAACCTACTTTTTCACAGTTTTTAGTCGATGGCCTAGAAAACTGTGAAAAAACAGGTTGGTTAGTAACCCAACCCAAGTTGTGTATCACCCTACAATACTCTTCTCACTTTAAGAGTTACAAGGAATGATAACACTCACATCTCACACAAAGTGATCACCAACACTCTCCTCTACCTAGGACATGGCTGGAGACCCTTCAACTCTACATGATCACCCAAGGAGGAATTCTTCACCTCTCCAAATGGGGATCTCTCACCTCTCCATATGATCACCCAAAGAGTATGTCTCACCTCTCCAATGGGGATCTCTTCACACTTCACAAGTCTCTCTATTTATAGGAGAGAACATGAATTCCATGGATGCATAAGATTTAGATGACATTTATTGTCTCACATTTCCAATGAGCTCCATTTCTTGACTTTTCTTCAACATTCTATACACATTTTCATCTCTTCAAAGTGTCTCTTGAATTTTCTCCGCTATTAATATTAAATATTATTTGGAAATTCTAATTGAATTCCCAACACTTCACTTCCTTGTCCTGGCGTTGGTTACAGGAAATGGTGAATTCCTCCTCTTGTTTATTTATGAGTAGCTTGTTAATCCTATGGGCTGTTCATCTAAGAGGTAGTTTCGATATTTATGCTTCTTTTATGTGTTAGATATTGCTCGTCGTCTGTATTTGAGATGAGTACCCTTAGCAGATTATTTTAGCCCTGTTTGGGGTGGTTTTCTGTTTTGAAATTTTCAAAAACCAAAACCAGTTTCTGTTTTGAGTTTTAAAAATTTAAGAAACCAAAACCAGACTGAGTTCTGAGTTAAAAAACTTTCAAAAATAAAAACTCTAGTTTAAAACATGAACATAAAAGTGATGTCAAAGTGGTAGTTGACGGTGGTCGAAGTGGTGGTCGCCGGTGGCTATTGTGGTAGTTGACGGTGGTCAGAGTGGTGGTCGCTGGTGGCTGGAGTGGTGGTCAGAGTTGTGGTCGGTGGTGGTCAAAGTAGTAGTTGACCGTGATTGTAGTGGTGTTCCGCGGTGGCCAGAGTGGTGTTGGGCGGTGGCCGGAGAGGTGTTCGGCGGTGGTCAGAGAGGTGGTCAGTGGTGGTCTGAGCAGTGGCCGACAGTGGTCAGAGTGGTGGTCGGCAGTCGAAATGGGGGTCATTGGTGGTCAAAGCAGTAGTTGACGGTGGTCGTCAGTTACCGGTGCGGTGGTTGACGGTGGGCATGGTGGTGGTTGGCAGTGGCCGGAGTGGTGGTCGGCGGTCGTCGGAGTGGTGGTCGGCGGTCGAAATGGTGGTCAGTGGTGGTCAAAGTGGTAATTGACGGTGGTCAGAGTGGTGGTCATCGGTGGTTGGTGGTGGCTGAAATGGTGGTCGGCGGTGGCCGAAACGGTGGTCGGCGGTGGTCAAAGTGGCAGTCAGTGGTTGTTGAAGTGATGGTTGGTGATGACATGTTAGTGTTAAAACAAAAACTGAAATTAGAAAACCTCTTTTTTTGATTTTGTGTTTTGATGGAAAACTGTTTCGAAAATAAAGAAAAAATCAATTCAGCACCATTTTACCAATTTTACTTACATCCAATTTTTTAATTTTTTGGGTTAACAAAAAGAACTCATGTTCACATTTTACTTACATCCAATTGAAGAACATGTCATTTTCTCGTTCGTTCCATTATAACACAACAAGCTGTTAATCTTCCATATTCATATATGCTACCTTATTTTTCGTGAATCTATATGTACTCGCTGTTTCATAATATAAAAACTTCTAGATAACTTTGTCTGTCGTATTCTATAAGTCCTTTTCAATGTTTTTATTGCGCATCGATTTTTTGTAACAAAAATACCCTTAATTACCCCATAATCTATTTTTTGACAAGAATTACCCCATAATCTATTAGTTAAGTGTTAATTGGGCATTAGTAATGGATTGAAAGCCATAAAGTACTCTATTATTTATTACTTAAAGGAAAACACAATTACACAAATTAAATAAGAATTACATATCTTCTAGTCGATCTAATGCATAGATGTAAAAGAGATCAACAATAAGGAACATATGACATTTTCCTCCCATTATTTAATTATTATTATTAAGCAGAAACTCGTTAATTCTCAGCAGTTGAAGTAGCAGAAGCAAGAAAAATCAAAGTCACGGTAATGACAAGCCCCAAAAGTTGCATGCTCAAGATTTATGCACTTGTCTTTACAATTATCTGTGTCTATACAATGCCCTGACCATGTTGTGGGCAAGCTGTGCCTTTCACAAAGTTTTCCTTGTACTTCTGCATAAAAATGGAAAATAAATAGTGATGAAAAGGAACCAAATTAATTGAAAAAAATTAAATATATGTTATAGCTTATGCTGCTTAATTAGTTGTACTTATACCCAATGTGGAGATAAGGAGAAGTGCAAGGCAGAGGAACAGAAACATGGTGTAGAATTTACGAATAGAGGAAACCATGTTTATATTTTTCTTGCTATAGTAATTGTAAATGAAAATGTACAAGGATGTTCTTTCTAATTGTGATGTGAACCTTAAACATGCATGTGATGTATATATAGGGGATACAAAGTTAGTGTGCTCTCTCTCTCTCTCTCTCTCTCTCTCTCTCTCTCTCTCTCTCTCTCTCTCTCTCTCTCTCTCTCTCTCTCCTTCTTGGTTGTAAGCTTCGCTAGCTTGATCACATTTTACTTTGGGATATCCATTCCTCTAGCTGGTTTATTTCTTTAGTTGCCTTGTGCGCTTCTCCATCTTGTATGTTGTATCAAAATTCATTCATTTTAGGTATTAATTTATCAGTTTTATATTATACTTGGCCTTTTTTACAAGTATGTTAAAAAACAGGCTATACCCTTTACATTATCTCTATCTATAAAGCGAGAAGTCTTAAATCATGTGCCATCTTAGGCATGTGCCAACAAAATTTTTTTGGAACAAAAACGTTTTAAAAACAATATGCACTTAACACATGCCATCCATTTTTTTTAAAATAAAGTTGCTAAAAAAGTCTACCTCATTCCTTTTTTTTTTTCATAACTCATAATTTATTAAATGTTGCTAAGTGTGCCACTCCCAACATGTGCCTGTTATGGGCACAACTGAAACCTTGGGCCTAGAGGATGCAACAGATGACATTGAAGATGAGCCCAATATCAAACACAAGCCAAGGGATAGGGCCAAGAGAAACACTGCCAAGCCCAAATGGCAGAATGACTATTTCTTAGGTTAGAAGGGATATGTAATCTTGCCTAAAGTTTACCTAGGATTCTCTTGTACTATTTTATTACCGTTAGCAGTGTCCTTGTAATATTTTCCTTAGGGATTGAGTGCTACGGTCACAGCTGGCACCACTGAACAGTTGCTATATGTACTCTTGAGAATCATTGAATAAAATCAAGAAAGAATTATGACCAAAGAGTAACCTTCCACTTACGGAGGAAAATTTAATTGCTTTGTCACTTTACTCATTCACAAACCCTTCTCTCTCTCTACTCTTAAGCGAGTAAACCCTAAATCCCCACATTTTGGTGCTTTCATTGCATTGTCATGGCGACTTCGCCTCCAACACCACAAACACCAAACCTCACGGAATTGCTACAACAGTTACTTGAAAATGTCCGTCTCCTCCAGGAAAACCAAGAGGGTTTTCAGAACGAGCTGAACCAGATTCGTACGCGCATGGGTCCACCAGGTTTTCAAGCGCTGGGTTTCGAAACACCGGCACAGACGGCGGCGTTTGGCACCACCTCAGTGAAATTGGAAATTCCTCGTTTCGATGGCAAGGATGCGTTGAGTTGGATTTTCAAAATCAAGCAATTTTTCGATTTTCACCGGACTCCAGAAGCTCAACGATTGCACATTGCGTCGTTCTATATGGAAGGCGAAGCATTAACGTGGTATCAATGGATGCACAGCTACGGGCTCATCCACACTTGGCAAGCTTTTCTCCACGCCTTGGAGGTCCGTTTTGCCCCTTCTCAGTATGACGACCCAAAAGGAGCGCTCTTCAAACTCTGCCAGACCACCACTGTTAAAGAGTACCAAAGCACGTTCGAAGCTTTGGCGAATCGCATCGTTGGACTGCCACATGAGTTTTACATGAGTTGCTTCATCTCCGGGCTCAAACCGGAGATCCGCTGCGAGGTACAGGTATTTTAACCCACTTCTCTTACTCATGCGATTAACTTAGCTAAGTTACAAGAAGAGAAATTGAACGACAGAGCACCCTTCCACCGTCGCACTGACACCACTACCATGCCATCAACTCACAAAAACACCACCAGACCAGCTATTACCACTAACCCTAACCCCGCCGGTGCCACCTCATCCACTCACTCCACCACCAATAAACAACCCACCATCAAACGCCTATCACCAGCTGAACTCCAAGTTCGATGGGAAAAAGGGCTGTGTTACAACTGTGATGAACGGTTCCAACCGGGCCACCGTTGTAAACGCTAGTTTTTCCTCCTTGTGGCTGAACCGGATGACCCTGAACCCACACTTGATTCATCTATGGCCCTAGAACCTGTTCTTACACCAGTCACCGAGACACCAGAAACACCACAAGTCATACCCACAGAACCTAGCCCTCACATTAGCCTTCATGCCCTTCTAGTACACACAATACCTCAAACCCTACGTGTCCAAGGCAAGATCAAAAACCAACCATTGACTGTGCTCATTGATGGGGGTAGCACACACAATTTCATTCAAGTTAGGGTTACCAAACAGTTAGGTTTAGCCCTGGAACCCTCTAAAGCTTTCCAAGTATTGGTAGGTAATGGTGAAGAATTGAATTGTTCTTATTTGTGCAAAAATATTGGTTTATATTTGAATGGCCATTTTTTCTCTGTTGATTTGTTTGTTATTCCATTAAGTGGTGCTGAAATGGTGTTGGGAGTTCAATGGCTCAAAACTTTAGGGCCTGTGCTCACTGATTACAATACTCTTACCATGTCCTTCACAAAAGACTCACAACAAATCCAAATCTCAGGCAGCCCCAAACCATACTGTTACCAAGTGGCTTCAGTCTTAAGATTCCCCTTTTTAACGACTTAGATTACTTTTCGCGCAGGTTTATGAAATGAACGAATTAGAATATATAACAGTAAAGCACGCACAAGATTTATACTGGTCCGGTCACCTCCCAGTGACCTACGTCCAGTCCTCACAACCCTTTGTGAGATTTTCACTATCAAAACAAAACTTTCAACCGGGTGCTTTAAAACCCTTTCAGACACAGGCACTCTTCACCAAGGATACCCCACCTTGTGAAAGAGCCCTAAAAACAATTACAACAAGAGATACCCCACCCTTGTTACAATCAGAAACCCTAGAGAGATACCCCACTCTCTAGTAAAAACCCAATACAGTATTACAAGAAATTACAATAACAATGAAATAACAAATACCTCTGAGAAGGTGAATATGACAACTTGAAGATCCTCAACCTAACCCTTGAGAGAGATCAGCTCAAAGTGATGAAGAACGTGAAAAAGTGATTGTGACAGTGAGAAGTTTCGCGTTCTGCGTTTTAGAATTTTAGGTTGTTATTTGATCGTAAAACCTAGGTCCTATTTATAGAGTTTGGAAAAATATGACCGTTGAAGCAATTTGTGTTATAAGTGGACAATCGATTATCTTCTTTAAAAACATAGTATGTTAATCGATTGTGTGCTTTAGAAAGAATAGCTCCATAAGTGAATAATCGATTATATGCTTAAAGAAAGAAATATGGGAATCGATTATGTGCTTGTTTTGGAGAGGCATTCAATCGATTATGTGCTTTACAAATGTAAGTAGGGAGTCAATTTCTTGCCTGTGGAAAGAGGTGAGGAATCGATTTGGTGCTTTAATAAGGCAAGAAGATAATCGATTGTTTGCTTTATAAAATGAAGTTTCATAAAATTAAGAGGATAATCGATTTTCTTCTTTAAAGACTACACACCAAAATCGATTGTGTGCTTGAAAATAGGAGAGTTTCACAAATCGATTCTTTGCTTGATAAAACAAGTAAGGAATCGATTCATTGCTTCCAAAACTAAGTCCTAATCGATTGATGGCTTTAAATAATATGAATGAAATCGATTTCTTTACTTCAAAAACAATTTCTTTTAAAAATACTAAGCCATGAATCTATTTCTTTTAAAAAACAACAAGTTCCTAACCTATTTATCAATTGAAAACATATGTTAGGTCCATTTGTGTGAGTGCTAGTGTGTTTTGTGATTTGAGCCAATCTTCAAAAGCGGTTTACAATTAATTCCTAAGACACGACCCGACTTACTTCTTGAGTTGGTTGTGCCTTGGAGTTCCATTTGTCACTTTGTCTTAGATTACTTCATCATCAAAACTTAACCTGCAACACAAGATATCCACATTCTCCCCCTTTTTGATGATGACAAAATTTTAATTCATCTTAGGTGGGAGGTTAGTTCATCAAGCAAAATAATACACTAATATTAAAGATATGTATCTAGACTCCCCCTTACTTGATGCTCCCCCTATCTAAATGCAAAGTGACAATCCTATATTTCTCCCCCTTTTTGTCATGATCAAAAGGGTTAATGCAAAACTTAGTTGGTGAGTCAAAAAGGCAGCTAATAGTAACAGTGAGTCCATTGCATTTAAAAAGATAGGCATAAATGACAAAATGACATGAGAGTCGGGTTTCAACACAAGATAGCCAAACATAATTCAATCAACAGTTCATATTTCATTCAGATCTTAATGGCTCCAAGTTTTCTTCGAATGAAAAATAAATTTTCTTTTTGCAATGGTTTTGTAAAAATATCAGCTAGCGGTTTTGAATGCTCAACTAAACAATCACATAATCACCTTTTTGAACCTGATCTCTAAGAAAAAGATGTCTAATCTCTATATGCTTAGTTCTAGAATGTTGAACGGGGTTCTTCTATAGAATAATGTGATTTATATCGACACCACAGTCGAGTTGTTGTTGTTTACTCTATTTCCAAAACTTGCTTACCGATTTTGTCCTCAATGGTGCATAAATCAAAATCAAACAATGATAATCACATATTTGTCTAATGCTAAGTAACTTATGCTTAAGATATTCTACATAAAGCACATTATCAATAGAGGTGGATAGATTTTTACCAAACTTACCGTCACCGAGGATTCTTCCTCTATTGCTGTTATCACAAGTCACATGACCGCTTTTTCTGGGGGTGAGTGTTAAGAGCTTTGTCATATCTCCAGTCATGTGCTTTGAGCATTTGCTATCAAGGTATTAATTTGTCCCCATACCTTGAAGCATACCTGCAATAAGATCAAGTTGAAAATTTTGGTACCCAAATTTCTTTGGGTCCTTGTGGGTTAGTACTTGGTAGAGTCCCTTTGGGAACCCACACCTTTTTCACAACTTGCCTGCTTCTAGCTATATAAACAGGTGCAGTATGTCCTAGTTTGGCACAGTAATAACATCTAATATATGGACTAGTAGTGAATCTAGGTCTATAATGCACATGTCTTTTCATGAAATCATTTCTTGGAGACCTAGGATGCACATGTTGTATGTTGGACATTTTTCCTATTGTCCATTCAAGCTCATGAATTTTCTTTTCATATTCAGCACACTTATCACATACATAATTCGCTTTAAAGCAACCAAGACTCTGATTTTCATTTCTAAGTTCTAATTTTTCCTTAGTTAAAGCAATAACTTCGTTTTGAAGATGAGCAACTGCTTTCTTAGATTGGGTTAATGCTTTAGCTAGTTTCAAGGAATCATTATGCAATTCAAGAAATGCTTCATGTAATTCATCATATGCATTTTGTGAAGTTTCAGAGTTAGATTCTACCTCAGTTTCATTTTTACTGTCGTGGTCGGCCATGAGAGCAACTTGAGCTTCTTCACTTTCTGAATCATCTGATGACTCCATGTTATTGTCTTCCCATGCTATGTAGGCTTTTCTACCCTTGTTTCCTTTGGATCCCTTTTTCTTAAATTTTGACAGTTTTCTTGGTAAGTTCGGGCACTCCATCTTCATGTGTCCGGATTTGCCACATTCGTAGCAAGTTGGTGGACTTGGGAAGTTTTCCTTGCTTGAGACTCTTTTGGGTGAAGAATTCTTCTTGGGGAAGCTTTTCCTTCTCATGAATTTTTTGAATTTTCTAACCATTAGCTCCATATTCTCCTCGTCTTCATCATCTTCATTTTCTGAATCATCACTATCATTAGATGGATTTGAACTAGAAGCTTTGAGAGCTAAGCTTTTCTTTTTATTGTCTTTTTCTTCATGTTCTGCTAGACGAGCTAGCTCTAATTCGTGCTCTTGTAGTTTCCCAAAAAGAGTGGCGAGTGTCATAGTAGCTAAATTTCTTGATTCAGCTATAGCAGTTACTTTCGGTTGCCATTCTCTGTTTAGGCATCTCAGCACTTTCTTGATCAAATCTTCGGCAGGAAGCGATTTTCCTAATGAGCCTAGTTGATTTACGATGTGAGTGAACCTCGTTTGCATTTCTTGTATAGTTTCTCCTTTATTCATTCTGAATAGTTCATATTCCCGGATGAGAGTGTTTGTCCTTGCTCTTTTTACCTTGCTCGTACCTTCATGAGTGACTTGAAGATTATCCCAGTTACCTCCCACAAGACCTACTGACCACCAAATACCCCTTTTACATGGCACAAACCCTGTCAATGTGAGACCCTACCGCTATCCTCAATTTCAGAAACAGGAAATTGAAGCTTTGATAGAAGACATGCTTCTACTAGGCATCATTCAGCCCAGCACCAGTGCCTTTTCTTCCTCAGTATTGCTGGTCAGGAAGAAGGATGGGACATGGCGTTTCTGTGTGGACTATAGGGCCTTGAATGCAATCACGGTGAAGGATAGATTTCCCATCCCTGCCATTGATGAGCTCCTTGATGAGTTACATGGAACTAAATGGTTCTCAAAGTTGGACCTGCGCTCTGGCTACCATCAGATTAGAATGGCTTCTGAGGATGTCCATAAAACAGCTTTCAGAACCCACCAGAGCCACTATGAGTTCTTCGTAATGCCCTTTGGGCTCTACAATGCTCCCTCAACTTTTCAAACAACCATGAACTCTTTGTTCCAACCACATCTTCGTAAGTTTCTCATAGTCTTTTTTGGTGACATCCTGGTTTATATCAAGACTATAGAAGACCACATTTCTCATCTAGTTGTGGTATTCAAATGCTTAATTGATCAACAATTCTTCCTCAAGTAGAGCAAGTGCACTTTTGCTCAACAGTCCATTGCATACCTTGGCCACATTGTCTCTGAATTTGGAGTGGGGCCAGACCCAGAGAAAATATCAGCTATGACAGATTGGCCCAAGCCAAAGAACTTGAAGCAACTAAGGGGATTTTTGTGATTAACTGGATTCTACAGAAAATTTGTTAAAAACTATGCAACTGTGGCTGCTCCCTTGACCAATTTACTCAAGAAGGACTCTTTTACTTGGATTGAAGAAGCTGATATTGCCTTTGCAAGTCTCGAAAAGTGTATGACAGAGGCTCCTGTTCTGGCCTTGCCTGAATTTCAGTGTGAGTTTGAATTAGAAACTGATGCGTCAGGATTGGGAATGGGTGTTGTACTCTGCCAGAATGGTCACCCTATTGCTTACTACAGCAGAAAGTTTTGTCCTAGAATGTTAAATGCCTCCACATATGTGAGGGCGTTTGAATCTCATATGATTTGTGTGCTATCGCCAGAACAGCAATTCTACTTGGCAAAGCTACTTGGCTACTTATATGAGATTGTATACAAACCAGGAGCTCAAAACAGAGTTGCAGATGCACTGTCCAGAGTCCATGAACAAGCTCCTCAACTGTTAGCTATAACAGTTCCACATTGGGATTTCTTAGAGCAGCTTAGTGCCTCAGTTGAGAAAGATGTTGATCTCCAACAATTGATTACCAAGATCAGGCAAGAACCTGCCAATTACCTAGATTACTCTTTGCTCAATGGTCTGTTATTCTTCAAGAACAAGCTCTTTATTCCTGCCAACTCACCTTTCAAACAAATCCTGCTAGAGGAATTTCATGCTTCACAATTGGTCGGACATAGTGGTATTCACAAGACTTTGGGAAGACTTAAGGAGAATGTATATTGGGAGGGAATGAGACAAGATGTAGCTGACTTTGTGGGAAAATGCTTAGTCTGTCAGCAGACAAAACACCCTAACCATAGCCCTTTTGGCTTGCTGCAACCCCTTCCTGTCCCTCATGGTGTCTGGGAAGATGTTTCAATGGATTTCATAGTAGGGCTCCCTTCTTTCCAAAATTCCACTGTAATCTTTGTGGTAGTGGATCGTTTCTCAAAGGCTGCACATTTTGGCACCTTGCCTACTGGTTTCACTGCAGCAAAAGTTGCGGATTTATTTGCTAAAATGGTGTGCAAGCTCCATGGCATGCTAAGGAGCATCGTATCAGACAGAGATCCTATATTTATGAGTCATTTTTGGCGTGAATTATTCAAGTTGAATGGTACTAAATTGAGAATGTCTACAGCTTATCATCCACAGAGTGATGGCCAGACTGAAATAGTCAACAAAGCTGTGCAGCAGTATCTACGTTGTTTTGTGCACTCTAAACCAAAAGAGCGGGGAAAATTCTTACACTGGGCAGAGTGGCATTATAATACATCAGTGCACACAACAACTGGAACTACTCCCTATCAGATTGTGTATGGCAAACCTCCACCTAGTTTGCCACAATATATCAAAGGTTCAAGCCACGTAGAAGCTGTTGATGCTGTTTTGACTGAGAGAACTGAGATTCTCAACAAGCTCCACCGCAAACTCTTTCAAGCATAGATTACTATGAAGCGTTATGCAGACAAAAGACGTATTCCTCACCCTTTTAAGGTTGGTGATATGGTTTTTGTGAAGCTCAAGCCATTTTGTCAAACTTCAGTGGCTGGTCGGCGCATCTGAAAACTCTCTAAACGCTACTATGCTCCCTTCAAAATCAAGCAAGCAATTGGGGAGGTGGCTTTCGAATTGGACTTGCCTGCTGGAAGCAAGATCCACCCAGTTTTTCACGTTTCCAAACTGAAGCCTTGTCAAGGAGATGCACCTGCTGAATTGGCACTACCTGAAACTGCAATTGACAATCATCCTGTAATTCAACCAGTAGCTATACTTGACTGGCAATTCGGAGCAGAACCGGATCAACACAGAGTCTTGGTACAGTGGCAAGGTTTATATCCAGAGGATGCTTCCTGGGAATCCCTCACTGACATGAAGAAGAACTACCTTGCTTTGAACCTTGAGGACAAGGTTCTTGACGATAGGGAAAGGGATGTTATGGGCACAACTCAGAACATTTAGTCCAAAGAGGGATTTTTGATTTTTTTTGCTGAGTTGGAGGTCTGTCAAAAAAAAAATCTGATGTGGCTCTCATTAAATGACGTGGCAGCTGACTCAGCTTGCACACATCATTTAATGAGGCCACATAAACAAAAATTGGTCAAAAAAATGAAATTGATAATTGAAAACCAGATCAGAATACAAAGTTGAAACAATCAAACAACACCACCACCTCTCAAACTACGCCAGAAGTTCTATGGTGGGGTTTGATTCAATGAGTGTAAAATGGGGCTGTGAATGTGATAGATATGATTTAATTGAAGGAGAAGGTGGGTTCCAACAACAAAACATTTCAAAAACAAATTATTTCTTCTTCTTCTTCCCTCTCTCATGCTACCTCTCTGTATCGTTTGAGCAATTGATCTGTGACAAAATCAGCTCTCGAAGTTCAGTCCATTCCCTCTCGAAGTTCAGTCCAGCAACAACTCTTTGGGTTTCCAGAAATCAAGACACGGATCCAGAAATCCCGTGATTTTTAAATGTGTCCAGATTCATATCATAAATGTTGAATGTAACTTAATGTTAACCCAGATCCATTCCAAATCAGCTCCGCGATGAAGGAAGTTAAAACGATTTCTGGATCTGAAGATTAAAAAGACGACGGCAGCGACGACGTAGCTGATTGGTGTGTGAATAACAAGAGCGTGTGCAAGTATACACAGTCACAAGTTATAGTATAAAAGATCGAACCCACAGAGATTGGATTAACTCTTATATGTTGTTGTAAAGAAAGGCAAACTAGTGCGACTACACTATTCAAAATGTTTTGGTTTTGGTTGAAGTTGAAATGAAAATAAATAAACAGAAAGCAAGTAAATTGTGTAAGAAATCAGTTGAGAATGAGAGTTGGGATGTTTTCACAAACTAAATCACTCTTGAGAATATTGTGTTTTCTTGTGGTGCAATTGCACTTAGTGCAGTTGCATCAGTGTGTGCTGGTCAGCTACTTTCGTCAGAGTTTCGTTACAAGCTCTATATGATCCTATTTTTTTGCGGTAAAGAGTAGGGTTGTCAGTGCCTCTCTCGCCCCCTTACAGATAATCTAAGTTGCTTAAGTAAGTACACTCTTGTATCTTAAGATCTCTACACTTTTGTTGTAAGGACTATGTTAATCTTAAGCTAAGAATTAACATGGAATTAACAAGCTAACTTTATTAAAACAAGTTTAACAAGAAGCTTTATTAACACTTATCCTTACTTAGTTCTTGATTTCTAGTTATAAGCCAATTAAGTGAATATAACTCTACTTGTTTTAAGTGATCAACATTAAAACAAGATTAAGAACTTAAACACAAGAACTAAAGTGCACACCACTTGAAAACACAATAACTTTCCTCAAAAGATCATTGGAAAGCTAGAACATCCAAACTCAAAAGATTTTAGCTCATGATGAGGCATGATAAAGCAAATATAAGTGAATGAAAGCATATTGCAATAAAGAGAAGTACAAGAGAATTCAAAAGAGTAACAAATAGAAAACTCTTGCATATATTTGCTTACAACTAATTTCTTTCACCTATTAGCTCCTTGAAGAAGTGGAGATAGAAGTTGTCAAGTTCCTCTCACCTTCTTCTCAAACTAACACTATGAAACTAAAAGAAAAATAAAACTTTGAAACTAAGAAAAACTAAACTAAAAAGAACATAAAAAGATTATAAGATATGTGATCTATGTGATATTAGATATTCTTCAAGTGAGGAATTTGAGTCCTATTTATAGCCTTGGAGGTTTCCTTCATGTTGAGGTTTCCTTGCTGGTTTAAGTTAACCAAACCATGGTTACTTTTTAAAAGTTGAAGATCAGCTTGGCTTTCAACACTCATCCTTAATTTGAGGTCCAACAAATGGTTGCCACATGTCTTGTAAGATAGATTTTTGTGAAGCCTTTTTGATTGTAGGCGCCTCCTTTGCAAGTGACCATGTGACCCCATGTGACTTCTGAGCTAGCAGCACTCCAACTAAGCATTATAGCAATGGTATGAATTGAGGTGCTTCCAATGTGGGGTTGTGAGCTGCTTCAGTACAGAGTGGTGCAGTTGCACCAAGTGCAATTGCACTGCCTGGTGCAGTTGCATCAACTGGTGCAATTGCACTAAACTGCGGCTGCACTGAACAAACACATCAAACATACCAATATACAATAAAATGCTAAGTTATGGACATCTCTTATCTGTAAACCATAAATGTTGTTATTTTATTCATACTAACATATTTAACATATAATAGACTTGATATTGGGCTTTTATCTAAGTGAAAAAGCACAAATAACTCTATATAAAATAGAGTTATCACACCCCCAAACTTAAATCGTTGCTTGTCCTCAAGCAATGACAAAAAGAAAATACAAATAAGATTTCCAGAATCAAGAAGAACAGATCAGCTCACATCTTTTTCGTAAAAATGATTTTTCAATAAATGCAACTCATGAACTTCATTTTTCAGAACTTTTGTCTTTGTGCCTTTGAATTCCAAAACATCCAAAGCTATTAAAACTCATTTGTGTGAGTGTGTGTCCCACTGAGATTCAATCAGTTCCAAACCCAAGTAACAAGTTTCCCCCAGCCTTTGAAAAATTTAGATCACGTTCGGTCAAAACAAAGATGTTAAAATATAGAGTAGACTAACAAAGTCCTCAAGAGTGGGGGCCTTAAGCACAACAAAGGGCTTGGATAGAGTATTTCAAAATGTTGAGTCAATGCACTTTTTGTATTTCTGGTGGTTCTTTTTCTTGATGCAAATGCAGTGAGTGCAAGTGCATTGTTTTTCTGAGGTGCAATTGCACTAGGTATTTTTTTTTTTGTATTGGTGCAATTGCACTAAACTTTTTGACGGTGCAATTGCACTTAGTGCAACTGCACTTGATTTTTCTTTTCAAGACTTCTAGCTAATATTGCCCTCCTCACTGTCCTCCTTATGCATACTTTTTTTCTTTTGTCAGTTCTGTCTTCTTTTCTTCTTTTTCTTTTTCTTTGAATTTTTCTTTTTCTGACCAAATGCACTTATTGGAACAGGTACAGTTTATGACTCAGGCAATAAAGCTTTCTTTCATTTTGAGCTCTTTTGGTAAACCTATGTGTATTGACTACTCTAAGTTCTTCATACTCTAGCCTTTGTATTCATAAAAATTCCCCCAAACTTAATTCTTTAAGCTCTTCTATATTTTTAATAAAAATTTATTTTTGACCTTAGTTTTCTAAAAATTCCTCTTGCATTAGATAGCTTATCACATAGCAAGGTTCTTTTCAAAAACTCAACTTTGATGTGTCAAAGTGATAATAACTATGGTCATTTTTGGAAAAATAAGGCTTCTTTTTCTTTTTTCTTTTGTTCATCATTAAAAATCAATTCGTAAATTGCATTTTTCTTTAAGTTTTTGAAAAAGATACTAAGCTGATCATGCTTCAAGATTCATCAAATCTTCAAAATATTAGTTAATTAAATACTTTGTTAAGTAAATCTAAAACAAATTAAAACATGACACTTATTAACAAAACACACATAATAGACACAACAATTGAAACAAACACACATAAGATAAATACTAACACATGCATGAAAAGTTTTGATGTTCTCCCCCCAACTTAAAAGTGAGCAGTGTCCTCAGTGCTCTTAAGTTGAGTTTTCAAAAGAAATTTGTTCAAAATGGGGGAGGGGGGTTAATACATGTGGGATTTAAAACAGATAACACAGTTATATAAGTTCATAAAGTACTGAAAAATATTTAAAAACAACATTTAAAATTACTCGGGTTTTGCTCCAGATCTGAGTCTGTTGCTAGCCCTTGTTGCTGCTCTTTTGACTTGTAATTTCTTTGGCCTCTTTGCTGCTGCTGCCTTGGATGCAGTTGCTCCAGGCTCAGTTGGTTTTGTTGTTGTCTTCTCTGCTTCAGGTGGTGCATCAGCACCAATTGTTTCTGTTGGTGCAGTTGCACCAAGTGCAACTGCACTGCTCTGATCAGCAACTTCTTGTGGTTGCTTCTCCTTTGCAGTAGTCTCTTCAGTGGTTGATTTTTGACCTCCTTCTTTCTCCTTGGCTTGTTGTTTTTGACCTTCCTCCACTTCCTTTGCGTGCACTTCAGATGTTTCTTTAGCCTTTCCTTTTTCACCAGATTTATCCACCTCCTTTTCAGCTTCACCTGTTGTTGGGGTTTCTTGAGCAATCCCAGCTGCCTCAGCAATTCCCTTAAGCAGTGTTGCAGAATCTTCTCTTCTTTTATCTGCTAGTTCTTTGAGCACTACTGCAATTGTGTTTTGCACTTGATCTGATGTGAAGAGAGATGCTGTTGGAATATGCTGGGGTGCAACAGCACTTGATGCAGTAGCATCAGATGCAGTTGCACCAGCTGCTGATACTTCAGGACCTCCTGTTCCGGTTTTCTCCCCTGGTTCTTCATTAGTAACCTGCACATTTGCTTTCAAAATATTGGAGTTAGTTGGAACAATAGTGTCAGCTTGAGTGGTTTCTGGTTGTGTTGCTGGTGTTGGTTCTTTGTGAGCTGGGGATTTGTTTTGTGGTGATTGAATGGGTGAAATAGATGGGGATTTTTCTTGTTCAGGGGTGATTTGGGTTTGTTGCTTGGATGGGTTTATTGGAGTGAGAATTGGTTCCACTGGATTTTTAGCAGCCTTCTTCTTCCTTAACATTTCCTCCATGGTCAAATCTAAATCCCCCTCATCATCAGATACAGTTTCATCACTTTCCTTATCTTCATTTCTCTCCATTTCTTTCACTATTTTAACAGTTTCTGGGTCTTCATCAGTATCCTCCAAGTCTTTATTCAGAATTTCCTCCACCTTCTTCTTCTTTCCCTTCCATCTTCTTTCTGTTTCTTTCTTTCTTTTTAACACCTTCTTCTTTTTCTTTTCTTCCTCACTTTCTTCTTTCTCCGGTTCTTCTTCTTTTTCTTTATCTGTTTCTTCTTCAAATACCCATGATGGAAACTCTGGGGTGTCTAACACTGCGGATAATTGACAAATTTCCAAAAGCCTTTGTTGTAGCCACTCATGTTGTTCTTGTTGGAATTTCCAAACAGCTTGGTGCTTTTGCACTAGGTGCTCTTGCACCAAGTTTGGTTGTTCCCTTGCAGCTCTTCTTTCTTTCAACTCTGCAGATAAGGCTCTAGGTGGAAATTTTCTGTATTGATGTTCTTCAACAGTGATATGAACCCCTTGCTTCATACACAGTTCAGTAATCAAACATGGAAAATAAAGGAATCCTTCTGTTTTTTCTGAGCAATCTATGATTTCCTTGTTGATGATTTTTCCAATGTTTACATTCTCATCAGTCAAAATTGAATCAAGAATGATCAATCTATCCTTAGAGACTGTGTAAGCGTGTGAAGTGGGCAAAATGGAGCAGTTTATGAATGTGTGCCAGTTTCCTAACTCAGGGATGAGATATTTGGTTTTCACCTTAAACTCAGTGTGAGTGAACTTTTCCCATGGAGCATTAGGTACTGCTACCCTAGATTTAATGATCTCCATTTTTTCTTCCCCTAGGTTTCCATTTTTTCATCAAAATTAGGACCATTATAGAACAGATTATAATGATCATTCAGTTTCTTTTCATCAAAAAAGATTTTTCTACCCCTAACAACAGAGAAGTTTTGAGATTTACCTCCCTTGCTATTCAGAATTCCAGCATAAAATTCTCTCACCAGTTGCTCCAAGTAGTAAGCCCTATGTTGAATGAATAAATCCCAATGTTGAGCATCAACGGTTGCTAAGAAATTTGGGTGTGCCCTCATCAGATTGTATCCTCGTTCTGGCCAGAATTTCATCTCCCAGAAGTGTGGGTTTGCCACATCAAGTGTAACAGTGACTGATGCAGTTGCACCAGAAGATTTCTTTGATGGTTCTGCACCTGCGTTCTTGTCAGAGGACTTTGATGCTACCTGTTTGCGTGCCATTGTGAGAGATTGGGGTTTGAATTTGTTGAGAGGTTGAAGATGAATCAGTGTATGAATTTGGGAATTTTCTGAGAAAGAAGAGATTGAGAGAAGTGGTTACTGTTTGTGTATTGAAAGAAGTGGTGAACGGTTACTTTTGGGTTAGTGGGATGGTTTAATGAGGTAATGGCAAGAGTGGAGGTTGATTTGATGGATGTTTCTAGCCGTTAGGCTATGTGGGCTAACATGCATGGCTACACGTGTCTGATTAGGTGAATCCACACCATTTAAACTGAATTACGTTGTGTTGCGCTGGCACTTTACCAAAATCATCCTCCCTTTTTGAAATTGTTGGTGCAGTAGCACTGGAAAGTGGTTCGGTGCAATTGCTCCTGATGAGTAATAGGTGCAGTTGCACCAATTCCTGTTTATCTACAAAACACTTGAAAAACATCGAATTGCACAAAATATTAAATATTTATCAAAAAATTATGGGTTGCCTCCCATCAAGCGCTTGTTTTAATAGTCTTTCAGCCTGACTTTCCCATGTTTATTAAGGATTTTCAAAATGTGTGGTGCTTTCATTTTGCACCACTTGTTCACCAAAATACATTTTGACTCTTTGCCCATTTACCTTGAAAGTGGTATTTGAGGCTGCATCATAAAGATCAACTGCGCCATGAGGATAGACTTTAACTAATTTGAATGGTCCTGACCACCTTGATTTTAATTTTCCAGGGAACAATTTCAACCTAGAATTGTATAACAGAACCAATCCTCCTTCTCTAAGTTCTCTCTTTTGGATTTTCTTATCATGCCATGCTTTGGTTTTAGCTTTGTACATTTCTGCATTCTCATAAGAGAAATGCCTAAATTCTTCTAATTCGTTAAGCTCTAAAAACCTTTGTTTTCCTGCCCTATTGAGATCAAAATTCAGCTTTTTAATAGCCCAATATGACTTGTTTTCTAACTCAATAGGCAGATGGCATGCTTTGCCATAAACTATCCTATAGGGGGACATACCTAATGGAGTTTTAAATGCAGTTCTGTATGCCCATAATGCTTCATCTAAGTGTAAGGACCAATCTTTTCTTGTTGGTCCAACCATTTTTTCAAGCATTCTCTTAATTTCCCAATTAGATAATTCAGCTTGTCCACTTGTTTGTGGATGATAGGCTGTAGCTATCTTGTGTTTGATCCCATATTTTGCAAGAAGATTTTCAATAAGTTTATTGCAAAAATGTGAGCCTTCATCATTGATGATTGCTCTTGGGGTGCCAAATCTTGTAAAAATGTTTCTTTGAAGAAATTTGCTAACTGATTTGGCATCATTATTTGGTAATGCTACTGCCTCTACCCATTTGGACACATAATCAACAGCTACTAATATGTATTTATTGCCAAAAGAAGGTGGAAAAGGACCCATGAAATCCATGCCCCAAACATCAAAAAGCTCAATTTCCAAAATATTAGTTCTAGGCATTTCATGTTTTTCAGAAATGTTTCCACTTCTTTGGCATTTGTCACAGGTTTTGACCCAATTATAAGCATCTTTAAATAAAGTGGGCCAGAAATAACCTGACTGCAATACCTTAGCTGCTGTTCTGTTGCTTCCAAAGTGACCTCCATATGGTGTTGAATGACAGTGCAGAAGCACTGCTTGCTGCTCTGATTCTGGAATGCACTTCCTCATTATTTGATCTGGACATATCTTATACAGATAGGGTTCATCCCAATAGTATTGCTTGATTATGTGGAAGAATCTCCTTCTTTGTTGATAGCTCATGTTCTTTGGTACAATTCTACTCACAAGGAAATTGACTATGTCAGCATACCATGGTGCAGTTGCACTTGGTGTAATTGCACTGGCTGGTGCAATTGCACTTATTGCACAAGCATTTATTGTATTATTGGTAATTGCCAACAACTTCTCATCTGGAAAATTCTCCTTGATTTCTTGTGTACCTGCATTTTCACTTTCTAATCTAGATAAATGGTCAGCCACTTGGTTCTCCACCCCCTTTTTGTCTCTAATCTCAAGATCAAATTCTTGAAGGAGGAGAATCCATCTAATTAGCCTTGGTTTTGCATCTTTCTTTGCAAGCAAATACTTGATGGAAGAATGGTCAGTATAAACAATAACTTTAGTGCCAATCAAGTAGGATCTTTGCCCTAGGACAGCTCCTACTGCAAAGTCACTAGCATCACACATGAGTTCAAAGGGCCTGCTCCAATCTGGTGTTACTATCACTGGTGCAGTTACCAGTGCCTTTTTAAGCTTTTGAAATGCTTCCATACAGAGTTCATCAAAGTGAAATTGTGTATCTAATTGTAAAAGAGTACACAATGGTTTAGAAATTTTTGAAAAATCTTTGATGAATCTTCTATAGAAGCCAGCATGGCCTAAGAAGCTTCTGATTCCTTTGACAGTTGATGGAGGTGGTAATTTCTCAATGACCTCAATCTTGGCCTTATCCACTTCAAGACCTTTTTTTGAAATTTTATGTCCAAGCACAATGCCTTCTTGTACCATGAAATGGCACTTCTCCCAATTGAGTACTAGGTTGGTGTCTTCACATCTTTGGAGAATTTTTTCTAAATTTGATAAACATAATGGAAATGTTTCTCCAAAAACTGAAAAATCATCCATAAAAACTTCCATTGATTGCTCAATGAAGTCAGAAAATATAGACATCATGCATCTTTGAAATGTAGCAGGTGCATTACAAAGTCCAAAAGACATCCTTCTAAATGCAAAGGTACCATAGGGACATGTAAAAGTGGTTTTTTGTTGATCCTTAGGTTCTATTGCAATCTGATTATAACCTGAATAACCATCTAAGAAACAATAAAACTCTTTTCCTGTTAATCTATCTAACATTTGGTCAATGAAGGGTAAAGGAAAGTGATCCTTCTTTGTGGCCTTATTGAGTTTTCTGTAATCCATACAGATCCTCCAACCTGTGACAGTCCTAGTTGGAATCAACTCATTCTTTTCATTGGCTATCACTGTTACACCCCCTTTCTTAGGAACACATTGTACAGGGCTAACCCATGCACTATCAGATATGGGGTATATGATTCCAGCATCTAGCCACTTAATTATTTCTTTCTTTACAACCTCTTTCATTATAGGATTTAGCCTTCTTTGTCCTTCTATGTAATTTTTAGAATTCTCTTCTAAAATTATCCTATGCATGCAAATTGAAGGGCTAATTCCTTTTATGTCTGCCATTTGCCAACCTATAGCTTTCTTATGCTTTTTTAAAGTACTAATGAGATCATTCTCCTGTTCTAATGATAGCTCAGATGAAATGATAACTGGGAGTGTATCACCTTCTCCTAAGAAAGCATATTTTAAATGTTGAGGCAGTTCTTTCAATTCTAATTTGGGAGATTGTTCAATTGAGGGTAAATTTTGTTTAAGGTTAGGGTCTTCTAAATTAAGAGATTCATAAGTTCTAACCCATACCTTAGGTGTTGGTTCTTCCTTTGGTAGTATGTCTTTTTCCAGCATTTCTTCTTCAGGAAGTGCAGATGCATCAGGTGCAAGTGCACTGGTAAGATGATCATACTGCTTGTTGAACTGCTTTTGCACCAAATGATCAAGAGAGATGACTGCTGAACATTCTTCACTCTCCTCTGTAGGATATTTCAGAGCATTCATTACATTGAATTTCACCTCTTGATCATTTACTCTCATGGTTAGTTCTCCTTTTTGCACATCAATCAATGTTTTCCCAGTTGCTAAGAATGGCCTTCCAAGAATAACTGGTACTTCTTCATCTGCAACAAAGTCAAGAATAACAAAATCTACAGGAAATACAAATTTGTCAACCTTTACCAAGATATCTTCTATGATTCCTTCTGGGTAAGCTATTGACCTGTCTGCAAGTGACAATGTTAAAGATGTAGGTTTAGCATGTCCAATTCCCAACTGTGTAAAGACAGATTTAGGCATCAAGTTGATGCTTGCTCCTAAATCACACAATGCACGACCTGTATAATAATTACCTATTGAAAATGGAATTGTAAAGCTACCTGGATCTTTTAATTTTCTTGGAATTTTGTTTTGCAAAATCAAACTACATTCTTTGGACAAAGCAACTGTTTCAAATTTACCTAATCTTCTTCTTTTTGAAAGAACATCTTTCATGAATTTAGCATAATTAGGCATTAGTTGCAATGCTTCAATCAAGGGAACATTAATATGCAATTGCTTTAAAACATTTAAAAACTTACTGAATTGCTTCTCCTCATGTGCCTTTTTTAATCTTTGAGGAAAAGGAGGAGGAGGATATTCAGGAACTAACCTTGAAGTTGGAACTTTATGAGATGCAGATGCATCAGGTGCTTCTGCATTTTGAGAATTTTTTTCATTTTTATTTTCTTCTCCCTTACCTGTACCTTCATTCTCATAAGGTTCTGTAAGATCTTTCCCATTTCTGAAAGAGATAGCTTTCACTTGTTCCTTACCTGGCTTCTGAGATGGACTTGCTTCTGTATTGGATGGTAATGTACCTGTTGGTCTTTGATACAGAGCAGTTGCTAACTGACCTACTTGATTCTCCAGATTTTTAATTGAAGCTTCATGAGCTTGCCTAGCTGTTCTAGTTTCACTAATGAATGCTTCATGGGTTTGCCTAGCTGTTCTGGTTTCATTAATGAAAGATTTAAGCAAACCTTCTAAGGAGTTATCTGTAGTAGGTTGTTGTTGTTGAGGCCTTTGGTAGTTCTGAGATTGAAATCTTGGTGGAAGGGTTGGTGCAGTTGCACTAGGTGCAGGTGCACTAGTATTGTTCCATCTAAAGTTTGGATGGTCCTTCCAACCAGCATTATAGGTATTGGAGTAAGGGTTGTTATTCCTATTATAACTTACATAATTTACAGAGACAGGGTTGCTAGGACACTCCTCATAAAGGTGACCTCCTCCACAATAAACACAACTTGCAGCTCCTGGAGGGGCTTGTTCTATTGCTGCTGCTGCAGTGTTCTCAATTGGTGCAGCTGCACTAAATGCAGTTGCACTGGTTGTGGTGAAGTTTTTGAACATGTTTGCTAGTGAGGCTACTTGAGCATATAGGGCTGATATTTCACTAATTTCATGTACCCCTGATGATTTCTTTTGGGTACTTACCCTCTCAGTAGGCCAACTAGAACTATTAGTAGCAATTCTATCAATCAATTCACATGCTTCATTATAAGACAGATTTAACAATACACCACCAGATGATGCATCAAGCATTATTCTAGTTTGTGGTTCCAAACCATTATAAAATGTTTCCATCTGAATAATGACTGGAAGACCATGGTGTGGACATTTTCTTAAAAGTTCTTTCCATCTTTCCCATGCTTCAAACAATGATTCAGATTCTTTTTGTCTAAAAGATGTAATATCATTTCTCATTCTGGCATTTTTGATAGGTGGGAAATATTTTGACAAAAACTTTTCAGCCATTTCATTCCATGTATGAATAGAATTAGGCTCCAATGAGTTTAACCATGATTTAGCCTTATCTTTCAAAGAATATGGAAATAGCTTAAGTCTAAATGCATCTTCACTAACACCAGGTATGATAAAGTTACTACATATTTCTAAAAACTGTTTTAAATGCTCATGGGGATCCTCATGAAGAAATCCACCAAATTGACAAATTGTTTGCAGCATTTGAAACATCATGGGTTTAAATTCAAAATGGACAGCCTCTATGTGAGGTCTTGCTATGCTTGTTTGCATGTTTTGATGATTAAACATAGCATAATCTCTCATAGGTCTATCTCTATCATTAATCATACCTATTGGTCCCATGTGAATGAATTGATTTCTGTGATCTGCTTCAGCATCTCCTTGTGATCCAGGACCACCTCTGACTGAGGCTGGTCTTGAGCCTTCTCCTTCACCTTGTTGAGACATGGTATTTCTGCTACTTTGCTGCCTTTCTTTTTGGATTCTTCGCAACCTTCTAAACTGTCTTTCTATCTCTGGATTAAACTCAAATTCTGGTGGTTTGTCTCTGGGCATAAGCTAGTGCAGATGCACTAGGTGTAACAGCACCTGTTTCTGCACAGAAAAACAAAATACCAGAATAACAAAACAAAAAAATAAACACTAATCTACTATCTTTAAAACAACAAAAATTAATGACAATCCCCGGCAACGGCGCCAAAAACTTGGTGTGTGAATAACAAGAGCGTGTGCAAGTATACACAGTCACAAGTTATAGTATAAAAGATCGAACCCACAGAGATTGGATTAACTCTTATATGTTGTTGTAAAGAAAGGCAAACTAGTGCGACTACACTATTCAAAATGTTTTGGTTTTGGTTGAAGTTG
Organism: Astragalus glycyphyllos; assembly: GCA_963573325.1. Taxonomy (NCBI): domain Eukaryota; kingdom Viridiplantae; phylum Streptophyta; class Magnoliopsida; order Fabales; family Fabaceae; genus Astragalus; species Astragalus glycyphyllos. Next base: position 119,966,020 of record OY754307.1, on the reverse strand, counting down.
AAATCAAAATAAATAAACAGAAAGCAAGTAAATTGTGTAAGAAATCAGTTGAGAATGAGAGTTGGGATGTTTTCACAAACTAAATCACTCTTGAGAATATTGTGTTTTCTTGTGGTGCAATTGCACTTAGTGCAGTTGCATCAGTGTGTGCTGGTCAGCTACTTTCGTCAGAGTTTCGTTACAAGCTCTATATGATCCTTTTTTTTGCGGTAAAGAGTAGGGTTGTCAGTGCCTCTCTCGCCCCCTTACAGATAATCTAAGTTGCTTAAGTAAGTACACTCTTGTATCTTAAGATCTCTACACTTTTGTTGTAAGGACTATGTTAATCTTAAGCTAAGAATTAACATGGAATTAACAAGCTAACTTTATTAAAACAAGTTTAACAAGAAGCTTTATTAAACACTTATCCTTACTTAGTTCTTGATTTCTAGTTATAAGCCAATTAAGTGAATATAACTCTACTTGTTCTAAGTGATCAACATTAAAACAAGATTAAGAATTTAAACACAAGAACTAAAGTGCACACCACTTGAAAACACAATAACTTTCCTCAAAAGATCATTGGAAAGCTAGAACATCCAAACTCAAAAGATTTTAGCTCATGATGAGGCATGATAAAGCAAATATAAGTGAATGAAAGCATATTGCAATAAAGAGAAGTACAAGAGAATTCAAAAGAGTAACAAATAGAAAACTCTTGCATATATTTGCTTACAACTAATTTCTTTCACCTATTAGCTCCTTGAAGAAGTGGAGATAGAAGTTGTCAAGTTCCTCTCACCTTCTTCTCAAACTAACACTATGAAACTAAAAGAAAAATAAAACTTTGAAACTAAGAAAAACTAAACTAAAAAGAACATAAAAAGATTATAAGATATGTGATCTATGTGATATTAGATATTCTTCAAGTGAGGAATTTGAGTCCTATTTATAGCCTTGGAGGTTTCCTTCATGTTGAGGTTTCCTTGCTGGTTTAAGTTAACCAAACCATGGTTACTTTTTAAAAGTTGAAGATCAGCTTGGCTTTCAACACTCATCCTTAATTTGAGGTCCAACAAATGGTTGCCACATGTCTTGTAAGATAGATTTTTGTGAAGCCTTTTTGATTGTAGGCGCCTCCTTTGCAAGTGACCATGTGACTTCTGAGCTAGCAGCACTCCAACTAAGCATTATAGCAATGGTATGAATTGATGTGCTTCCAATGTGGGGTTGTGAGCTGCTTCGGTACAGAGTGGTGCAGTTGCACCAAGTGCAATTGCACTGCCTGGTGCAGTTGCATCAACTGGTGCAATTGCACTAAACTGCGGCTGCACTGAACAAACACATCAAACATACCAATATACAATAAAATGCTAAGTTATGGACATCTCTTATCTGTAAACCATAAATGTTGTTATTTTATTCATACTAACATATTTAACATATAATAGACTTGATATTGGGCTTTTATCTAAGTGAAAAAACACAAATAACTCTATATAAAATAGAGTTATCACTGATTCAAATGGAAGATCAAGTTTTATCAATGTCCTTTTGATTTTCGTTTGGGTCATTTTGGTTATATTGAGGAAGATGATTTTCCGCAACATATTTAGGGAATTCTGGGTTTTATTGAGGAAGATGATGTTCATCAACGAAATTAGGGACTTGATTTTGTTGAATCTAATTTGTTTCTTTTAATTTTATTTTAATAATTTATTTTTATTTAAATATTTAATAAAAAAATAAATGACATGGCCACTTGATGTGGATCATTAGATGACGTGGCAGCCACATGTGTGCCTATGTCAGCTGCCACGTCATTTAATGAGAGCCACATCAGATTTTTTTTTGACATACCTCCAACTCAGTAAAAAAAAATCAAAAATCCATCTTTGGACTAAATGTTCTGAGTTTTTCAAAATTTGGGGACTAAATGTCTGAGTTTTAAAATAGGGGGACCAAATGTCTGAATGTCTGAAAATAGGGGGACTAAAACTATAATTTAGCCTTCCTTTTTTTTCATAACTCAAAATTTATTAAATGTTGCTATGTGTTGTCATTACAATAGTAATTTTAATTTGGTCACATATGTTTTAATTTGGTGGCATCTTCTAAAGATGACACCTAATATAAAATTATGGACATTAAACACCTATTCTACTTGGTGTCTTCTTGCATGCCAATAGTAGTTTTTATGTTGTCAAAAGATATGTGTTTCTTACAAATAAATATTATGCGTGTCAAAAATTATCTATGCAGATTACAGCATAATCTTTAAAAGCTTATACAATATTACTGCTTATTATGTCTAATTGTATTTTCAAGCTATATTTTTACAATTTGAAGCTATATTTTTATAATCAATTCTAACTTTAATGTTGCTAGACACCAACTTCTCTTGCTCAGCAACATCATCAATAGAGTTGGGCATCCACTTGGTCTCTTCTATCGCCATTACACATTTACTTAAAACTATATACTTCAAATCTTAAAATTAAATCAATATCTAAGAATTATATTAATTACACCTAACTATTTTATCTACTTATATCTCCACTTAAATAAAAATATCATTTTTTTTGTTTTCCTTTTCGCAAATATTTACTACGTGTAATGATATTAATAATGAAGAATAATAATATATATATTCGTTGCAAGTAGTGTAGTTCGTCTAAATTCAGCACATATTAATTATACCTAACTATTTTTATCTACTTATGTCTCTACTTGAATAAGAATATCATTCTTTTTGGTTTTCCATTTCGCAAATATTTACTACGTATAATGATAATAATAATGAAGGATAATAATATGTGTTCACTGCAGATAATAATTACGTGTATGAAGTGCCAATTGAATAGCTAGGTTAGAAAGCTATTTGTATTAAATATAAGTGTGTGATTATTGTTGAATGTGTTTTGTATTTTGAGTGGTTGAAATAAGCAAGAAAATAGGTTAAATTAGGAAAGTGCAACTTCGGTTTTGCTGGGCACCAAATTTTTTTGCTTAGCAAATCGTGTGGCACTTCCTCACACGTTTGGCAACTTCTTTTTTTATATTTAAATATTCCTAATTGACAACTATCAACATGGCATGCAAACAAAATAGAAACTTTCATCCTGCATGTTCACATAGAGTTGACACGTTTTTTGTTATATGTGCCATCCAATTTTTTTGCTTTTTCTTTTTGACAAAAAATTTTTTTGCTAATAAAACTCAGCTTTTTTATCAACATTGCTATTGTTATTTGACACCTGTGTTATGTGTTGTCCTTCTCCTAGATCAAGACAAATTCTACTCTATGTTAGCAAGAGACACGCCCTAGAGAGAACAGAAGAAGTTGGAGAGTAGAGAAAGAGAGGGGATTTTCGATTCTTTATGGGTTCCATTTCTTTAGGTGAGAGAGAAAGAGAGACCTTTCTTGGTGGAGGTGGGTGAAGGCGGCGAGATGGTGGCGATGGTTCTCTATCACTATTTCTCCACCTTTGCCACTTATTGAATAATATGGCATCCATTGAAGATAAAAGAGAAAAGATTAAGAGATCAAATATTCATCAAATGGAATTGATATAAAATTAGAAGAGTTGTGTGAAATGATTACATGAAGCCTCTTTATATAGGCATAAAACTAACTACTAACTAACTCACTAATTAGTAACAACTATCTAACAAACTAATTTGTAACTACCAACTAACTATCTCTCTAACTTCTAACTAACTATATATCTAATAGTCCCCCGCAAGCTGGAAGTTGTTCACAACACTTCTAGCTTGACATGAACAATAGAGAGATACATCAAAACAAATGAAAATTACAATGATTTATAGTTAATCAACTACTGTGAGCCTTGAACTTTTAAACTCCAGATATGTTGTCTCTGTTGAAGTATGCAAGGAAGGAGTGATATACATGAAACTACACTCCACATTGATCTGCTCACTAATTGTACCATCAGATTCATCTTGATAATTCTGATGAGCAAAAAACATCAGGTGCAAATAGGAATAGCAAGAACATTTTTCTTGGATTCTTGAAAGCGGTACACTAGTAACATGCCACCAGAAATCACAACAACACCAACAATGCAGAAAAGGGTAATCAGCACCCACATAAACCAAGATGATATGAAGAAGAATAATAGCACAAGAAAAGAAGATGCCATAATGGCAAAGAGAAAAGGAATATCACGATCCAAAATGAAATCGGAACTCCGCTTCAGATCACAATCATCGGGAATCAGAATGAAAGGAGGACAGTGAAGCGAAATGCAATACGGCGATGTGAAAGAACGCCAAAATAGGATGTGCGGAAATGCGGAACTCCGCTTCAGATCACAATCATCGGGAATCAGAATGAAAGGAGGACAATGAAGCGAAATCGCAAAACTGATATGCAAGAATTGCAAACGGAGACGACGATTACTGATACTGACAAACAATTTGTGTCAAACGAATCAGAAATGGAACAAACGAAAGCAAGTTGCAGAAACTAACACTCTCATAGAAGCGAGAGGAAGGAGAAAAACGCGATTCTGATTGAAAAGCGAATGATTGAATCAAAATCGATTCAAAGAATTTGCGAATTTGAAATTTTGGGAAACGCAAAAAATAGAGGAATGATGTAATTGAAAGAACACCAAAAAAGCGATGTGCGAAATTGCGGAACACGCAAACGTGAAGAAGAAAGAACGCAACGCACATCGAAAGTTAGAGATCACAAATTCCAAAATTTCCGAAAACGAAATATCAAGAATTGGGGAAAAGAAAGTGAAAACCCTAACAAAAACGAATTTCCGAAATCAAATTGGGGAAAACCCAAGAATAACTAAGAATGATGAAATCGGAATCAAGAACAATCAACAAGATCAGAAAAGTGAAATGCAACTAAGAGCACAAAATGCGAAATCGAAAATACAAACGCAGTGGAGAATCACAAACTCTAAAATTGCAAAACGCAAAAGAGCGATCAAGGAAAATTGCGATATCAAAAAACGAAAGTCGCAAATGAGGAATCAAAGGCAAATCATGAAATGAAAAATCAGAATTTGAATCACAGAACAAAAAATGCAAACTGAATGGTGAATTGCGAAATATTGGTTTCAAACGCCATGAACAAAGAGGGAAAGAATGTAAAGAAACTGTTTCTCATGGATGAACAAATCAAGAAACGGAAGCAAAAAAGGATGCAAATGGAAGAAGGAATAAATCGGAAAAGGAAATGAATGGAAAGAAAACTAATAAAACGAAAAAAGAACCTGCAGCGGAATTCAGATTCAAGGTGGATACCATGTGTGCTCTGATACCATATTGAATAATATGGCATCCATTGAAGATAAAAGAGAAAAGATTAAGAGATCAAATATTCATCAAATGGAATTGATATAAAATTAGAAGAGTTGTGTGAAATGATTACATGAAGCCTCTTTATATAGGCATAAAACTAACTACTAACTAACTCACTAATTAGTAACAACTATCTAACAAACTAATTTGTAACTACCAACTAACTATCTCTCTAACTTCTAACTAACTATATATCTAATACCACTTATCTCCACCCTTTCAGCTGGCCACATACATTTCTTCAGGGCGAGGTCAAAGAGGGAATCGAAACAGAGAAGAGCTGAAGGGAATACGACAGCAAGCGTCCACGACTGATCATGCAAAGGTATGCATGCTTTTTGTTCTCAATATTGTATAGATTTATGTTTATTATGTTCTTTATCTTTTGTTAATCTAAAGAAAATGATTGTGTGTATGTTCATTTTTTTAGGGTCAAAAGAAAATAGCCTCCAGCATTATAGCCTCATTGCACCCAGTAAGCAACCGGTGAACACCCAAATAAGCGAGCCAAAAGCATTTCTCAGTAAACCCACTACTAGCTCCTAACCAGTGTTCCAGCATTCGAGATCGCCGCATCACAGTTGAGAGTGAAGAAAGGATGAGGAGTTTCCGCCAAATCAAGGGTTTCTGCGTAAGCGTGGTTTCAACATTTCCTCCCACGAGAGTTTCCCTTCTAGCCGCATCGAGCACGAAATCGACCCTACAGAGCACGTGTCGCAATATTTGTTGAGCAGAATCACGTATACCCTTGAACACGAATTCATTCCTAGCTTTCCTGATCTCGTCAAAGGCAATTCCAAACGTTAGGCTCCAGTTCATTGTGGTAAGCCCTCTGACTTTGCATTTGATATTATAAGCAAGCTAGGAGAACCAATTTGTGTTTGAGAAAAAGGAAATGTCATTTATTTGCATGAGTTCAAACCAGAGCGTAGCGGAACTTTGACAATCCCGAAACCAGTGGAATAAGCTCTCGTCTTGGATACTGCAAAGGGGGGAAGTTGAAGAACTCACCAAGTGACGTCTTGGTCTTTCAAGATTGGTCATCAATTTCCCGTGCATTGCTTTACAAAGAAGCAGGCGAATGCGCTTAGGAGCACGCCACTTCCATATGTAGGGAAAAAGCTCCTGATGAGGCACCATAAAGGGTTGTTGGATAGCATAGAATGCAGACTTGGACGTGAAGCAACCATCAACACTGGGACCCCAGAGAACAATATTTGTGCCACTACTTTGTGTAGGGGGAGGTAAAGCTTTGATAATTTCTGTAATGTTGTTGGGAATGAGATTAGCGAACTCATCTGAATCCCAATCTCCATTCTCTTTCACCATACCGTGGACTGTATTATTGGACATTTGAAGAATATAGAGTATAGACCTTGAAAACGATATTTGAAGAATGGACATTTCTCATAAATATAGAGTATTTTTTGTATGAAATTTAGGAAGTAAGGTATTTTGGTTTTTAATTATTTTGGGTTAACAAAAGCAACCCATGTTAACATTTTACCCAAATCCAACTGACAAGGATATACTTTTCTCGTCTGATCCATTATAAGACAACAAGTCGTTAATTCTCTAAAGTCGTATATTCTTCGATCCATAATATAATAACCTTTTGATAAATTTGCATGTTCTATTCAATAAGTTCCTTTCCAATGTTTTTGTTGCATGAATCAAATTTTGTAACCAAACACCCCAAATTACCACATCATCTATAAGCTAAGCGTTAATTGTAGTATTGGACTGAAATTCATAAAATACTTCATTATTATTATTATTGAAAGCCAAACACAAAGTAAGAATTACAATAGGGAAAATAGGAAATTTTTCTCTCTCATTATTTAATTAAAAATTATATAAAGCAAGTAGAAATTAATAGATCAGTTCTCAACAGTTGAAGAAGCAGAAGCAAGCACCACCTAAGCCATCACAATCCCCAGTAGCTGCGTGCTCCACTCTGATGCACTGGTCTTTACATCCTCCTGGGTTAAAACAAGGCCCAAACCATGTTGTGCTTTTCCTTTTACAAAGATTTCCTTCTACTTCTGCACAAATTAAAATGAAAAAAAAATAGTAACAAAAGGTAACCCAATAAATAATTAATGAAATATACTATGGGCCCGTTTGGATAAACAACATAATTAACAGCTTATGGCATAAGCGCTTATCGTATAAGTGCTTATGCATAAGTTGTTTATATAATAAACGATAAAATAATGTTAAAACTATTTTTCTATAAGTCATAAGCTATTTTCATAAGCTATCTCGAGGAGCTTATGGAAATTAGCTGAAAACAGCTTATGAACAAGTCATAAGCCGTTTCCATAAGCTCTCCCAAACAGTTTTATAAGTGCTTATAGCAATAGATAAGCTCAAATAAACCGATCCAAACGGACCCTATATGTTACGGTGTTACTTAATTATTTTACCCGATGTGGAGAAAAGCAGGAGGGCGAGGCAGAGGAACATAAACATGGTGTAGAATTTACGAGCAGAGGAAGCCATGCTTATGCTTTGCTTGCTAATATTATGTATGTAAATGAAAATGTTGATGATGTTTTTTCTACTTGTGCTCTATATATATGGGATACAAAGTTACAAAGTTACTATGGACAACAAGAAAAGTTGAAACTCCACACTCTCTCTCTTCTCTTGTGCCTTTTTCCCATTTTCCTTCAAATTGTTTGTAAGCTTCGTTTGATACCTTTTACTTTGGGATTTTCATTTCTCTGGCTGGTTTTGTTCTTATCTCTCTTTTTGTGTATTTTTCTTTTTTTAATCATAATATTAATACTTGGCGTTATTTTCTAGCAAGTTATAAAACATGTTACCCTATACATTATTCCTTATCATGTTATATAATATGCATTGCTCCTATGTCAAATGATTTTATTTATTTCTTGTACGAAGGATATCCATATGGTACTATGCGATTCATTTGTCAAGCAATAACATTTTAAAAAAGTAAGAAACACTATTGTTAGGTTTGTAACTGAGTTCGTAGTTATATATTCAAAATCTTAATTCTTTAGGTAAGGGAACATTTATCCTTAGTTTTTTTTTTGTTGAGAAAACACTTATCCTTAATTAAAAATATCAAATTGCTTAGGTGATTTTATATAAGAAAAAATTTAAAAAGGTTACAAGGATTAAAATCAAGAATACAAAGGTTACAAGGATTCACAAACCCGTCTAATTTAGAGAATCATAGGGAAGTAATATCAAAATATTCATATAATGTTGGTGCTACCGCCTGATCTATCAACTCTATTCTCCTTACTCTATTGTCGTGTATTCCCAACTTGGAGTTGGAAGAAGCTGATAATAGTTTGACCCCTTATAGTGTCTATTCTATGAATAGAGTGTCGACCCTTTATAGTGTATTTACATGAAATAAGAGTATGTGTTTTGTGGTGTTTGTTATTTGGTTCTACGATGGGCCATCCCCTTTTTGAGTTTTTATTGGTGTATTAGCTCTGTTTTTTGCTTTCAATCTGTTCAATATATAGGCATTTGTGAGCCTCCAATTCACAGTTTGGTACCATATATATATATATATATATATATATATATATATATATATATGGTAATTACAATTTTAAAGCTTTGAGAAGTTCTCCAAAGAATGAAACTGTAATTATAGAGGCAAATTTGAGGCGTTTTAATATTACTACACCTAAAAAATTAAGAGCCTATGATGTTATTGCCAAGTTACCAGAAGAATGGGTTTTAACAGAAGTAATAGTTGGAATACTGCTTGGGATCTAAAGAAGAAAGGGATATACGAAGTCATTTTATTGAATTCAAAATAACTTACAATATTTCAGAGGTTCACAATCTTCAGAGAATTTCTTTTCACTGATAGGTATTTTAATTTGTGATGCCTCATAGTGAAGACTGAGCCATCCTTTTATAGAAGGAAGGAGGCTGTTACAAACTTAACAGCTAGCTATGCCAGCGCAAAAGCTAAATAATTACATTGATTCGTAATCTGTCGAAAGCAAAAGATGATAATGACTAAAGTACAATAATTCCTAATAAAACAAACGACTCTAGTGACGAAGTCAAAAGTAAATAATAATGTTGTCTGCCATGAGACGTAAAACCAAAATCTTATCACGAAGGAATCTGCTTTTCCAAAAGTGATAATGACTTTGTCTGCCACTAAGGCTCATAATTCTTGGATTCCTTCTATTCCGAAGCAGTCGTCCTCATTGATAGCTGTAATGCTCTGAGAGGACCCTACTGAGTCGTCGCTGTTGACGTCCGATTCAGTGATTGCTTCCTGTAATTTTTTGAGGAATTCCTTTTTGCTTGAGGATGATGATAATTCTGCCAGAAATTTTGATTTTTTTGCTAAAAATTCCGACTCTTTGCTTAACTCTTCAGATTTAGAAAGATATCTGGGGTTCTTTCTAAACCAGTCTTGTATTACGTAAGGATTAATTAATTGAGGATTAAATTTCGTCCACCATTTAATTCTGACTCTTCTGCTGATCCAATTTAATTCAGTGTCCGGGATAGCCTTAATCTTCTGATAAGTCCAAGAAGTTATCCAAGATATCCCAAAGCTAATGTGAAAAGTTAGTAATTTCATATGATCAGGAAGGTTCGTCTTTCTTGTAAATTCCTGAAAGGCTAATTGTGCAAAATCTGGATATATACTCGCTTCTGGTCTCCATTCGTTGAACCATTTAATAAACCACAAGGGAAACTTTAATGAAATGTCTTTCTTGAACCAGATAAACCAAGAGTGTTCACCAGGTTCAAATAATAGCATATTAGTCCATGCGTTCATGTAATCAATATACGAGTATTGCTGAGGGCTGAATACTCTGAACAAAGTCCTTATTGATGAGGGATGGTTGTTCCATTCGGAAGGAGATAAAACTTTAATTATTTTGAATTTTGAATACATAATTTTTTCCTTTTCTTTTCTATCATAATTGTGAGTAATTTCAATGAATCTAGTGTCCACTAAAACAAACTCATAAAATAATCTGGTTTTCTCTGGAGTTGATGGCTGGTAATTAAAACCTGAAGGGAAGTATTTGGGGGTAATTTGTAAGAGGGATCCTTCGGTTTCATATTCTGGCTCTACTAGGAAGAGTAATTGTTGACTGGGCTTTTCTATCAAGGGAGGGAGGAGTATAGTATGGTAATTTTTCTGGTTTTGGCGTGGGGTTGGCTAATGAGGTAGGAGTGTTTAGTGCAAAGGTTAAGGGTGAGATTAATCTGGATTGAGGTGGCCTTATGGCTCTAGGTGAGGGAGATGAAGGATAATATGGTGGTAAGGTCAAAGGGGTTAATGGGGTGAACCTATTTTGAGAGTGAAGAAAGGAGGAAGAAGAATGGATAGAAGTTAATACCTGTTTTGCCGTAATTGATGTCTTCTCGTCCTTTAATGTAGGACCATAATGATCCGAAGTAATTGTTTTGTTTTTGCGTTCCTCGTGAGGAGGACCGTAATTAATTTTTGTAGTAATAGTTTTCTTCTTATGCTCCTCGTGAGGAGGACCTTAATTGTCTTTTGAAATGCTCATGATTTTCCCTGTAAAAATTCTCTGGTGAGGAAATCTGGTAAAGAGTTTTTCTCTCCTTTAATGTGTTCTATATCAAAATCAAAACAAGAAAGTAATGATTGCCATCTGGCAAAGATATGTTTAGAAACTAGGTTCTTAACATCCTTTTGCAAAACATCTTTTGCAGCTTTGCAGTCAGATCGTAATAAAAATCTTTTTGAAAATAGATCATCTTGAAATTTCATTATACATAATACAATAGCTAAAATTTCCTTTTTAATGGTACTGTATTTTAGTTGTGCCGGATTCCATGTTCCTGAATAATATCTTACAACCTGTTCTTTGGGTGACTCTGGTAATTGCTGCTTTAATATTCCTCCAAAGCCAAATTCTGAGGAATCGGTTTCTACTATGAGGGAGGCTTGAGGATCGGGTATTCCTAAGCAGGGTAATTTCTTTACCATCTTCTTAATGGTTCTGACACTTTGACTCATACTATCATTCCATTGAGGAGGGTTCTTTCGTAATCTCTTAAATAAGGGGATGCAAATGATTCTAAGGTTAGGAATGAAGTCAGCAACATAATTGACACAACCCAAAAATCTTTGTAGTTGAGTCTTATCTTTTAATTCATCTGGAAACTTATCACTGAATTCTATTGCTCTACTAATAGGTGTAACGGTACCTTGATAAATATTAAATCCTAAAAATCTAACATTTACCTGGAATAATTTCATTTTTCTCGAAGATAAAACCAAACCGTTTTCTTTAATGACAGTAAAGAATCTATCTAGATGCTCGAAATGCTGATTAAGAGACTTTGAAAAGACTAAAACATCATCTAGATAAACAATAGAAAAATCTTGATAATCATTAAATATGTCATTCATAATATGCTGGAATTCACTAGGTGCATTTTTTAATCCTAGGGGCATAACGTTCCATTCATAATGACCGAAAGGGACAACAAAAGCAGTTTTGTATTTGTCCTTTTCTTCTACTTGGATTTGATAATATCCTGACTTTAAATCGAACTTGGAAAATATAGCAGCATTATGTAATCTGCTAATTAAATCCCTTTTGTTTAGGTATGGGATACCTAATCCATTGTAATACCTTATTTAGAGGTTTATAATTAATAACTAATCGAGGGGCACCTCTCTCTAATTCTCCTGGGTTATTAACATAAAAACCCGTGCAACTCCAAGGGATTTGCTGGATCTAATTAGACCTTTATCTAAGTAATCCTTAATCTCCTTTTTGCAATACTCTAAGTATTGTTGATTCATTTGTTTGGGCCTAGCCTTGGTAGGGATTGATTTCTCATCAAACCCTGGTTCATAAGGCAAGGAGACAATATGTCTTTTTCTTTCCCAAAAGGCATTGGGGTGTTCTGAGCATATGTCCTTTTCAAACTTGTGTTGTAATTGACTAATCTTTTCTTGAACAGCTTTGGCTTGTAACTGTTCTTCTATCCTTTTATACTGAACTTCTTTGTACAGCATAGAAATTTGTTTTTTCTTTTGAGAAATCAAATTAATTGAAGAAGTAGACACTTCCTTTAGACTATTTAAATCTTTAATTCTAGGTGGTTCAAAAAACGTAATATATATATATATGAATAAAGTAGTTTATTTTTTTAAAATAAAATAAAATCATTCATATACAAAACTTAATTTATAAATTATACACCATCCTAATATACACATATTATTACACCCATATAGTCAAGAAGATGATATCCAAAGTGAAGATTAATAATACAATAAGCAATTACATTTTTTTTGGGTGAAAGCAATTACATTTTTTTAACACAAAATAATAATCAAATTAATTGAAAGTAGAAAGAGCTACTCCAACACATTACATCCAAGTGAGTGGAAAAACAAATCAAGCTCACTACGTCAACAAGCTCACACCTATGCCGAAAAAACACACACCTCAGATACTCCCAAAGAATTATTATAATTCTCTTGAGAAAAAATCTTACGTGGAGTTCTATATATGCAATCGGTGCTGTTTTTCAATCACACAGTAACACGTAGATTTATTATTTATATTATTTATTATCCTTAGTTTTTTTTTAAAAAACTAGTCCACGTGTCACAGTGTAATTAGAAAATAACACCAATCACACTTATATCACACTAAAGTTTTGTTCTTCTTTTAATTTAATATGATCCCCATCCAGGTGATTGTTGTCCACTAATCCCTGGAATCTGCATAGCAAAATTTGATGGTAGTGAATCAAACCATCCAAGCCTTTCTACAAGTTTCTTCACAAGATGACCAGCTAGGTAAGAAAGCAATGAGGCCAAAGCTCCAGTGCTGACATAGTAAAGCACTGTTTGGAAGTATGTCAAGAAGCTATTTGGTCTCTTGATATAAGCTTTAGCAATGGAAAGCAATGTAATGCACAGTAGAGAAGCTCCTGCAACTGCGGCTAGCTTGAAATCCTTTTCATCATTCTCACGGAATGTCAAGCCATATACTATTGGTGGCACTAGTCCAAATACAATGAATGATAAGATAGCAATGAATGCATGAAGAATGAAATTTTTTCTCTGTCCAAGTAATTCATTGTATCGATCCACTTGTTCATCAACTTCAGTTCTTTTAGGTTCATTAGCTTTGTGTTCCCTCAGCTGAAAATATACATTCATCTATCAAATTTCAATTTAAGTATTTCTTTTTGAATGGCAAACATGTCTAGTTTATAGTTATATATATATAATATAAATAGTCTAGCACAAGAGGTAATCAACCCATATATATATATATATATATATATATATATATATATATATATATATATATATATACGATCTACATCTTAGAGATACAGTAAATACGATCTACAAACCACTTGTTAACTAAACAAGATGGAGTAGCATTCCTAGCCAGGAACCACCTCAAAGATGGGGATTTAAATTCAAGTAATAAACAACAATGATTGATAATAATGATTACATTGTCAAAAAAAAATGATTACTCCCTCGGTCGTTATTTATAAGCAAAGTTATCTAACTTCACATAGATTAAGAAATTTGTTAAGTCGGTTTAACTGTCTTCACTAGAGTTGAGTTTGGTGACTTTTTTTGCGTATTTTTAAAGTCATTGGATTAGGGTTCTTTTTTTGTTTATAAATAAGGTCGGAGGAAGTATCAATTATATGTTTATCAAGGAGCTTATCACATTTTGATGACAAAAAATACTACCAACACTCTCTTTAGTACACTATCTTCAACACTCTCTTTATGATTGGATAAAATACATCTAGGTCCCACCACTTTGGAAATAGGCCCCACTAATTAAATTAATAGCACCCACATGAATTTTACCTAATATGTAAGAGAGTGTTAGAAAAAGAGTGATAAAGAAAGTGATGTTAGCACTCCTCTTTGATAACATATTGATTATTCCCTAATGCCACCAATTTCTCTTTCTATTGTAATTTTTGGAATATAAACATGATAGTGTCATGTTGAATGGGGTCTAACTATTTTTCTATATATACATTTCAAACAAAACTTTCATACTTAGTAGGAGATATGGAGAGGGAAATTGGGAGATGCATTTTCAGATGTGAAATAATTTGAACATGTAACTCACACTGTGACCTAGGGTGAAAAGTCCACCAACCAGGTTTGCAATAGCCAATGCAACAAGATTCACTGCAAAATGATGAAACTATCAGTAACAATATTGTATGGTTAAACTTGAACTAAAACGATACTCCCTCCATCTCATATTATATGACATTTTACATACATGTGGCGGTGTCGGCACTAGCTGCAGATGTAACAACACTAAGGCTTGCTAATGATTCAGTCAAACCACCATATACAATACTTTTCAGAATCTCCAATGTCTTGCTACTTGCCGGTACACGTGTCTCCCTAGGAGTAAGAAGTGGTGTTCTCTCAGTTTCAGAAGGAACTACTTCTTCACTTGGCCCTACCCAACAAAATGTACAATACAACATCATTTCCTTAAACTTAGTAAATATCATTAATCATTATAGAATTGTGTTATAACAGGAATTTGTGGTATTTTTAGTATTTACCTGTGGATGTTCCAACAACTTTAACTTCAATAAGCTCTGGTTGTTTCTTAGTGGGTAGAGGAACAGGAATTATAACTTTCCAGTCACTATTTTTTGCAGAACCAGTTTCAGGTTTTTTGGTTATAGAGGACTCAGAAGTACCACCAATAACTGCCCAATCACTCCAAAAATGTTTCTTGCTTTCTGCAACTTGATCTTTTGTTTTGTTCAAAAATTTGTCTTGTGGGGTAGCAGTCAAGTGATCTGATGAATCTTGTGATTTTCCTGGAATGCCACTTCCAAGTACTGCATATGAGTAAGATAGATAGATTGTTATTTGTTAGGAAATGTATGAGTGTGATACTATGTTTTGTTTGTATTTAATCGGCAGGAAAAAAAAGACAGAAATAAAGTTAAAATAAAAAATTATTTTTTAAGGAATGAAAAAAATAAATCCTTTAGACAAAAAAATAGATTTGGGGTCGTTTAGATAAACAGTTTAATTAAGTGCTTAGGACCCTCTCAAGCCAATTTAACCTTACCTGTGCCATTTGTGTTATTTTCTACTTCCATGGCTATGTTTTCAATGTTCTGCAGGGTTTGTTTTCCCAAGTCATCTGCACTCTTAACTGCTGATTTTGAGGCACCTTTGTCAACAGGTTGACTCACTTCTTCAGATTGATCAAGTTTTGGAGCCTCTTGTGATGCAACTATGAGTGTTTCAGGGCCTTCAGGTTCTGGTGGTCCATTGTTTCTTAATGAATTAATTGCTGATTAAAAGATGTCATTTGCAAAATGTGTTAAAATTTGAAAAACACATAAAACAGTCTGTTCTATCATATGATAGTAACACATAGGTAGGCAGTCATATTTTATATCCATATTTACAAAAAGCAACTGCATTTTAATTTTTAGTTTGCCTAGTTTTCAAGAATAAGCCACATATTGATCAAAGTCGAGACAAGTCAAATGTAGGGATGGCATAATGAGCCCGACCTGCCAGCTTGCCTAAAAATGGCGGGTTGGGTTAGTTTTTTCGCCCCTCAGTCCCATCATAGCCCGCCAGCTTGACGAGACACAATGGGCCATGGCAGGGCAGTTTGTCGAGTGTAATTTTTTTGACTTTTTATTTTTCTTCCTGTTTTACATCATTTTAAAAAACCTAATGATTTTTTTGAAGGTTTTGGTAGGCAAATCTGCGAACCAACACTTTTTACCTTATTTTGGGTGGGCTTAGGCAGGCTAACGTGCCCCTTTTTGGCCTAAAATTATTTTTTAATTATTTATTTTAATGGCTAGCTAGCTCACTTGCAACCCGTCGAGGGCCAGGGAAGACTCAACTTCTCAGCCATCTGTTCTTTGGAGGGTCAGCCCGCCCCACCAACTTTCTAGTGGGCCGGAACGAGTAAGGGCAGACTAGCCCGTTTTGCCATCCCTATTCAAATGTATATAAGGTGAGAACCTTGAGTCCTAATTGTCTAGATTTTTTGGGCGAGAAAATAACTCTTAAGTTTAATCTACAAACTAATTCCCTAAATTTAAATGCTAATACCTAGTACTCAAATTTAAGAAAGAAATTATTGGTAGTAGCCTATAGCACTTATCCTATCATTCAATCAACAAAGTTCAGAAGTCAGCCAATCAATAGATTCATTCAAATGCATTACCTTGATCATTAAATGCTCCATCATCATTAGATACCAAGCAAGGGAATAACCAATTTCCTGTTGAAGCCAAAGAAAAATTCAGAGACAAATAAACTAATTGATTATGGACTATAATAATGTATAAACTAAAAAATGTACCTATTGGAATGAGGAAACTGAAGCATGATGAGCATCTTATTTGCTCGGTTGGTTGCAAAGGTGGAGTAGGGGTACTTGTTTGTTCCCTTTCTCCCTTTTGTATGTATACCTTTTGGATACAAGCTTTACAATTGGGACAGTAGAATTCGTGTGATAGAGGTTTCTGAAATACCTTTTCCAAATAAAACTCTTGCCTTTCCACTTCATTTTGTTTTATTGTGATAACTTTATCACTTTCATTTGTCACATTGCTTGAAGAAGTAGAATCCTCAAGATGAGGAGGATCAGAAGTAGGTAAAATTGTGTCATTCTCAATATCCTCTCCTTGGAAGATTCTTTCAGCTTTGAGTTCTGTTTCTATCACTTCAAACTTTTTTTCTTGGAAGATCCTTTCAACATTGACTTCTGTTTTCATCACTTCAAACTTTGGTTTTGTCTCAGATGCATCCAAGTCTAGGCCTTTAAATCCAGAAAATTCATTTGTATAGATTCAATAGAAGACATAAATCCATTTAGAAAAGAGTTAAATCCATTTCATCATTTCAATTACCAGAAAACTTAGCATAATATTAAACGCTTCAAGTAGTTTATGGTTATTAAATGCTTGAAAATCACTCCAAAACTCATACAAAGATCATTGGCGCAACCCATAAGTAGAAGTTTATGTTCCTCCATGTCTGCATGGTCTTCAACAGTGACTTGACTGGGACCTAAAGTTTTACCTGGTCAATTTTTTGTTTTTGTAAAGCCATCCGATCAGGCCACTATTAAGGACCGTGCGGATATGGTGACTATAAGCTTATACTTTTAGGGGCGACATCATTCATCATTGGAGATTGTGGCAAGTTTTAAGTGTTTGACCACTGTAAACCAATTGTACCATATGTGTGTGTATTGACATACACTTCAACATGAAAGGGCGAGATGAGTTGGAGCTCGTCAGCCTTGTTTTACACTGTTTTATATGTTTTTGGCGAGTGGTGGAGGACCAACTGACCACGTTTCCACCCTAATTTTTTTTATATTCATTCATTTATGAGCGACCCAACCCGCCAACCTACAGTTAGATAAGGTGAGCTCAACTTCTCAACCTATTAATCATTAGGGGCTTAGGGCAACGATCTACCTTCCCATTTGGGGTGGTGGGGGCGGGGGGTTAGGCAAGTGACTCAAAGTTTTACGAGAATTATAAGTTGAATTATTATTAATTGAATTATTTGATAATTTGAAAGAATTTTTTTTAAATTGTCATCCTTTTAAAATCAATTTTTATTACTAATATAATAATTATTATCAATTTAAAAATAAATAACTAAATATTATTTTCCCCTAAAATTTTAGTAGATCATATTTTCGCCACTTTCTTTTCCTTTATATTTTTTATGACTTCTTATATCTTTTTAACTTTGTATTCTCTGTTCCAAAAGTAGTGCTTAAAAATTGAAATTTCTTAATAGATTAAATGAATTAGTTACATTATCTATCAAAATAAAAGGTTAGAATTGTTTGATGATTAGATTTTGGTGAATAATGTTATAGTGCCAGTTAGAAAAAGAAACTTCTTAAACTAAATAATAGCCATTTTATCATGAATCCACATCTTCATTCATTTTATAAATCACTCAATCTTTAATTCAAGAGAAACTATATTAATTTTTCTGTTACCTTCAACTTTCATGTCCTCATCTGAACTGCTACTGCTGCTGCTGTGTTTGAGACCCCTCCTTCTCTGCAAGATCACTTCTTCAGCCTCATTCTCATCTCCATTCCATTGATTTACAATAACTTCCATTTTCCTCCCCTTCACTCCTAACTCAAATAAAAGGCAAAGCTTGTTTTCTTGTGTCTAATGACATAACCAAAAACAATTCAATTTATAATGGGACTTAAACATTTGAATAACCAAAATGCATAGCATATTAGTTTAGGTGTGGAATTCCATTGTAATAGGATATTAAATAAACACAAGTTTGACTTTGAAACCTTAAAATGATTTAGTTCCCACTAGGGGCCAACTAACTCATGCCACAAAAAAAAATAATTCTTCCATCTGATATGCAAATCAATTAAAAAGGGTTAAATGTATTCTTAGAATATTTTTGGTAAGATACTATTTTTTTGGTAACAAAATGTATTCCTAGAATATGTTTAATTAGTTTTTTAAAATAATCCCTTGTTTTAAAAAATAAAAGAAACACAAATTTTTTTATTTTTTACATTTTAAAAACAAAAAAAAAATCTTTGAAAAATATAATCAAACTGACTCCATAATCTTTATAAAATTGGTCTTTTCATGAAAAATTCATATCCAATTAGTAAAATATGTTTTTTGGTCTTTATAACAAATTTATTCATCTTTTTAAAAAAAACAAAAAAAAATATATTTTTAACGAGAAAATACACACTATGAAAACGTAGACGTTATTCCCGGTGACATAGCAATAAATAAAAGCTACCACCGATGTTTGGATTTGCAGAAATGAAATTGATTTTTAAAATTGATTTTAAATAAATGTATATGAACAATAAATTTGAGTGAAAAATTCAATATTGTAAACAAAGACTGCAAATCCTAATTTCAAGATAGAATTAATTTTAGAGGCAAAATAAATTTTATTAAAAAACACTTAAACAAACCAAAAAAATAAATTATATCTCTATATCACTTTTAACTCTAAAAAAAATGAATTCAAATGTGCACATAATTTTTAAACATTATTTTTAATATCATTTCCGGTCAAAAAACACATCGGAATAGCACGATATAAAACAATTTACACAAAACACGTCGTGCCCGTGATATTTATTATGAAAGAATCCAAAGATGAGCTGTGCTATCTAATAAAATAGAAAAAATTAATAAATGGTGTAATTCGACCAATGGCTTAACCAAGTGTCGAGGGTTCGATCCTCGCCTCGGGCATGGAGCAGCTTTAAATCCCTGGGCCAGCTGTCCCACCATTCGAGGTACCTCCAATCCAGCGTGGAGATTAGTCACTGCGGTCGGCGGTGGATACCCTGGTCTCGACCAAAAATAGTATAACTCATGACCAAATGATTTATATCTTTTATATAAGCAATACTTAAATTATAATAAATGTATTGTCAAAAAAGAATTTATAATAACAGGGTCAATAAAAAATGGATCCAGCTAGATATTAACTCATCTTTACATGCGACTTTAGATACCAATAGATGGCGACTTGTCTATGTTCAAAAAGTCTTAAAAAAATCGTGAGTTTTAAAAGATAAAATGTCATTTTGATTCTCAAAGTCTAAGGGCATGTCATTTAATCCCTGATTTAAAACAAAACCACAAATACTTCCTCTAATATTTAATTTGTTAGTCACTTTAGCCACTGTTATTAACTTAGATCGTTAACTCCGTGATAGGATGCTAGAACCCTAATTCTAGAAACAAGCTAAAGAAGACAATAAAGAAATTAATCTACTAAAATAAAATAACTTTTCATTTGATTGATTATCCTAAAATGTCTCCAAGAGACTACATATATAGTAACTACTAATGGGTTCATAAAGTAAAAGGCCTAAAGGCTAAAAGCCCAACTAAAATAACCTTATATAAAAGTTCTACTAACTAAAATACTATCACTAAAATATTCTAATTAGACCCAATTAATTAAAATACTATAACTAAATAATTCTAATTAAGCTCTCTATCACTCCGTCTCTTCCGTTTAAAGCGATGAATCTTGAGAAAATTTATGAGAGGATCAAAGTGTTAAGTAAAATATATTTCACCAATTTGGTATAAGTTTTTATATAGTGTTTTAGTTTGATCATGTGGGGGATTCAAAATATTGTAGTTCAATCTGGTTTGCTTTAATTACTTTGTGCAATGAATAAAATTGATATGCGAAAAAAAATTCTTCCGGATTACTTCTGCTACTTGCAAAAAAGTACTTAATTACAGTGTTGCTTTAAACAGTTAGAAAAATAATGATACAAATACTACATGCAGTACAAATTAAGATAGTTTCTAGGAGGTATTCTCTGTCTTTCGTGGGTCTTTTTTTCCTTTGGGTTTTATTACAACTTAGCTTTGACTTTGACTTTGTAACTTAACTATAGTTAATGGTTAGGTTAGTTCTAATCCTAGTTAGCTTGTTAGCTTAATTCAGTTAGATTAACTGAATCAGTTTCAGTTCAGTTGGTTCAATTGTATATACTTCTGTAAGATTCCACTTCTCAATCAATCTCAACAGAATCATCTTTCACCATTCTGAGTCTCTCTTTCACGTTGCTCTCTCATGGAGCTCAAGGTTTGATAGGTTTTGGCCCAGAGAGATTTTAACGAGGTCTCAAGGTACTGTATGGGTTGAAGTACCTTTTGTACTCCCCTTAATTAAATTTTTTTCTTAAAAAAATGTTTTCCACCCCAATAAAAAATTGTCATGGTCTCAGTAAGATAGTTTTTTTAAAATCAATGTTGAAATTCATAACAAATATATAAAAGAGAGACTAAATTAGTACTAATTTTAACCCCATTAACTTTGCAATTTGTAGAAACTTAGTTATTCAAAATTTGTTGTTATGAAATTTACGTATTCTACCACTATTAATAATTGATAAAAAAAAATTGCTTATAAAAAAGTTGATAATTTTTTCCCTCAATTACTGAAAAATTCTAGATCTATCGCCCACAATTTTAAAGGGGCCATAGCTCGCATCTACCCTTATTATATGGCACATTTTCTGCAGGGCCGGCCCAACATGTGTGGAGGCCTAAAGCGAACTCTGAGTTGAGGCCCCTATAAGATAATAAAATAAACTAAATTTTTAATGTCCGATTTAAATATATTTTTAGCTTTATTTTCTTGAATTTTAATGAATAAATTGTTCGACAACATAATAGCAACAAAATAATGCGGACGAAAACTTCATGCTCCTTTGAAAAATACAATTAGAATAGCTTAAATATTTAAGTTTAGTAAAAATAAATTGGTAATTTAAATTGTGTAATAATAATTGTATAATTTCAAATATTTTTTTACTCTAAATTTGGCTATTACCCCTAAAATAAAATATACTTAAAAAATAAGATAAATAATAAATTGTGAGGCCCCAAGCCTTTGCTTTAGTGGCTTGGGCCTTGGGCCGGCCCTGATTTTCTGGTACCATGGATAATGATGATGATGATGATGATGATGATATGTCAAATTAATTTGGTTAGTAATTAAGGATATGCCCAGTAATTAAGGATATGTTCAACCACTAAATTGATGACGTTAAAAAAAATTGGTTAGTATTAAATTCTGTTATTCCCTCTCCTCAAATCATTTCCTCTTCACACAAATATATAGAAACTAATTAAGAATATATATATATATATATATATATATATATATATATATATGCTTTAAGGGAAAAGGAAAATAAATATGAGAATGGTGCTTGAACACTAATGAAACAGAAGTTATGAAATTTTATTTAATCTGGAACATGTAATCATAACAGGACACAAATGCATACCATACCACTAAATTAAAAGATAATATATCTATATATCCTTGACTACACATACCATATAAAGGTGTTATTTAGCTATAATTAATTTGATAGATATTATTTTGATACACACACATGCATGCAATCTCTAGTTATATATATCATGGAACAGTAGAACTGTTAGCCGCCGGAGGTGTAAGAGCGCTTCCACCGTTAGCCGCTGGAGGTGTAGGAGGGCCACTTGCTCCTCTACCCGCTGGAGGTGTAGGGGCACTTCCACTGCCAGCCACTGGAGGTGTAGGAAGGGCACCTGCACTGCCCGCCGGAGGTGTAGGGGCACTTTCACTGCCAGCCGCTGGAGGTGTAGGAAGGGCACCTACACCGCTATCCGCCGGAGGTGTAGAGGCACTTGCACTGTTAGGCGCGGCCGGAGGTGTACAGTACCAATGACACTGCGAAGGAGGAATAAGATTCCAAAAACAAGAGAATACAGGGTAAGTACAAATTGGTATTATTCCAAAAAACTCTTCACTTTTGTAAATGCTACCATCATCTTTCCCCACTACACCTCTTCCTGCAGCCTCAGCACCATTCAGAATTGTCACTACAACAAGAACTAAAACAAGTGAAGCACTAGCTTTTGCCATAGTAATATATATTTTGATGTTTTTTCTCTTTTTCTTTGTTTAATTTGCTTGGAAAAAGTTGGCTCTAACTTGCTCCAATTTATAGAACTGATGGGAATTACTGATTGCCTAATTAAGATGGAAAGTGAATTAAATTTTCTTTTGCGTAAGAAAATTGATTTTGGCCAATTTAAGGTAATGTGGGAACCATAGAAGAATATGGTCTTCACTCTTAAATACTCTAAAGAACGCGGTTTCCTTTTTATGATAGTTATTTAAGGTTGACCTTCTGAACAGTACAGAAGGAATATTTACAAGTTTAGTCCACTTGCTTATGACTGATTTTATTCCATGAATTAGTAGTCAATATAAACATTAATATAAAATTAGACACTTCATTTACTCTTTTTTTTTTGACAAATGACACTTCATTTACTTGACATAGGACAATATCAATATAAGAATTCAATATAAAAATTCAATTTTACATTCTCTTGTTTTCTTTGGTTACTATGTCATTAGTGCGTAATTTCCACCGGTTTTGTCGATGACGGTTTTGTCGATGACTAATTTACACCGGGGAATTTGGCTGGCCACGAGTACTCAGTTTTGCCGGTCCGTGTGATTCTCCCCTCCCAACAGAGTTTTTGCCACACACAAGATTTGAACCCGAGACCTTGAAGTGGGATCTAAGTCCAGTTACTACTTAAACCAATTGTAAACAAGTATAAAAATTTAATAAGCCGTGGAATTTACAAAATACTTTTTTTTTGTTACAATTTACAAAATACTTAGTGCCGATACTTCCTCCAATGTCCCATTTCCCTTCCTTTTTCATCTCAATATTTTTTCTTTCCATTTTGTTTTTACTTTTGCAAACATCTAGCTCTATACTTGTGCATACAACTGCGTGTAATCTGTAATTTTTTGACGTCGAGACTTAAAAACAAAATAAAACATTTGTGGAGACAAAATAAAATTATTATACTGACAATAGAGTATGAAGACAAAATAAAAAATAGTTATATTTTATACTTTTTCTTTAAAAATGTCTTTTGTTTTACATAAATTAATAATTTAATTTTGAGTCTGAATGAGAAATCATTGTGTGTTGCCAGTAAAATTAGTTTGTATGTCTTTATAATTATCTTTACTCTTTACAAATGATTATTTTTCTTTTGAGTTACGATGGAAAAATATCACGGAAAGTGTATTATCTACTGTCCTGTATTTATTTTTATATATTGTCTTCACAAATGTATGTTTGGGTTTTATATTTGAATTTGCATACATATTTTTCCTTCAAGTTCAAAAGGGGAACCACTGCATATTGTTGGTATAAAAATTGTTTTTTGAAAGGCAAAAGAACATTATATTCAAGGGAGCACAAGGGGTACTCCTACCCAAATACAAGGAGAAGGCACTTCACTCTCAAAGGGCCACAAGACAGCCGAAGGAGAGCAAAGGAACCGAGAATGGAAAAAAACAACAAAAAAAATACACAAGCTAGGAAGCACAGCGCGATCTACTACAAACGACTAATGCACAGAAGAGGAGCCACATGCCACTCATAATATAGGCACTGGGAGCCATTTGATCACCTGTTTATTTCTGACGGGAAACATTACACATAGTCGAAATAATTGTTTTATTCCTGGCGGGAAACATTACACATTGTCAATATATTTTCATTGCTTAAGTAGTCACAACGAGAAAATATTATATATTACTGATATAATTATTTCATATTTTGTCTTTTTAAATACATTTACTTTTTATAAATGAATAATTTGTTTGAGTCTAGCAAAACATTATATGTTGTTGGTAAAGTATCACTGTCTTTCATATAATCATTTCACTTTTTGAATACTTTCAGTTTTTCTACATTTCGCAAAAACTAAAGCAACTATATATTTTTTTAAAGGCAAAAAATTTATTGAAAAGGAGTACAAAGAGTACCCCTAACAAAACAAATGGCCTCATTAAAATCTTCAACTATATATGTTTGTTATAATGTAAAGTTTTTATTTCATAAATGAAGAGTATTTCAAAAATGCGTAAAAACAGAGTCACTCATCATGGACAGCATGGTGTACTTTAGATTATGATGGAAAAGTAGTTTTACATATTATTTTTATATACCTATCGATGATTTAGAGTTTCGGTAGAAAAACACATAATGTAAGCTATAGACATTCTATTTCATATTCTTCACAAGTAAATATCGATTTGTAATTATAATATAAAAACCAACTTTATTATGCATACAAATCACTTTCACTATTCCAATTCAATCATATCCCTTGTTCCACGTGAGAGTAATTGTTCTGGAGTGGGCCGAAGCCCAAATCCAATACTCTAGCGCTAGATCGGCCCAACAATGAGGGGCACGAAAGCAAGGAACCACATCAACGGCTCTGATCTGTCCGTACGATCATCAGACGGCCGAGCGCGACTCACGCTCACTATATAAGCATTCATTGCGTCAGTTGTCAGGTACACACTGTTCACCAATACGTATATTTTGCTCGTCCGTTCCTGACTTGGGCGTCGGAGTGTCATCGCAGGTACACCCACCCTCCAGAGCAGAGCTAGCAAAACGACCAAGGCATACAGAGATCTAAGACCTGGAAAACAGCAGTCAAGGACATCAAAGGTACAGATCAATTGGCGACCTCAGTGGGAGCCCGCGCGCTTTCCACCATTCGTACAGATGCCACCAAAGGCAGCTCGAGGCCGACCAAGGGCCACCGCTCGTCTACAAAGTGTGGCTGAAATCCCCGCTCGACTACCTCCAGCAGGTGTTGAAGGCACCAGCGCCACCCCCGCACAACAGGTTACGGTGGAACTCCCTGCCGACCTGGTCCAAGAGCTGCGAGAACTACTGCGCGACCGTAATCAGGCTCTGAATCGCAATGATGACCGCCTCACACACCTAGAAGATCAGATCGCCTCGAGGAGAGCGCACACAGCACCAGAGCAGCGACCTCACCATGAGGGCACTTCAACCGTGCGAGCACGCCCTTCAAGGGCCCATCGATCACCTCCGCGAAGGCAGCTGGTCCATCGATCTCCACCCCCGAGGAGGGGACGAGGAGGAGCGACCACCCCACCAAGAAAGACCCCGTCCACGACTGATTATACTTACTGGCCCGAAGAATCATCGCACGAAGGTTCCTCCCACGGTTCGACCGGTTCGCCCGCCCGTTCTCGAAGCCGATCTACCGAACGATACTCGTATCAATCAAAAGCTTACGCCAATCACTACGGTCAAGATAGAAGGGATACCAGACTTGGACCGTATACCAGAGAAATAGACGAATTCCGCATCCCGCGCTCTTTGCAGAAGCCTCCAACCGACCTTAAGATGTACAACGGCATGAAAGATCCAGACGCCCATTTAAAGCACTTTGATATTATGATGAAGTATCGTGGAGCGCCTGGGCCGGTCAAGTGCAGGATCTTTCCCCTTACTTTAGAGGGGTCAGCGTTGGATTGGTTCACGGAACTAAAACCCAATACCATTTCATCCTGGGAACAGATGGCAAGGGTGTTCACCGCTCGGTTCACGACTTCTAGAATCAAGCCAAAATCCCAAGATGTTCTGATCGCCATCAGACAGGGTCCGGAGGAGTCTTTGAGGAGTTATGTGGAAAGGTTCAACCGAGAAGCCGACCAAGTCAGGAACTTAGACGACAACCAGAGGTTGTTCTTCCTAAGGACGGGACTCTTAAGAGGAACTCGTTTTGAAGTAGAAGTGGGACTCCACGTTCCCAGAGACCTAGAGACGTTCCTCGGGCGATCTCAAAGGTTCATGAATTACGAGGAAAGAACGACCGCCATAGAAGCCGCTGAGGCGGGCATGAGTCAACGCCCACGACCAGAAAAAGATCAAAGGATTAGGGAAGAGTATACCGGTAATCGCCTGAGCAAAGAAAATAAGGTCAAGAGGTTTGCTGAGCGCACCAAGTTGAACACTTCATACGCGAACATATTGGCGGAATGTGCAAACACTAAATTCAGGGATATTAAACCACCAGAACCTCTCGTGCTTAAAGACGGGCAGCGCCCATCCAAAAAATACTGTAGATACCACAAGAGCAATGGGCATGACACAAACAATTGCATGGCTCTTAAAGATGATGTGGAGACCCTGATCAGAAGAGGAAAGTTGACTCAATATGTGAAAAGAGATAACGGTGAAGCACGAGGAGAGAGGCAAGTGGCCCGCTCACCTAGAAAAGGGAAAGCAGAAGAAAATGAAACAATCAAAGTCGTAGAGGAGGACGACGACGATGAGGACGCAGTAGACACGAGAAAGTCAAGAGGGAGGCCAGTCGCCATGGTAATCTCGGGAGGAGTCCCCACCAACGCCTCAACCAACAGATCGATCAAAAGGAGATGGGACGAAATCATGAGCGTTGCTTCGACCTCGGCTCCAAGACCACTTAGTGAGCGGCCATCCATCTCCTTTGGAGACGAGGATCTCATTGATGGGACCCCCAACTACGAAGTTCCCTTAGTCATCGTAGTAGTAATGGCAAACATGGAGGTTAGGCGAATATTGGTAGACCAAGGGAGTTCAGTAGACATAATATTTGAAGACCTATTGGACGTCCTAAAAATTTCAAAGGATGATTTGAGGCCATACAGAGGAACGGTCTTGACCGGGTTAAATGGAGCTTCGACAACTCCTATAGGGCGGATAGAGCTGATGGTAACTTTTGGGGACGATACGGTAGAGAATCCCCTCTGTAGAACGGTCAGAACAGATTTCATTGTGTTACCCTGTAAGTTCGTGTATCAATGTATCATTGGACGACCAACCCTTGCCCGCTTGGAAGCAGTGCCCTCCACCGTCCACTTGAAAATGAAATTCTATACTAAAGCTGGGGAAGTTTCCACCATCCAGGCAGACTTATTGTCCGCCAAGCGAGTTTTCCTTTTGGGGCTTAAAGAAAAAGGGAAAAACGTAGCGAGAGAAATAGAGAAAGAAATGAAAAGCGGCGAGCAAGTTAACCTGGCCGACTTAGATGCTTGCTACGTCCCTGATAGCGAAGAGGAAGAAGGGGACGACCTTCTGACTAAAGAGCTAAAGAAACGAGTTAAGCGACCTGAACCAGACGGGGAATTCTCTCACATAAAGCTAGGGGACGACCCGGAGAAAATGATCAAAATAGGGAAAAACCTCCCCCCTGAGGTTTAGGACGAGCTCGTTCAATGTTTGAAGGAACATGCAGACCTGTTCGCCTGGAGTGCGGCCGACATGCCCGGTATCCCACCCCAAATAGCCTGCCACCACTTAGCTGTGGATCCAGGAGCAAAATGGGTGGCTCAAAAAAGAAGAGTTCAGAAGGAAGAAAAAGCACGAGCAGCGTGCAAGGCCGTTGAAGACCTGCTCGAAGCAGGGTTCATTAAAGAAATAAAATACACCACGTGGTTATCCAATGTCGTCTTGGTCAAAAAGGCGAATGGAAAGTGGAGGATGTGCGTGGACTATACCGACCTCAACCGAGCATGCCCGAAGGATGCTTTCCCCGTCCCAAGTGTCGATCGTCTGGTCGATAATGCAATTGGATACAAGATCCTGTCCTTCTTAGACGCCTATTCCGGGTACAATCAGATTGCCATGCACCCACCAGATCAGGAGAAGACCGCATTCATGACGGACAAGGGGAATTTCTGTTACACGGTCATGCCATTTGGGCTGAAGAACGTTGGAGCGACCTACCAGTGCATGATGAACCATGTCTTTCAGGATCAAATAGGGAAAATGGTGGAAGTGTATTTGGACAATATGATTGTCAAAACCAAACAGGACCAAGCTCATGTAAACGACTTGAAAGAAGTATTCAAAGAAGCCGGAAAGAATTCGTTAAGGTTCAATCCAGAAAAATGCACTTTTGGGGTCAGAGCGGGAAAATTCCTTGGGTTCCATCTCACAGAAAGGGGAATTGAAGCCAACCCAGACAAATGTAGAGCAGTGACTGAGATGAGGCCACCAACGACCAAAAAAGAAATACAGAAACTCAATGGTATGGTGGCCGCTCTCTCTCGTTTCATCTCAAAAGCAGCGAACAAATCTTTGCCCTTGTTTAAATTGTTGAAAAAGGAGACCACATTTGAATGGACGCCCGAGTGCGACCAGGCCCTCGAACAATTGAAAACGTCTCTGGCAGAACCTCCAATTTTGACGACCCCCGAGCCTGGAGAAACTCTTTATTTGTACTTGTCCATCACGGACGAGGCTTTGGCCGTCGTCTTGGTACGAGAAGAAGGAACGAAGCAAAATCCAGTCTACTTTGTCAGCAAAGTTATGCAAGGACCCGAGCTAAGATATCAGAGGATTGAGAAATTGGCTCTGGCATTGATTGTCTCAGCCCGAAGGTTGAGACCATACTTCGTGGCCCACCAGATCACCTTACGCACCGACCAACCCATTAGGCAGATCCTGCATAGCCCAGATCTAGCGGGCAGAATGATCAAATGGGCTGTAGAATTACCAGAATTCGGAATAAAGTATGAGCCTAGATCGTCTGCTAAAGCACAAGTCTTAGCCGATTTTATCGCAGAATTGACCCCAGGGTCAGAGAACCCGGTTCAGGATTCATGGACTTTGCACGTTGACGGATCGTCCAATGGTAAAGGCAGCGGAGCGGGCTTAATCCTTGAGAATGAAGAAGGGACGACCATTGAAGTCTCCTTGACTTTCTCGTTCCCCACTTCTAACAATCAGGCCGAATACGAGGCCTGCATCGCTGGGCTGTTGCTCGCTTTAGAGATGCAAGTAAAAAGGGTGGAGCTTCGATCAGACTCATTACTAGCGGTCTCCCAGATCAAAGACGTCTTTTTAGCCAAAGACGAGATACTCCAGAAATATTTAGCAAAGGTCAAAGAGTTGATGAAGAAATTCGAGCATGCTGAAGTCAAGCACGTCCCAAGGACTGAAAACGCTAGGGCGGACATCTTGTCCAAACTGGCAAGCACCAAGAAAAATGGTAACCATAGAAGCGTAATACAAAAAGTCCTATCTCAACCAAGTGTGAGGTTAGATACGGCCTTAGGAGCAGACGTATGTACGATCGACTCAACACCTTCCTGGATCGACCCCATCTTTAACTACATAAAGAACGGGGAGGAATCCAAGGATCCAAAAGAAGCTGCACTCGTTCGCAGGCGAGCAACGTCATACTCGATAATTAACGAGCAACTCTACAGAAGAGGATTCACCATGCCCCTACTCAAGTGCCTCCTCCCAGCAGAAGCGGCCTATGTGTTGAAGGAGATTCATGAAGGAATCTGCGGGAACCACTTGGGTTCACGAGCTTTGGCAAAAAAGGCTTTAAGAGCGGGCTACTTCTGGCCCACTATGGAGGCAGATGCAAAAGACCTAGTCAAGAAATGTGACAAATGCCAGAGGCACGCAGATACCCATGTTGCACCTCCAACCGAGCTCAACTGTTTGACTTCTCCATGGCCGTTTTCATGGTGGGGTATCGACCTGTTAGGACCTTTTTCCCTCGCCCCTGGTCAGTTTAAATTTCTGATCGTCGCAGTGGACTACTTCACCAAATGGATTGAGGCCGAGCCCTTAGCCAAAATCACTTCGGAGAATTGCCTGAAGTTCGTCAAAAGAAACATTTTGGTACGGTTTGGGATTCCAGAAGTCATCGTGTCAGACAACGGCACACAGTTCACGGACCGACATTTCCAAGAAACTCTAGTCGAACTAGGCGTAAAACAGCGTTTTACGTCGGTCGAACACCCGCAAACAAACGGGCAGGCAGAGGCGGCCAACAGAGTCATCCTAAGGGGGCTAAAGAGAAGACTGGATGAAGCCAAGGGAAGGTGGGCAGAAGAGCTTCCCTCTGTACTATGGGCGTATAGAACCACGCCACACTCAACTACGGGAGAGTCCCCCTTCAGGATGGTCTATGGAACGGACGCACTGATCCCTGTGGAAATGGGAGAGTTGACTTGGAGAACGACTAATCCTCTACAGCCGTCCGAGAACGAGCAGGCAACAAGGGAAGAGCTCGACCTAGTAGAAGAACTGTGGAACAAGGCAGCCCTCAAAGAAACATTGGTCAAACAGAATGTGGCCATAAGACACAACGCCAAGGTCGTTCCTAGGTCGTTCGATGTAGGGCAGCTCGTCCTACGAAGGGCAGATATCGGCCAGAGAAATGCCGGCCAGGGCAAGCTAGCCCCAACTTGGGAAGGCCCCTACCAAGTAGCTGCCAAGACGAGCAAAGGAGCATATATCTTGAAGACCATGAGTGGAGGGATGATTGCGAACACTTGGAATGCAGCAAACCTCAGAAGATACTTTACTTGATGCCATGTAAAATATGAAAGAATGTCATGTTTCCAGTTAAATAATAAATGAAAATCAAAACGGGCGGGACACTCTTTTTCCCTACGGGGTTTTTTATTGAGGCCCGCTCGTCCGTCAACAGAACGACGGGGAATTTCTTCAATTCTTGATTCTATAGTTATTAATCGATCCAATAACGAACAACCCCGAAGGCGAGTTAAATTCAAACCGAGTTTGATAAACTGCCAAGGGTCAAACTTAAGCGACCTTAAGTCTGAATATGCTTGCAAACGAGCTAAATCTAAAGTAAAAACTTGGTAAGCTGTTTGCAGGCAGCCTCGCGAAACTCAGACCGATCCATGCGGACATGAGGAAACCAAATAGAACAAGCCTAGATAAAAGTCTAAAGAACGATTATGACAAAAGGCGTTCAAAACATTAAACATTAGCCCGGAGAAGGTCGGGCTCCTTGTTGATTACAAGAAAAAGCAATACATTCTTCAAAAAGAGAGAAGAGAAACAAAGTACAAGCAGACAAATACGAATGGAATAACTCATTCAGGGCGACTGTAGACAACCGTCTCCTCTTGGATGACATTCCCATATTCGTCTTTCTCCGCGAGACGAATGATTTGCCCGTTTCTCAGGAAATGGTCGTTGTTCACAATCTCTGGATTAATCTCCAGCGATGGATAGCAATACCGAATCTGAGCTACAGCCTCGTCAAAACGCCCGCTAGCAATAGAGATGGTCATGTCTTCCAGGGCCTCCAACTCGCCCCTCGCCTGATCACGCTCGCCCTCAACGGCCTTCAGGTTCTCCTCAAGACCGACCACCCGCTCCTCCAGCTGTATAACCTTGGTAGACTGCTCAGCCAAACTGGCAGTAACAGTGGCAAGTTTGACTTCAACCACAAGATCACCCTCCAACCACAAGTTTCTGTGAAGTAAGCGCATACCTGCTTGGCGGCCAGCCTCCTCAGATTTGTAATGAGCAAGCTTTTGAGAAGCTGCTTGGGCAATTTCAGCTACGAAGAGGAGAGGATCGGCCTTAAGGCGTTCAAAATCCACGTCCTTGAGATCATCCAAGTCCAAGGACGACCTTCTTGATGCCTCTCTTCTCTTTTGGGGAGGATCAAGGTCGATCGGGATAGCGTCTAGAGAACTCTGAGCCCGATCTCTCTTTTTAGAAGCTGAGTTCGTTCCTTGCTCGCCCCCAGCAGGTCTATGATTGCCTTCAGCGCGAGATGGTTGAGACTGAGAGGCAAAAGACACCTTCTTCTGCTTCCTTGACTTTGTCTTTGCCAAAAGAGCTGCGAAACCGATGCCCGTCATTTCAGCTGAAAAAGTAAAAAGACGAGTTAGGAGGCAGAACAAAGCAAAGCACGATCAAAATAAAAAGCGAAAATAAAGGCACACCAAGTTTGTTTTCGGCTTGCTCGGATGTCCGGAGGCAAGCAAATTTGTTACAGGGTATGACCCCTTCTGGCAGCCAAGTAACCAAGGTCTCTAACATCCGAATACTCTCAAGATCATAGTCGCTCAGCCTCCTCTGATGCCGATAATGGATAGTGTCGCGATCGTAGTGTGAGTGCGACCAACCCAGAGGAAACTTCATTGAGGAGACGCGACCTTCGTCATCCACAGTTCCCACCATTGCCTTAGCACGATCATTAACAGGAACGACCCAGAGGAAAGCGTGCCTCCAAGTTTTGACTGATTCACAGAATGGCTTGAAGAGTCTGATCGTGTTTTTCCGTCCCTTCAAAGAAACTTGTTCCCATCGCCTGGGTTCGCTCCTCATCTCCACTGTGCGACTAACATCAAACAATGAGAAGAAAAGACGGCAATTTACCTCCCGATCAAGAGCGGCCATTATTATCTCGAACGACTTAACCAGCGCCCAAGCATTAAAGTGAAGTTGAGAAGGGGCAACACCAAGAGTCCTTAAGACACGTCTCTGGAAAAATGTGAAGGGAGGTCGCACCCTCAAATCACGGAGGACGTTGGAATACATGATAAATTTTAAAGAATTCGGGATTATGGCAGCATGCTCGTCAGGTGGTACGCCCTCCGCTCGCCATTCCTGATCACCGTAACCTATTAACTTGGTGAAAAGAGGCAGCACCTCATCACCGGGTGGGAAGACAGAGCGCTCGTTGATTATAGCGGAGGATATCCAAGAGCGGTCGACATCAAGCCTACCCCTCCAATCGTGCTCTTCCGGCAATACCTCGTTGACTGGAACTGGAGGGGGCGTAGGATTCATTCGGGGAGACTGGACCGTGTCAACCGTATTTGACGAGCGTCCAAAGGACGATGAAGAAGAAAGATCGGTAGAAGAGAAAGTCTCAGATGGGAACCCGCTCGTGCCGACATCTCCAGAGCGAGCATGCTCAGCCATACTCGCAGGTTGACGACCAGAAATTCTCGCAGTTTTCTTTGTTCGCGCCACTGCGTTGCCCTGCGAGGAGAAGGAAAGTCAGGCTCACCACTTTCCTGAAGGGGGCGACAAGGTTGACCCCGAGCCTGACACCCCCTCCTCGCCCCATGCAAACAGAATTAGAGCTAAAATAAACGAGACAAAAAAAAGGGATACCTAGAGTGGGAGAGAAGTTCGGTCTAAGGGTAGTATACTCCTTGATGAATAAAATCAAACGACCAGAAGAATAAGACCGCCTGAGTTGAAACTCGTGCACGGGTAGACACCTGGCCAGGATAAAGAAGCAAGCTTTTGATCGCAACAGGAGGAAATTATGACCGCTTCACTTACACACGCCTTGAAAAGAGGGGGCAACATATTTATAAGGTTTGGAAAGCAAGCAAGCGAAATGACGCGACCCTTCACTTACACACGCCTTGAAAACCAAACCGTCATCATGACCAAACGCCACCTTTTCAAAATTCAAACCACCATTAATGACCCCTGGGGAAAAACGAAACGTCACTTCCTGACAGGAGCCACGTGTCATGTGAACATAAGCGAAGCCCACCACGAATCAGAAACGATCAGCCGACCGGTCTCACGCTCGGGGACACAAACATAGAAACGATCATAAAACAAGCCTGCGCCCGCAACATGAGCGACCTTGGCTTGGGGGGCAACTGTTCTGGAGTGGGCCGAAGCCCAAATCCAATACTCTAGCGCTAGATCGGCCCAACAATGAGGGGCACGAAAGCAAGGAACCACATCAACGGCTCTGATCTGTCCGTACGATCATCAGACGGCCGAGCGCGACTCACGCTCACTATATAAGCATTCATTGCGTCAGTTGTCAAGTACACACTGTTCACCAATACGTATATTTTGCTCGTCCGTTCCTGACTTGGGCGTCGGAGTGTTATCGCAGGTACACCCACCCTCCGGAGTAGAGCTAGCAGAACGACCAAGGCATACAGTGATCTAAGACCTGGAAAACCGCAGTCAAGGACATCAAAGGTACATATCAGTAATTTTTGAATATTTGAGGTTTTGAGGTGTGTAGTGAATAGGAGGGGGTTGGGAAAAGCATGAGCCTTATTTTTTTCAAACCAAAAAATATTCCTTTGTGGCCCAATTTTAAATGACATTAAAAAAATAATTTATCGGTCATTTTTCTAATATGAATTCTTAATAAAAACACACTAAAATGGGCATTCTCAATATTCAATCAATTCCTTTTCTAGTGATAAAAAAGTGATTACATCACAACTCATGGAATTTAAATCATATCTCAAGTCTAGGCAAATATGAATCGATTGGATCCTGTCCTTCTTTCTTTCCTCTCTGTCACAAAATATAAGGGTGATAGGAGAGAGAAAATGATTAAAAAATTATAAATGATGAGAGAGAGTGAATTTGAGAGAGAGAGAGAGAGAGAGAGAGAAGATGGAGGGAGATGTAAGTGAGTTGGAAGGAGAGGATCCAAATTCTTCTCCTTACCACCCCTTCACCACAATCTGATTTGGAACAGAAGCACCACTTTCCTTCATCTTTTGTCTTTAGCTATGACAAATGTACACCAAAATATAAACTTTTTTGGCTTAAATACGTTTTTAACCCCTGCAAATCGGGGGTGTTTTGCTTTTACCCTCTGCAATTTTTTTTTAAAACACCTTGCAAAAGACACTTTTTTGATTTTAATCTTTCTGTTAGATGGAAGTTACAAAAAACGTCTATGGGGCATTTTTTATTATTTTATAATTTTTTTAAATGCTGACTGCGTTGCCATGTCCTTATTTTTTATTTTAATTAATTTAAATGATTTGCCAAGTAATTAAATTAGAAAATCCTATTCCCCTTCTTCCCCATTTCCAGATTCACTTTCAGACCCTTCTTCCCACTTCTCACAAACCAGAACACAACACAACAACTTCATCTTCCAATCTTTCCTCTTCTCTCTCTGCGCTTCTCCCCACCCACCCATCATCATCACTATCTCCAATTTCTTCAAACGTTTCCTCTCCCTCTCCTCTGTTTACACTAATTAAATCCCCAATTTCTTAACCTCACTTCTATGCATTTTCTGAATCAATTCCCCTTAGCCACAGAATCACAAACCACAAATCAGATCCAACTAATTGAGATAACTATGGTGACAGAGAGAGATAGAGAGCAGTGCTGCGAAGGGGTGTTTTGGCGGTGAAGGGAGTGCGGTGGGGGTGTTGTTCCGACAGCGAGAGGGTGTGGTGGGGGTGTTGTTCCGACGGCGAGGGGTTGTTCCGGCCGTGGGGAGAGCCAGTGAACAGATTTGGGAATTTTATGTGAAAGCTTTAGAGTGATGAGAAGTGAGAGAGACAAAGGTTTCGCATGAGTGAGAATCAGGGAAGAAATTTAAAAGGAAACAGAGAGAGATGGAGAGAAGAGAGGGATTTGGAGAGAAGAGAGGAATGGAATGAGAAGCTTTAAGAGATAAAGGTTTGGCAAGAGATCGGTTGAGGGTGTGTACACTACAAGAATACTTGCATTACTGGCTGCACATTTCTGGCGGAATCAGTCAGCCAGTAAGATTTCTAGCGGAATTTGGCGATTTCAGGCCGATTTAGTCTGCCAATACGTTTCTGGTGGATTCTATAACATTTCTGGTAGATTAAATCCGCCAGTAAGCATCATCGTATTGCGCATTTGACCAGCATTTGAATTTCCGCCAGTAATTGCAGTTACTGGCGGATTTAATCCGCCACTAAATGCATCCGTCAGTAATGACATTTACTGGCAACTGGAATCCGCCAGTAATGACATTTACTGGCCAACTGGAATCCGTCAATAATGACAATTACTGGCCAACTGGAATCCGCCAGTAATGACGTTTACTGGCCACATGATCCGCCAGAAATGATCACACCTCATTTACCGTGTTTGACTGAATTGATCCGCCAGTAATGACATTTACTGGCCGAATTGTTTATCCGCCAGGAATATCCTGTATCCGTCAGTAATGTCACGTTTCAGCCAGTAAAATGTACAACTCCCCAGTAACTACAATCCACCACCTTTTCCGCCAGTAATGTATCCGTCAGTATTGGTCTTTTCCGCCAGGAATGTCACGTTTCATTTTTCTCAAACTTCTTAAACTTCTCTTCTCTTTCATTTTTCTCAAACTTCTTAAACTTCTCTTCTTAAACTTCTTAAATTTCTCTTTCTCTTTCATTTTAATTTATATTTTGTTATGGATATTTTAATTAGTACTTTGTTTAATGAAATTTATGAAAATTTTATCATAAATAAAAATTATTCGATTATTGTTTTATTTTTTGAATTAAATAAACAAATTAAAAATAGTTTTTAGAAAAACAAATAAAAATATTTAAATAATATTAATTTTTTAGCCAGTAAAAAAACGAATTGTATTAAAATATTAAAAAAATGAATTAAAAAAGAATTAAAAACGAATTGTTTTTTATTTGCATTTTAAAATACTTTTTAAAAAAATACATTACTGGCAGATTTTTGTTGCTTACTAACGGATTTTCAGCCAGTAATTACTGGCTGATTTATTGACGGATTGTCTGCCAGTAATTATTGGCGGATTTACTAACAGTAATTACTGACGGAATTACTGGCCGAATTTCTGACGGAATTACTGACAGAAATTCAGCCAGTAATTACTGGCTGAAAA
Source organism: Astragalus glycyphyllos (assembly GCA_963573325.1). Taxonomy (NCBI): domain Eukaryota; kingdom Viridiplantae; phylum Streptophyta; class Magnoliopsida; order Fabales; family Fabaceae; genus Astragalus; species Astragalus glycyphyllos. The sequence goes on along the minus strand of OY754307.1, from coordinate 119,928,814 downwards.
TCTGCCAGTAAATCGATCCGCCAGTAATTATTGGCTGAAAATCCGTCAGTAACTGTCACTACAAGAAAATCAGTTATTAGCGAGGGACATTAGCGAGGGAAAAACAATCCCTCGCGAAAACCTGATTTAGCGACGGATTTGTAAGGATTAGCGATGGAATTTGAATCTGTCGTTTTGGTTAGGGATTAGCGACGGATTTGAAGCTATTAGCGACAGAAATTTCCCTCGCTAATGGTTTGGAGGGAAAATTCAGTCAAATTCACGCGAATCAAGGAAGTTAGGGACGGAAATTAAAATCCCTCGCAAATAAAGTAACAATTAGCGACGGAAATGTTGTTCCCTCGCAATTTTTTTTTTACTTTTTTTTACTTAAATCTGTTTCTACCATTCTTTCTCACTCACAACACTCATTCTTCTTCTCTCCTCTTCACCATTCCTCTTCCCTTCCTCTCTTCCTCTACTCTCCACCACCACCACCTCCATCAACACCACACAACCAACCAACCACCCTCACTCTTTTTCTCTCCTCTTCCTCTACTCTCTCTCTCACCTACAAACACTAACCCATCACCACACTACAACCACCACCACCACCATCAACACCACACAACCAACCAACCACCCTCACTCTTCTTCTCTCCTCTCCCTCTACTCTCTCTCTCTCACCTACAAACACTAACCCACCACCACACAACAACCACCACCCACGACCACCACCACCACCACCTACGACTTTCTTTTCTCTTTCTCTCCACCTTCGACCACCACCACCACCACCTACAAAATTAATAATATAAAATAATTTTCATTAATAATATAATAATAAATATATAAAAAAATAAAAAACAAGCCATTCAAATTTGAAATTTGAAAATTCGCACAAAAATTGAGGTAGACATTAGCGAGGGAAATTTCTCTCGCTAATCACATTAGCGAGGAGGGATTTAGCCAAGGAACTGGTCCCTCGCTAATTCCCTCGCAAATGACCATTAGCGAGGGATTTTGGTCATTTTGCGAGGGAAAAATCCCTCGCTAATCCCTGTTTTTCTTGTAGTGTGTTACCTACGGCTGATTTTCTGGCGGATTTCTGGCAGACTAAATCCGCCAGTAATGTGCAATTTCTGGCTGATTTTAACCATTACAAGGGGATTGTGTCAGCCAATAATGCACGAATTTCTTGTAGTGGTAAGTAGATGGTGGTGCTACTGTGTTGTGTTTGATTCACGTGGCGGTGGCGACGGCGGCGGCGGTGGCGGTGGCAACGGCGGCGGTGGTGGCGGTGGCTCACCGGAACTGAGTGTGGTGTTCATGGGTTTGTTGTTATGTGAGAGAGATAGACGAAGAAGATGGGGAAGGTGAATGGTGGTGAAAGCGAGCACCAATTCTTCTTCTGATCCATATTAATGTTCACATTCATGGAGCTGTAACAGAGCATTTTCAGTTAGGGAATAATACTCAATTCATTGAATGTGAAAAAAGTACCATTACAATTGGTTCACTGTACAATATATATGAGAGATTAGTAACTAACTAACTACAGTTAGGATTAACTAATGGTAACTATAATCAGTTACTTACAACAATAATGAAACTGAATTTACATCAAAAATATATTGATAAATATAGAGAGTTAATACTCCCCCTCAAGTTGGAGCATATAAGCTAACAATGCCCAATTTGGAAATTAGAGTAGTGAAGTGATTCCTGGGCAATGCTTTGGTGAAGGGATCTGCCAGTTGATGCTTGGAAGCCATGTGAAACAGATTGACAAACTTAGAATTTGTGTGTTCCCTTATGAAGTGGCAGTCAATATCTATGTGTTTGGAGCGTTCATTGAGAGTAGGATGAGATGCAAGCTGGATTGCAGATTTGCTGTCACAAAAAACCTTGCAAGAATTAACTTCCACTTGGAAGCTGTGAAGGAGTTGTTTCAACCATAATAGTTCAATGGTGAGGAGAGCCAAAGCTCTATATTCTGCCTCTGCAGAAGACCTTGAAACTGTAGGCTGTTTTTTTGACTTCCATGTAACCAGAGAGTCACCAATGAAGACACAAAAGCCTGTTGTGGATTTCCTGGTTGCTGTGCAGGAACCCCAATCAGCATCTGCATAGGCAGAGACGGCCAAGGAAGGACTTGATGTGAATAATAAGCCTTGACTGGGAGCAGTTATGATATATTGGAGAATGTGATGAACTGCATGCAAGTGAATGACTCTAGGATCAGTCATAAATTGACTTAGTTTGTTGACTGCATAAGCAATATCTGGTCGTGAGATAGTGAGGTACGTGAGTCTACCTATGAGGCGCCTGTACTGAGAAACATCAGCAACAGGGTCACTTTTGTCATCTGCCAGATCAACATTAGCATCCATGGGGGTGGGTAAGGCTTTACATTCACTGAATCCTGTGTCAGAGAGCAATTGCAAAGCATATTTCCTTTGACATAGGTAAATACCTGCTGCAGAAGTGGCAATTTCCAAACCAAGGAAGTATTTCAATGGTCCAAGAATTTTGAGTTTGAATAAACTCTGAAGAAGTGTCTGAGTTTCTGTGATGATAGTGGGATCAGGACTCCCAAGAATGATGTCATCAACATACAGGAGAAGTACCAGGAATGATGTACCACAACCCTTAGTGAATAAGGATGGATCTGCTGTGGATTGCTTGAAACCATGCTGCAGTATTGTGGATGAGAATTTCTGAAACCACTGTCGTGAAGCTTGCTTGAGCCCATATAGTGACTTGTTGAGCTTGCACACAAGGTTCTCCCCCTTGCTTGGATACCCCAAGGGTAGTTTCATGTAAACTTCTTCAAGAAGATCCCCATTAAGAAAGGCATTGTTCACATCAAGTTGAACAAGATGCCATTTTTGTTGAGCTGCAAGTGCCAGCAGTACCCTAACAGTGGTGATGGTGGCCACAGGTGAGAAAGTATCCACAAAATCAAGTCCCAATTGTTGTGTGAAGCCCTGTGCAACTAGACGTGCCTTGTACCTGTCTAGTGTTCCATCAGCTTTGTATTTAACCTTAAACAGCCATTTGCATCCAATGGTTTTCTTGCCTTCTGGAAGTTGTTGAACAGTCCAGGTATTATTTACTTCAAGAGCATTTATCTCTTCTTGCATAGCTTGGCACCACTCTGCAGATTTGGCAGCTTGATGATAATACAGAGGTTCAGGTATGGAAGAAACCTGAGATATAAAATTCTGATATGCTGGGGAGAAATTGGAGACTGCACTGTGAGCATAGTCTTGAAGATAAGTGGGAGGGACATGGGCTCTAGTACTTCTGCGAAGGACAGGGGCAAAGATGGTCTCTGGTTGAGGAGATGAGTTTGGTTGAGGGGTTAAAGGTGGTGTATCTGGTGCAAGGTCAGCTAAGGGTGGTTGAGGCAGGGCATCAGGCAGAGGCTCAGGTTCAGGCAAAGTTGGTAATGCAGTGGGTAAAACCAGATCACTGAAGGGGTCCAGAGAAGTGTCTGTGATTGTGAAGTCTTTGAAAGGGAATGAAGTTTCAAGGAATTGGACATCTCTGGATATGAAAAATTTTCTAGTTGTGAGGTTGTACAGTTTGTAGCCTTTGTATCCTAAGGGATAACCTAGGAAGACACATGGTGAGGCTCTAGGACAAAACTTGGTACGCATTTGAGGGATGGTTGCAGCATATGCTAGGCACCCAAATACTCTCAAATGTGAGTAAGATACTGGTTTGTCATATAGAAGTTCATAAGGTGTTTTGTGATCAAGGTTGGGAGTGGGTGTCCTATTGATAATGTGTGCTGCAGTACTGACACTGTCTCCCCAGAATTTCATAGGTAAACCAGATTGAAACATAAGTGCCCTGGCAATGTTCAAGAGGTGCTGATGTTTTCTTTCCACAACAGAGTTTTGTTGTGGTCTGTGTGGACAAGAAAACTGGTGAAGAGTGCCATGTTCCTGCAAGAATTCAACTAATGCAAGCTCTTTTGCATTATCAGATCTAAGACATTTGATAACCTTACCAAATTGAGTTTTGACAATAGCAAAGAACTGTTTGATTTTTTCAGTGGCCTCAGATTTGGTTTTAAGAAGGTAGATCCATGTGAATCTACTGTGGTCATCAACTATAGTGAGAAAATATGATTGACCAGAATAAGTGGGTTGTCCATATGGACCCCAAATATCACAGTGAATTAAATCAAAAAACTCAGTGCACATGTGATTATTGGAGTGAAATGGTAATCTTTTGAACTTAGCTAAAGGACATATAGTGCATTCATTGGTGTTGAAATTACAAGGAATTGTGATAGGAATCTTATCACTGACAGATTTCAACACAGAATCAGATAGGTGCCCTAGCCTAGAATGCCACAGAGATGCATTGGCATTAGAATTCAAGGCAGAAACAGAATTGCAAGAGTCAGTAAAACTTGTGCTAGAATTACAAATTTTATTACCAGTATTGGTGTAAGAATGAAGGGTGTATAGGCCATTGTCCAATTGTCCTTTGCCAATCTCTTTCAACAGGTTAATCCCCTGAAGCAGAAAGTGTTTGGCAAAGAATGTTAGAGACATATCAGATTTTTCAAGCAATTGACTCACAGAAACCAGATTAACACAAAACGATGGAATGTAGAGGACATTGTGCAGAGTTAAGGTTGGTGATAAGGTGACAGATCCTATGCCAGTGACTGAAACTCTAGTTTTATCAGGCAATGTGACAAATTTTTTGTACACTAGTTTGAAATTGTGAAATGATTCTAGTGTGCAACATATGTGAGATGTGGCTCCAGAATCAAAGAGCCAAGTGCTGTAAGGCAGAGGATCATCAGAATACAGCAGAGATAGGACCGTACCTAGACAAGCATTGTCAACTTGCTCAGAGTCAGGTGAGGAAGTCTTGGCCATCTGTGCTTGAATGAACTGCATCATCATCTGATATTGTTGATTGGAGACAGCTGTAGTTCCTGAGGTTGAATCAGATTCTGCAACATTGTTGACAGTGGAAGAGTTCTTGATATTCGAAGTCTTCTTGTTGTAAGAAGGAGGATAACCATGCAGCTTATAGCATTTCTCCTTGATGTGCCCGAGGAGACCACAATGAGAGCAACTAGGGCGCTCACGACGATTAGGTTTGGCTTGCACGGTGGAAACAGCACACGCGATTGGAGATTCAGTAGACATTGGAAGAGAACTGATCTGGCGGTGCTTCTCATCTTGCGAAACCATCGCAAACACCTTGTCAATGGTAGGGAGGGGTTCCATCATGAGGATTTGGCCACGAACATTGATGAATTGTTCGTTTAATCCCATCAGAAACGTCATAACACACTCATCCTTGAGATGATCCAGAAGAGGCTTGACACCGTCGCAGGTGCAGGAGTGAACGGGGCGATATTCGCCTAATTCTTCCCACATAGCTTTGAATTTCGTGTAGTAGGTGCCGATTGGAGACGATCCTTGAGTGCAATTGACGAGATCTTTCTTCAATTGAAAGATCCGAGGACCGTTGCGTTGCTGAAAACGGTTGTGAAGATCCTTCCAGATCGCGGCAGCATCACCGGAATAAAGCACACTTGCAGCAATTTCTTTGCTGATTGAGTTGAGAATCCAAGAAGATATCGTGCTATTGTTGCGATTCCACGCACGGTAGTTACGATCTGCTTCAGCAGGTTTGGGAATGGCGCCGGTGACGTAGCCGGCTTTGTTCTTTCCATCAAGAGCCATGAGCATCGAACGCCTCCACGAACTGAAGTTGTTTTCCGTGAGAGGTTGCGTGACAAGAACGAGACCGGGATTATCAGAGGCATGAAGGTAGTAGACATCATCATGCGTTTGAGCCGGTGGAGAAGTCATTGTTGCCGGAGGAGCGAACCAGAGAAGAGATGAAGATCACCAGAGAAGATCACCGGGAAATCAGAGGCGAAGGTGAATGGTGGTGAAAGCGAGCACCAATTCTTCTTCTGATCCATATTAATGTTCACATTCATGGAGCTGTAACAGAGCATTTTCAGTTAGGGAATAATACTCAATTCATTGAATGTGAAAAAAGTCCCATTACAATTGGTTCACTGTACAATATATATGAGAGATTAGTAACTAACTAACTACAGTTAGGATTAACTAATGGTAACTATAATCAGTTACTTACAACAATAATGAAACTGAATTTACATCAAAAATATATTGATAAATATAGAGAGTTAATAGTACCAAAAACATCTTTCCCATTTGCGTTTCCTATGTTCCCACACCATATATGTGTGTCATTCACATTCACATGATACCGACAACATATCTTTATTGGATCCACAAATCCTGAAAATAAAAACATATATATACAATAGTGATTATTGATATTGTAGAGATTCACGATGTCAATAATAATGAACAAGTAAGTTAGTTACCTTCTTTGTTGGTATTGCTGATTAGTCCATATTTAGCAGCATAGACATCCACATAAGTAATTGCAGCCTCAGGGAGTTGTGTCCTGAGCTTGACAACTATGTCCTTAAGTTGCTTGTTGATTTCAACAGCCATCACACTTTTATCATTCACACATCCATACTGGTCAAGATAGCCAGCTGGTACATTATGCTTATAAAATAGTGTTGGATTATGTGGCTCTCATTCACTTCCTTCATCTATAAGCTATTTAATTTGTGGTCAATGTTAAGTCCTTAATTGTGAAGATTTCTCCAGCAATATACAGCACCTTCTTTGTGATTAAGAGATTGCCTCCAAGCATTACACGTCACATATGTTGCATGCTTCACACCTCCTACTTATTTGCATGTTCATTGCCACATGTTCATTTGCTTCACCATTAAGAATTGAGGAATGAAGGCTATATATACAGAACGTATTTGTCTTGATTGCATACATATGAAGAAAACAATTAAAAGAAACACACTTTGTAACATACACTTGAGTGTATTTTGGTGAGAATTCTTGTTTCATTTGAGATAGTGTTTTAGGAGATATTGAGAGAAAATATTGCTCTTTTCCTCATTACTATAAGAGGATTTGTTGTACTCTTTCTTTTATATAGTGGAACTTTGCTCGTGATCGCCCGTGGTTTTTTACTTCTCACATTGAGGAGTTTTCCACGTAAATCTTGTGTCTTATTTTACTTGCTATTTTACTCACTTCTTTTTAATTCTCAATTGTCTCGATCTTGTGTTTCCGCATTGCGCTGATATTCTTGCTATTTAATTCTTTTTATTTTAGTTCCCATCACCATCAATTATTCGTTCGTCTAAATAATAATAAATCTTAAGTAATTTGGTACTTGTTAATTAATCCTTGTGGAGACGATAATCTATTATACTACTTCTGCGAAAGAGTACACTTGCTCTAAGTGTGTTTTTAACGCAACAAGTTTTTGAGGTCCCGTTAGGATAGTTTATATTGTCACTTAGTCTCTATTAATGCACATACCCACTACATATGTTGAAAGCATTTTTTCTGGCTTGTTTCGCATGATATGCTTCAAGTTGAAAAAAAATAGAGATTTTGCCTTTAGGGGATCCCATAATTAATTTACTTGACAGACTTGTGTTTAATTGTAACTGTGAGGCTGTCCTTAGGAAGCTGATAATTAGCATTTGTCCCTCTTGAGTACTTTTTGTGAACTAGCTTCTAAACGTGAGATCTTAGCCTTCATAAGGGGAATGATACTAAATCATAAATTTTTACCCCTTTTCTTTCTATGAGTGTGTTTCCCAATTTGTTACATTCTAGAATTTGTCTTTTGACCATTTCAAAGCGAAAATTTGTTTGCATCATGTCAAAAGATTTGGGGAATTTACATATTTTTCTGACCTCAGAGTTGTTTGTTGAAATTATCCCTTAATTGCCCCCTTTGAGCCTATCTGTTATATTTTTTCTCTTTGGTATCCAGATATAATTTTTTCCTTTTTTGTGGTAACCATTTGAAATTGAATGTGGAGCAACTATTGAAAATTACAATTTCGTCCTATATTTTAGCTGTCTATATTGTCAGGACTAGAATTTCGTCCTATACTTTAGTTATCTATCTTGTCAGGATGAAGAGAAAAAATGGAGTGAGTCATGTGCTTACAAAAATATTTTCATACAAATGAAACAAATAGGAGTTCTATTGTACTTTACCTTTTTCTCCTATGAAAAAAATGGAAAAAAAATAATAGAAAGAAAATTTGAAAAAAAATGGAAAGCAAGAAGGAGGAAAAGGCACATCAAAAGAATGAGAGAGCCAAAGGGCAAATCCAAAAAAAACAAAAGAGTCTACTCAAGAGAAAAAGAAAGAAAAAAAAAAGAGTCGACTCAATAGAAAAAAAAGAAGAGTGAAGAATAGAAGTGAAATTAATTTGGAGTTTGGACAAAAATTGTAAAATAGTTAGGAGCTTCGTATTTAGTTTCAAAGGTTATTATTTGTTTCTTGTTTTTAGCCATTTGTTTATTCCTTTCTTCTCATTTCCTACCATGCATGAATTCACCCTGGCCCCATTACAACCCATGAAACCCCATCTTTTGCATGCATGTGAACTATTTAGTGGAGATTTGGTCAAATTAAAAGCTTATAGTAATGTGCATTTTGTGGAAACTTAATTATATACTTCCCTAGTCCCTAAACACTTAGAGAGATTGAGAGCGAGTGTCTTTGTTCACAGAAATGTATTCTTCAGGGACATGAGCCTTTAATTGGACAACCTTTTAACACCTCATATGTGCTATATTGTATATCGTCTGTCATTGTGCTTCTAATTTTGGATCTCTTATTTGACTTCCTCAATTACTTCTTTGAAAAATTTATTGAGCAAGAAAATTTGCTTGAGAACAAGCAAAAGTTAAGTGTAGGGGAGTGCAGGGAAAGGGGTGACGGTGGGGATGTGGCTCTTGACTTTCCGGGTATATGGGTATTCCATGTAACCGATTGATAGCCCCAAGTGGCAAAGTACCCTTATGGTGGGTACGTAAAGTAGGAAAAATATGCAAAGGTCCCTAGGCATTATAGAGACTTAGCTCAACCAGTCTGCCATGGCATACCAGACATTACAGAGTCTAAGCTCAAATATCATTATTTATCTTAGTTTATTTAAATTTTTTAGGTATAGTATATTTCACTTTGTTTTTTGTTTAGCTCTCTCATGCTTCTCGACTGATATTAATTAGGTGTCCAAAAAACCATGTTTGCCTTTTTCATTGGGGACCGTACAACTGCGCACTGAAATACATGTAACTCCATGTCTGAGTATTGGAACCAAACATATAGGGGTAGATCTTGGTAGGAGCCGGAGTGTGCCACGGTAGCCCCGAGATTTTTCTCAAATCGATTCATATATATATAGTATAAAGTTAATGTTAGATGTTATATATTAACTATTTCGCTAAAGATAAATAAAGATGTCATAATAAAGTGGTTAAACTCTAGCCCAGTTAGCTTGGTTCTGAAGTTTGACTCTCCTTGAAGACATTTTGGTAGTTGTTTTTGTATTTTGCAATATTAAGTGTATTTTTTTCCAATTCAGATTTTGTATTTTGAAATATTAAGTGTATTTTTTTTCCAAAAAAGTGCTAAAACTAATATTTGAACCATGTATATTAATATTATGAAAAAAAACAGCTCAACTCCGTAGATAATTGTTAAAAATTTAGTGAAATATTTTATATGTATTATTTAACTGTTTGGTATCCCGCTAAATTATTGTCAAGCTCCGCCACTGCGAACATAGGCATAGTTTGTGAGATTTAGCTTGAAGTACTTATATTTATATAATTTTTTTTATTTTATTTCATAAATAACATAGGAATATGGTTTTAACTTTTAAGGGATTCATTATTCAGGCATGGTTAGCATGCAGGTCCCTAGTTTTTAATTAAGTAATGAAATAAACAAAGAAATATAGAAAAGTAATTATAAGGAATTTTTATTTCAACATGCAGCATGTAACCATATAGATAAAAAGCTACAAGAAGTTATTATATATATATATATATATATATATATATATATATATATATATATATATATATATGATACTATTATTTTACTGCAGCATATGCAATAAAGAATTTGAGGCACACAATTTGATATGTCATATCACATGTGCTATATGGTAAGATGAAATTACAAGATAATAAAATGTTATGATGGGAAATAAGAACATAAGAGCAGTGTTATCAGAACCAGACCGCCCAGTCCGGTCGGACCGGTGCCCTTCCCGGTCTGGATGACTTGCCTAAACGGCTCAATTGCTTTTAATTTAATTTTTTACGTTTTTTGTTACAAAAAGGCTTTCTGCGGGAAGCGAGCCCTGCAACAAAAGGTGGTGCCGCACCTGTTAACCACTACGGCAGCTTCATATGTTATTAATAAGCTTACAAACATGATATATATTATATATCTTACGTAAAGTATATGTAATTAGGTACTAATTATGAATTTGGATTTGTTGATACCATTATTATTTCATGGTTGTTTATTTAATTAGGTACTTACGATGTGGTTATGGACTTATGGTCCTTATGGATTTGAACTTGTATAGTAATTTTGAAGAATTATGTTAATTTTGTGTTGAGAATTTGTTTTGTATATTACTAAGATATATTACAAATTTTTGATGGCTTTGTTATGTACAAATTTATACATATTTGGTCTATTTTTAGTGTGTCTGGCTCATGCGGTCCGACCAAAGACCCGCCGGTCAGACCAAAGACCCAATGATCCAGTGCCTTGACCGGCTCGATGACCAGTCCGGTTCTAATAACATTGCATAAGAGTGTCTAGTTCTTTAGGATCTAGTCTTACAATCAACTCTTCTTATTCCCCATTTTATTGGCAACATTTTTATATGGAATTCCAAGCATAAGAGATTGGAAAAGTTATATTTTTCCAAAATTCATGAGTTACTACACCAATAAGAAGATCATAATCACAAATCATATACTAATATATTTAAATAGCATAATGATAACATTTACCACATCAATGATCATCAGCACAACCTTTGTTGTACCAATATTATAATGTGAATAATTCACATCTGGGAATGAACTTCAATTCATAGAGCGGTTTATCTGATCAGTATTATCACATAATCTTGATTCATAATATTTTTTAGAAATATTTTCTTATTTTGCTAATTCATGAGAACATTTGAGACATAAATTATATGCCCTTTCTCTAGATTTCCTTTGCTTCAAAACATACAAAGATCAAATAAATTGCAATCATTATGTAAAAGTCAAGTTCTTCATGAACTCGATCACAAATCTTTCATATACGATGATCAAAGAAATATGTACTTTCTAATCAATTGTTCTTCAAGAACTATACCACAAATCTAAACATTGACGAAAAAATCATGCTTTGAACAATCCTGTAGGGATGCTTCAATATAAAGTTCTTCTTTCTTTGAGTTCTTTAATAACTATCACAAATATTCACAGACAATGATAAATAAAACAACTCTTTGTGCAATCCTACAAGGATAATGGATTACCAAATTATTAGTTCATCAGGAACTATACCACAAAACTCTTAATGATGATCAAGAAAAATCATATATGAGCAATCCTTCAGGGATGCTTGAATATTAAATTTTTAAGTTCTTCAGGAACTATAGCATAAACAATATTTGTTTTGTGTGTTCAGGAACTATAGCATAAACCATATATAAGCAATCCTTCAGGGATGCTTAAATTTTTAAGTTCTTCAGGAACTATAGCATAAACCATATATGAGCAATCCTTCAGGGATGCTTGAATGAAAGAAGAAAAAGACTTATTCTTGTAATAGATCCTCAGGATGATTATGCCATCAATCATATGGTAGAGCTTCGTGCTGATAACGTTTTATAAAACTATAGTAAAAAAAGAACAAAAGAATGATAAGAGAAGGAGAGAATATGGTAGCATTTGTATTTCTCTTTTACAAGTACCTCCTTTCACTTAAGGATGAAGCCTATTTATAAGGTGGGAGATTGGAAAGTGAGTGGTTTACATTAAAAGGCCACTACACTTGAGAGTAATGAAAAAGAGGGAGAAGGGTAGTGGACATCCACTAATATAAATATTCATAACGTGTGTATTTTTTTCAACTAAAAACATTTATTTGTGGCCTGTTTAAAATGACGTTCAAAAGTAATTCATCGACCATATTTCTAATTTGATTTATTTATTAATAAAACATACTAAAATGGGCTTTCTCAACACTCATTGATAAAAAGTGATTACAAAATGGGAGTGTATGTTTGGTTTTGTCCCTCACTGTTGGTTGTTTTGGCAATTCCAACGATATGAGGACATAGGCTCCGAATCAGAGTGTGACCTGTTGCAAAATGTGTCTGGTGTTTATTTTTCATTTCTTTTAAATAGACCAAACAAATGTATGTTTAGTTCTGCAGTGTAGACTATCGAGAATTGAGTTTAAAAGAATTGATTTCTTAAAATTGAATTTTAGGTTTAATAATACTAATCAAAAGACTTTTATAAATAAATAAATAAATGTATGGGCCACCGCTGTGCAAACCAGCACAGCCCTGCCCATGTTTAATTCTATTTTTAGGAACAAAATGCATTGCAATCAAAAACTGCAATTGGATGAATATAGGTGTGCTTGAATAAAAACTAAAAAAAGGCAGAGTGAATTGCACATGTTCAATCAAAAAACGAGAATTGCATATGCTGAATCAAAAACGTAAGAAGTAGCGTGAATCAATCACTACAAGAAATTCATTGATTTGTGATAGACAAATCCGTCACATGCTAAGGAAAATCAGTCGCAAATGTTCATTTTTGACGGACTTTTTGGTGAACAAAGTTCTGTTACAAAATGGCACGTCGCAAATAGTTTCTGACAGATATTTCAGTCGCAAACTCGTCAAAAATCCCTCGTAAAGTTCCGTTGCAAGGTCGTCGCAAACCCTGTCTCAAATTCGTCGCAAATCTGTGGAAGATCAATTAAAATACTATAATTTTCCGTCACAAATTATATAGTTACCAACAAGATTCAGTCATAAATTCTATCAGTACACATTGATAATTCATTCCTACAAAATTTGTCATTTACCTAACCATTCCTATTTGCAATATAACTTCCTTGCCATTTCAATTTAGACTCAATCCACCAATTCATTCCAAACTAAATAAATTCAACTTATCCCAATCAAAAAACAATGCCAAATAAATAAATATGCAGCCTAATAATTTATATATATATATATATATATATATGTGTGTGTGTGTGTGAATTAAAACCAGAGTGAAACCAAATGTGCATTAACAAATCAAAAAAACAAAGTGATGATTCAAACATAAAAAATATAACCTAAGGCCCTGTTCGGGATGGCTTTCTGTTTTCTGTTTTGTAATTTTCAAAAACTAAAATCAGTTTTTGTTTTGAGTTTTAAAAATATCAAAAACCAAAACCAAATTCGATTTTGAGTTAAGAAATTTTCAAAAATCAAAATCACTTTCAAACATAAACGTAAGAATAAATATTCATCATAAACGTATCATAATCAAAACAAAACAAAAATAACATACAAAATTATTTATTAGGTAGTAATTCACTAGAACCAAAACAAAAATAACATATATCCGGATGATCAAAAAATCCTTAATTTTGGAACATTAATATCAAGGATTTCCAAAATTCAAACATGAATCAATTATGGGTGGCTCTAAAACCACTTGTTGGTTTCTCACAAACTAGATTGTGTCTAATAGACTTGACAATAATTTGGGGGTTTTTTTTTTACCCCCACCCATTGACTCTATACCCCCACGTAGTCAGCGAAAAGTCGAAAATACCCCTAAAAAATTTACAAATTTACAAAACAATTACCATTTGTCACTTACATACGATTTGACCAGTCAAATTTCAGAGCGCATCGTATTTACCTCGTAGAAGATACATACGATTTCCACCAAAATTTCTCATCGTATTTAGCTATATACGATTTCCTCCAGAACCTGCAAAAACAAGTAAATCGTATTTACCTTTTAATAGATAAATACGATTTCCTCCAATATTTCGCATCGTATTTACCTCTTCTTAGGGTAAATACGATTTCTAATTTTTGGTAACTAACCTGTTTTTTTTTTCAGTGTCTTCTTATCGACGGACTGACCAGGCATCGTCGTCTTCCGCTCCCATCACACGCACCCGTCGGAGAGTTGCGGGACACGCCTCCACTAGGTGTAGGCGCGTTGAGGTCAGACAGCCCCCACAGCCGGAGTCCCCAGAGTTTGAGTACGAGCCGGGCCAGCAGCACCACCCGTATGAGGAGGAGGACCAGCATATGGGCGAGCCTCAGCAGCAGTTCTATCAGGCCCAGGACCAGCATATGGGCGAGCCTCAGCAACAGTTCCACCACGATCAGGAGGAGCATTCTCTATTCACTGGGCTTGAGTGTCATGTCTGCTACCGTGTTCAGCTTAACCCGGTTAGTGAAATTTATTTTTTTACATTGTGTTTGTATTTAAATTCATCTTTTTTTACATAGCATAATTTTTTTTAATTTTTTTAAAAACAGATCTATGAGCGTAAAGTGAAGGCTACGAACCACGGTAACAAGCTAGCTAAGAGACTCCTGCTCTATTCGCAGAACCACTAGTTTTGGGAGAGGTTCACAGCTTCAGGTTTGGCCCCCCTCATATTGACAGGGCATACTACTGTGGACCACGAGCTGCTGTCCGCTTTTGTTGAGAGGTGGCACCAGGAGACCTCGTCATTTCACCTACCATTCGGTGAAATGACCATTACTTTAGATGACATCTCCTGTTTGCTGCACCTTCCACTCTCAGGCAGATACTACAGAGCACCGCCCACTAGTGTCACCGCTGATCAGGCAGTTCAGTTTGCTGTGGCATATCTCGGGGTTACTGAGGAGGAGGCCCGTGCTGAGTGTCGACTTGGTCAGGGGCCGTATTACCGTTTTAGCTGGCTCCTGGACATAGTTGCTGCATCGTCCGTGTCTGCTGACATATCTCCTGCTGTCAAGGCGATGATCCTTCTGGTTCTTAGTTGGAGCATCTTCACAATGAAGACGTATCACAGGGCTGAGGCCAAGTGGCTGCTGCTGCTTGAGGACCTTACTGCTGATGGTGCTGGATCATATGCATGGGGTGTGGCTGGACTTGCTCATATGTACGACCAGCTGAACTATGGATCGTTGGACCAGGCCAAACATTTAGCTGGCTACCCCTCCATGTTACAGGTAAAAAAATATGTTTTTTATTTAAATAATTTAAATAATTTTGTTTTTAATTTAAATAACTCAGTTATTTATCTTTGCATTTCAGAGTTGGATTTTATGGTACTTTCCTCAGCTGGTACAGAGGCAGCCATCTGATGTACAGGGCACACCACTCTGTGGGGTTTGGAAGAGGAAGAAGACAGATGCGCTGAAGTTGGTCGATTACAGGCGGAGGATTGACGACCTCACTGCTGATGATGTATGCTAAGATGTTAGACCATTCGAGCATGTTGCACTCTACAGGGGTTTCCTCAGCTGGGGAGACATCACCATTCCCTACATGCCAGATAGATGCCTCCGCCAGTTTGGGTACGTCCAGGTCATCCCACGTCCCCCTCTCACCGGTCGTGCTAGCCATGATGACTGCATTTTCCGGATTTCCCACTATTTGCCCACTGTGCACGAGGTGCTTCAGACGACTAGGCCTACTCGGGATTTGGGTGAGGTTGCTGCGGACTACTTAGAGTGGTACGTCAGAGTATCTATTCCCAGGTTGTTGCCGGTTGCACCACCACCACCAGAGCAGGCAGCTGCACCACCACCCCCACAGCGCAATCCAGTTTGGGTACAGAGTGTGATAGAGGCGGTACAGGAGGGGCTTCGTGCAGGGCATATTCGTATGGCCACTCCGACGTACGTTCGTCTCTACCAGTTGATGCAGATGCTAGATATAGAGACCGATGATTAGGGCCTTTTATATTATTACTTTTATTTTATGTCTGTACTTTCTGGATTTATTTTTGAACTCTTTTATTTTATATCAGTTGATTACTATTTATTACGAGTTTACTTAAAATTTCTATTTCATTCATTTCATTGATTCGATAAAACAAAGTAACATAAAAGATAAAACATAACAAACTAAACCCTAATATTCCGGATCTCGCAAACGACGTAAAATCTCATTCACGCTCCGTTGTGTTTCCACGTACAGCTCCAAAGGCTTATACCCCATAAGCCTGTCGAACATGGTCGCCACGTCTTCGTCGGTCTTGATAGACATCGACGAGTAGGAAATGCAGCCATCATCTCCACGATCGGGTTTCCGATAAGTGATACCGGTGACGTCACGGTCGTCCCCAATCACTTGAACTTTCGACCACACTTTATCCTTCAAACCATCAAACCCCATGGCGCGGTGGATTCGGCATAACTCCGGCTTCGGACTCCAAAAGTAGACCACATCTTCTCTCATCGTGATGTTGCCCCCATAATGTATAGCGCAGAGCCTATTCTCAGCAGACCGTTGTGTTAGGCAAATCTGCATTTTGGATGTGTGAGAAATGTATTTGAGAGTGAAATTTTGGTGTGAAATGAATGAGGGTGGGGGTGGGTATTTATAGAATTCGTGAATGAATATCAACCGTTGATACTATCCGTGCAATCTACACCGTTGAATAAATAGCCGTTAGGCCAGCGGAGTAAATCTGGCCGTCGATTAAAATACAAATCGTATTTACCTATGGTTTAGGGTAAATACGATTTGTATTTTAACAAATCGTATTTACCTAGGGCCAGGGTAAATACGATTTGTATTTTACAAAGCGTATGTACCCCCACCCATAGGTAAATACGCTTTGTATTTTGTCTGAATCGTATTTACCTCACCCCAAGGTAAATACGCTTTGGTTTTTTTTTCTTCTATCGTATTTACCTCAGCCTAGGTAAATACGATTGGAAATTTTACAGGCTAATCGTATGTATCCACCAATACGTACATACGATTTGTAAAAAACAAATCGTATTTATATCTTCAAAACCTAAATCCGATTGAGGCAAAAAAAAGACAGGGGTATTTTCGTCCAAAAAAAACGTGTGGGGGTATATAGGTAAGCTGTGGGGGTACCAAAAAAAACCCTAATTTGGGCTCCAAGTACTAATTCCAAGCCCTTGTGCATTCCTTTATTTACCTAATAGACTTGACAATAATTTGGGCTCCAAGTATTAGCCAATGGGCCTATTTTAGTTCACAAAGCTCATTTTCTTTATTTCTCTTTTTAAATCTATTTTTGTCTCAATTCCTTCTTCCCATTGGTTGACTAAATAATGATAAGGCCTGCACATACAAATATACATAATTAAACTAATGATTATTTTGCTCAAATTTGCAACTAAATTTTGGGAAAATCATCAAATTATTTTAAGAGATAAATCATGCCCAATTAACATCAAATTAAGACAAAAACAAACTATAAGTCTAGAGAATATGAACATTTTCCCTTCATATAGAATAGAAAAATTAGATAATTTAGAGAATTATCAGAATTGTAACCAACATAACTTTGAACTCCATGATCCTTAATCCGCAACCATATATGATGTTGTCATATTGAAAAGGAACATGGAAAATTTATTCGCAAAGATTATTTTTCAATGCAAGCACTAAAGGTAGCTAGAAAGACATTCAGGAAATTTAGCTTGAGTTACATCTAATTATACATTTTTTTTAATTTCATAAATAACAGGTGATGGTTTTAATTCTTAAAGGATTCATTATGCATGGTTGAAACTCAAAAAATAACATATATCTGGAAGATCAAAAAATCCTCAATTTTGGAACCTTAATATCAAGGATTTCCAAAATTCAAACATGAATCAATTACGGGTGGCTCTGAAACCACTTGTTGGTTTCTAACAAACAAGATTGTGTCTAACCATATATATTTTCTATACCCATATAGAAATCAAGGAATATCACAACCCTAAATAAATATTTTATGAACTCATACCCAAATTCTTGATGAAAATAGAAACCGGAGCGTACTTGAAGTTGCCATTTAGAATCGTTGAAGGGTTGCGGGCATGTGATTTTCCAATTGTAGAGGGTTTCTTGATTATCTTCTGATGGGGATGAAGAGAGAAAGCCAGAGAAATAAACCTTCCTTTGTTTTTATGTTACTCTACAAATAGGGATCATAATAAATCTTAGTTTAATTCTTTTAACATTTCTAATTTGACCCCTCATAAAATTAGAATATTGTCTTTTGGTATTGACACAATAACCTTTCATGACAGATAGGCCTTAGCCATAACCTTAGTGTCAAATGGACCACATTAATTTTGACAGATTAAAATAATGGGCATAACACACTTACATATTACATATGTGATCGAAAATTCTAACATTGCATGCATAAAATCCATAAACCGTATTTATTTGATATTTAGCAGCAACTTTAGGTGGAAGAGTTGTTGATCCATGAATGATCCACAATCCCCTAAAGGTTGCAAATAAATCCATAACAAATGTTCCCTTTGTTGTCTGTGACGCTATCAGTAAAGCTTAGCAGGTGGCATGAGGCACCAAAATAGAGCCACAAGTGCAACTAACTGTGATGGACTTGGTGACTGAGTCACAGTTGCCATTAAGACATAGTTTTGTATTGAATTGCAATTTTTAATTTTCAATAATACCACCACCGTATATGATGTGATCATATCGATCGAAAAGGAATATGGATGTCAGAAGTTAATTAATTAGTGGAGCAAAAGAGAGGAATATAAAAAGTAATTAAAAGGAACCTGCAAGCTAGGAAATAAAGATGCTATATATGCATTATGATGCTTCAAATTAGAGGTGGTTATAAGGAAACTTTTATTTCAATTTCAACCTGTAGCATTACAAGAAGTTATTATTAGTACTTTGATAGATATATATATAGATATATGATATTATTAGGATCGATGCAATATTGTCTGATAGATCATGGTTCAAAGGTAGGAGGAGATGGATTTGTTTCAGCTTTAAGAGTTTCACTGTGAACTGCAGCATTCTTGGCCGCCGGGGGCGGACAATAGGGGTGGCAGTATTCTCTGTTAGGCCATATTATACAAGAAGGGGGAAATGGACAAATGAGAAAAAACTCTTCCCTTCCGTAACCTCTTCCAGCAGCGTCAGCACCACCATTCAGAATTGCCGCCACTACAAGGAGAACTATAACCATGGAAGCAGTAGTTGCTTTTGCCATAGTAATTATTTTGATACTTGTTCTCAATCTTTTTCTTTGTTTAATTTGCATGGAAATAATAGGATCCAAATTCCTCCAATTTATAGAGCCGATGAGCACTACTGATTGCCTAATTAAGATGGGAACTGAATTAAATTTGCCATTGCGTGACAAAATTGATTTTGACAAAGTTATGGTAATGTGAGAGAGACCCATATGAAGAGTTTTAAATACTAAGAAACACTTGTTTCCTTTTTATGTTCAAGGTTTAAGGTTGACCTGATGGATGGTACACAAGGAATAATTGCAAGTTAAACAAACACTATTTAATATTCTTGTTGATGCGTCACTGACTGTCATTGTATCAACTACAACAAAAATGAATGGTCTTTTGGTGATTGTAAGGCAAGAGCTCCTCTCTCCCAAGTACCTAGGTCACTAATTAATGGGACCATTAGATGTGCATCACATAGATCATTGCAAGTAATAAAATAATATTAAATTAAGTACTAGATATCATTGTGTATCAAATATCAACTCACAAATGATTTTCAAAAAGTCTTCCCTCCCCCACTTAACTCAGCTGAAATAAAAACTGGGTTGGGCCAGCACCCCATCCCAACAAGAGGGTGCTAAAATCAATTTCTGCTCACACTCTTCCTTTCTACAATTGATTTTTTTTCTAACACTCACAAATACACAACGAAATTAAATCAGTCAAGCACCAAAACATACAATTTTTAAATTAAAGCAACACAATGTAAAATTCAAAGTAATATATTTAATTACTTTGGGTAATACAGTATACACCAACTTGAAAAAAGTTTTTCCTCAATTTTTTACCAAGTCTCGCCTATTAAAAAGATAAGGAAGTTGGTTGATCATTTCCTCTTCAAGCTCCCAAGTTTCTTCCTCGGGTGTAGATTCTTCCCAAAAGACCTTGACCAAGGGAATGGTCTTGGTCCAAAGCATTTTCACATTGCGGTCCAAAATTTGCACTGGATAAGGTTAAAAGGTAAGATCCGACTGGAGATCAACCGGTTAAAAAACTTAGTGGTTGAATAGGATCAGGAATATACTTCCAAAGCTAGGAAACATGGAATACATTATGGAGATTTGACAAGGATGGGGGTAGAACTATACAGTAAGCAACAGGTCCAAGCCTTTCTAAAATCTGAAAATGGCCAATGAATCTGGTACTAAGCTTCTTGGTAGTTTCATGAACTAAATCAGGTACCAACAACCTTCTTTCACTGACTTCTAACGAAACCAAAGGGGTTTTACATTTTCGACCATACAAAGCCTCGTATGGTGTCATTCCAATACTAGAGTGACAAAATGTTGTTGTAAGCAAATTGCACTAACGAAAGATGATCTTCCTATCTGCCACCACTTTCAGGCACACAAGCCCTAACCATATCTTCAAGAGTTTTTATAGTCCTTTCCATTAGACCATCTATTTGAGGATGATAAGTGGCACTTACGTTGAGTTGAGAACCCAACCAAAGTGCAAAGCTCTCAAAAATTGAGAGGTAAACTTAGGGTCACAATTTGAAACTATACTTCTTAGAGCTCCATGAAGTCTAACAATATTTCTAAGATACTCGTCTGCTAGCTTGAACACCTCGTAATTGGATCAAACGGGTATGAAATGAGCGGATTCGGTCAAACGATCAACCACAACTCAAATAGAATCATAACCAGACGATGTACGAGGTAAACCCATAACAAAATCCATAGAAATGCTTTCCCATTTCCATTTAGGAATCTGTAACAGTTGCAATTGACCTAGGTTTTGCCAAGTTTCTACTAAAAACATAGGGTAAATTATGAAACTAAGTTTGGGAGTGCATCGGTTATATTGAGGCTAAACACAAAAGAATATGTAGTATGTTAGTGCACTAAGCAAAAGGCTTATAAAAAAATGAAAGAGAAAAGAAGAAAAGAAAGAAAATGGTGAATAAGCTACAATTGCCAAGTAGGGAGGCTGTTTTGTGGGTGACACACTTTAGTTCCAGTCAAAAAAGTGGTCAACCTATGAGAAAATTGAGCAAAAAATAAGGGTTACTGCACTGACCGATTGATATTATATGTTTAAGGAAGCAATGGCGGCAGATGTTATTGCACTTGCACCTTCCTCATAGAAGTTTTTTTGTCAAAATGAGAAATCATGCTCTAATTAGACTTCTAGTACACAAAAGCAGTTAGTGGGTTAATCTGAAGTGATAGTTAATTTCTCATGCAGGATTAAGGGTTTTCAAAGAAGCAAAAGAAACATAAGTGATAGTTATTTTCATGACTCTATAGATGCATTTTTTTTCATGTTCCAGGTTGCTTGTTGTTGTTCTTCTCAAGGATCCATTGCATTAAAAGGTGGTTCATCCGTTCTGATCCCAACATAGGTATCGTTTCAATGATTTTACTAGTTCTATTTCATAGGGCTGAAGCTGTTAAATACCAAAATATTTTCGAGTTTACAATTTGTGAATGATAGTGTCACAAGGTTCAGAGCTATTCTTTTGCTCTTTGCCATATGCAGCTATTAATAAATTATATTATTATATTTCTTTAGCTAATGGAGGTGTGTATATTGATTTTGCTTAGAATAAGGGATTGACATGGGAGATGACAAATATGAGGGGTGATGGAGAAGTTCACAAGTAATCCGTTGGCCTAATTACACTCTAATTTCAATCATTTCCTTAATAAGGTGCCCTTTGTCATGCCTTCAAAATGTGTTCTTAACACATCTTTATGTATCTATTGGTGAAAAGGGATACTGAGGAGAAGCCAGGGTGGTGAACTGATCCACATTTGCCTCCTTGTGCCGCGTATGTTCTTTCTTCCTCTTTGATGGAAAGTTGAATTGTAACTTCGCCTAAAATTATTTTTTCAGTTAACAATACTATTCCTTTTGTTTTTAGATTTGTGGAAATTATGGCTCCTGTATTTTCTAGAGAAGCATGGCGTTGTGTGTTGTATATGATTCAGGTATATTTTGATTTTCATAGCATGTGTTGGTTTTTGACCTTAAAGTAAGTATTTAATACTTTAATTTTTATTTTTATTTTTATTTAATACTTCAACTTTTATAGGATGATTACTAGGTAATTATTATGTTGTATGTATTAAGTTAACTATTAACTATGTGATTCGTATTCAACTCTGTTTTTGCTTCATGGGGTCACTTAGCTTATTTATTTGAATTTATTTTTACCCCCTTAATTGTTGTTTTCTTGCCCTTTCCCTACCAGTCTACCACAATGACCATGGCAATGCATATTTTATGGAAATTTAAGAGATGTGAGCCAAGTCCCTTGCTTTTGAAAGGAATAATTTCAAGTGCTTGAGCCCCTAATTGGGCATCCTTTAGATTTATCACCTCTTAGTTATAATTTCTACTACCAATTGTGTTGTATGTTATGGGGTTTCTCTTTTGGGTTGTCTCTATACCTCTTTGCACTTTATTTGAAAGACAATAATTTGCTTAGGTTAAGTGTTGGCAGGCTGATAAACCTACTGTGCATTATTAGGGGACAATTCCACACTAATTTTAGAGTAATATTGCACTTAACTGTGAAATAATCAGTAATTTACTCTATTTTTGTGTAACAAAAGCTAAATTGGAAAGAGTGGAAGTGAATTTTTGGGGCGAAGTAGAATGTTTTCAGAGGACTTGCACCGTAACATAGAGATTTTGCACGATCGTGCAGATCGCATGTGTTGGTTTCCTTGCTTCTAGACTTCAGAAAGATTGTACACATCGAAGTCCATACAACAACAAATCAAATCAGCCAAGCACCAATGATTTTCCTTTGGGACTTGGGAGTGATGCTCATAGTATCAATTTCTGCTCACACTCTTCCTTTCTACAATTGATTTTTTTTCTAACACTCACAAATACACAACGAAATTAAATCAGTCAAGCACCAAAACATACAATTTTTAAATTAAAGCAACACAAAGAAAATTCAAAGTAATATTTAATTACTTTGGGTAATATGGTACATACAATATTTAATTACTTTGAAAAAAGTTTGTCCTCAATTTTTTGCCAAGTCTTACCTATTAAAAAGATAAGAAAGTTTGGTTGATCATTTCCTCTTCAAGCTCCCAAGTTGCTCTTCCTCGGGTGTAGATTCTTCCCAAAAGACCTTGACCAATGGAATGGTGTTGGTCAAAGCATTTTCACATTGCGGTCCAAAATTTGCACTGGATAAGGTTAAAAGGTAAGATCCGATTGGAGATCAACCGATTAAAAAACTTAGCGGTTGAATAGGATCAGGAATATACTTCCAAAGCTAGGAACCATGGAATACATTATGAAGATTTGACAAGGATGGGGGTAGAACTATACAGTAAGCAACAGGTCCAAGCTTTTCCAAAATCTGTAAATGGCCAATGAATCTGGTACTAAGCTTCTTGGTAGTTTCATGAACTAAATCGGGTACCAACAACCTTCTTTCACTGACTTCTAACGAAACCAAAGGGGGTTTTACATTTTCGACCATACAAAGCCTCGTATGGTGTCATTCCAATACTAGAGTGACAAAATGTTGTTGTAAGCAAATTGCACTAACGAAAGATGATCTTCCTATCTGCCACCACTTTCAAGCACACATGCCCTAACCATATCTTCAAGAGTTTGGATAGTCCTTTCCATTAGACCATCTATTTGAGGATGACAAGTGGCATTTACGTTGAGTTGAGAACCCAACCAAAGTGCAAAGCTCTCAAATATTGAGAGGTAAACTTAGGGTCACAATTTGAAACTATACTTCTTAGAGCTCCATGAAGTCTAACAATATTTCTAAGATACTCATCGGCTAGCTTGAACACCTCGTAATTGGATCAAACGGGTATGAAATGAGCGGATTCGGTCAAACGATCAACCACAACTCAAATAGAATCATAACCAGACGATGTACAAGGTAAACCCATAACAAAATCCATAGAAATGCTTTCCCATTTCCATTCAGGAATCTGTAACAGTTGCTATTGACCTAGGTTTTACCAAGTTTCTACTAAAAACTTAGGGTAAATTATGAAACTAAGTTTAAGAGTGCATTGGTTATATCGAGGCTAAACACAAAAAAATATGTAGTATGTTAGTGCACTAAGCAAAAAGCTTATAAAAAAAGGGCTTTTTTTTGGTACCCCCTTCCTTATCACCTATACCCCCATAATTCCATTTTGGACTAAAATGCCCATGACTTTTTCAAAAAAAAAACGTTTTTTTTCAATTTTTCCGGATTTATACATAAATTCGGAATGTTAAATTTGAAATTTCCGGATTTATGTGGTAAATTCGGAAAAAATATATTCCGGATTTATGGGGTAAATTCGGAAATTTTCGGATTTATGGGGTAAATTCGAATTTTTCCGGATTTATGGGGTAAATTCGGATATATTTCCTGATTTATTGTGTAAATTCGGAATTAAAATAAAAAATTTAATTCTGAATTACCCCATAAATCCAGAAAATTCAGAATTTACCCCCTTATTAATTCCAAATTTATCCCATAAATCCGGAAAAATTCAGAATTTACCCCATAAATCCGGAAAATTCTGAATTTACCCCATAAATCCGGAATACTTTTTTTTTTCATTTTTTCCAAATTTACCACATAAAATCCGAAATAATTCCGAATTTACCCCTAAATCCGGAATACAATTTTTTAAAATTTTTCGGATTTACACATAAATCCGGAAAATTCCGGAAAATTTTAAAAACTTGTATTTCGAATTTACAGTAAATTCAGAAAAAAATATTTTTCAATTCCGAATTTATGCGTACTTCCAGAAAATTTGAATTTTTTTTTAAAAAAAGTCAGGGGCATTTTGGTACAAATTGCTAAAATGGGGTTATGAGTGATAATGAGGAGGTAAAAAAAAACCAAAAAAAAATGAAAGAGAAAAGAAGAAACGAAAGAAAATGGTGAATAAGCTACAATTGCCAAGTAGGGAGGCTGTTTTGTGGTAGTACACTTTAGTTCCAGTCAAAAAAGTGGCCAACCTGTGAGAAAATTGAGCAAAAAATAAGGGTTAGTGCACTGACGGATTGATATTATATGTTTAAAAAACGGCGGCGATCAGGTGGAGCACGGCGGCGACGTCGGTGTCACGGTGGAGATGATCGATGATGCAAGAACCTTTTTATGCTTGTGGTGGAGATAATACTAGCGAAGACGGTGGTGTCGCTTTGTTTCGGCGCCTACATCAGGTATCATTGTTGTCTTCATTGTGTTGTTTTCCACGGCGCTTTTCGTTGAGTTCTATTTACACTAATCCCCTCTCTTGATTTTTCTCAACAGGTGAATGTGTCTTACTTTCTCTGATTCTTCTACCATACATCTTGAACATGATGTTTATTACCACTCTCATTCTGATCGGTTTTGATATCTCTTGTAAGTATCCCTTTCCCTCTTTCTGGATTTTTCTTATTTCATTTTAAGTTTTTTACTTTACTTGAATTAGGTTTTTGTGTTATTTATTCTGTTGTTTAATGCTTATTGGTTGGGTTGTCTTTTATTGGGGTTTGTTTCTTTACTTTTATGGATGAATTGGGTTCATAAGAGATGATATGATGCAGTGTTTAGTCTTGTCAAAAAAAATGATGCAGTGTTTAGGGACAATATCATTGTGTAATGATACTACCTAGGAATTGGGATTGAGAATTACCTTAGATTGAAAAGTTATGTAGTGATGCACTGATTTGTTAATGGCATTGTTGAGATTCTTGCTAATGGCATTATTAAGATTCTCTCTGTTTATAGGTCTGCGATTTTGCACATTGAG
Organism: Astragalus glycyphyllos; assembly: GCA_963573325.1. Classification (NCBI taxonomy): domain Eukaryota; kingdom Viridiplantae; phylum Streptophyta; class Magnoliopsida; order Fabales; family Fabaceae; genus Astragalus; species Astragalus glycyphyllos. Next base: position 119,902,846 of record OY754307.1, on the reverse strand, counting down.
CAGTTGCTATTGTCTGAAACCATACCCATCTTGGCAACAGTTGCTCGAGGTCTTAAGAAGGTAAATTTATCTACCCCTTCATTTTTATGTTTGGTTTGATGGCGACTTTGATGGTGACTTTGATCTTGAGATTGAGCGTGATGATATTCGTGGAGGTCAACTTCTTAATCTTCTGCATAAAAGATGTCACTCTGGAGTGCCTGAATTTTCAAACTTGCATACAAAGGTATGAACTATGCAGTTCTTTTCACGCATGATATTCTTGGCATCGCTAACATATTTGTTATATCATTTCCAATCGTGTGTGATAGGATCTTAAATAAATGTAATGTAGGGAGGGAAATTAAATATATGAGATGTAGGGGATTATGGCTTAGGGAGGGAATTGGTTGTAACTAACTTGCTTATGTGGCAAATTGGAGGGAAAGTGGGGAGTTAGTGGAGGTTATAAATAGGAGTGAGGGGATTAGAATCATTAAGCAAGTATGTGGCAAATTGATAGGATCCATGATTTCTCATCTCTCAAATGAACAATAAAACTGAATCAAACTGTATATTAATGGTGATAAAACTGAAATTGCAAAGACGTAACCGATAAACTAGGCACTTCGAGAAGCCTAGGATCTCCTAAAGGCACTTATAGAGGCCTAATCTCTCCTAAAGGAATAACTTCCCAAATTCATACTTGCTTAATGATTCTAATCCCCTCACTCCTATTTATAACCTCCACTAACTCCTCACTTTCCCTCCAATTTGCCACATAAGCAAGTTAGTTACAACCAATTCCCTCCCTAAGCCATAATCCCCTACATCTCATATATTTAATTTCCCTCCCTACATTACATTTATTTAAGATCCTATCAGTGTGATCTGTATACATTTTGAATGCTATATTAGACTGTTAGCCAATAAGCATTTACTGATTTTAGAAAATGAATATTTAAAGTGTGAAGAATAAAAATACCAAAAGTTATAATGTTGGACTGAGTTGCAGGTTAATGATGAGTTTCTTTTAGGGACCAGGTTGTTTTGTTATGGTGTGATTAGTCTCTAGAATGCGTAGCCCTTTTGTATAAATCTTCAGATCACACTCCCTGCTAATTATTATTATTTTCTCTTCTGGTTATTGTTGTCCAAAGCTTAGGCTTCTTTGGCATGGGCATCAGGTTATGTATAACCAGCTTGCATCATGGATGGTTTATGGGATCCTTCAAAACCAGCATGGAGAATTTTTCATCCAAAGGTAACTCAATATTAATTTCTGGTGTGTATGCCGTTGATATTCTAACATGAGGCTAATGAAATATCAGGTTTTGTGCAATTTTAAGTATTTATGAAATGAAATAACAATCACAATCTGAAACTGTTATTATTAAACTCAATTCACATTTGTCGCGGTGGGGTTCGCAGTTTCTGCCGCTATGGTGATGGTCGGAAGCAACTTTTGGCACGGTGGTTCCATTGCGGTGAGCCTCTGTTTTCTTCTATTTTGCTATGCATCTTTTTCCCTTCTTCAATTTTACATCCATTTGGTTTTCTTCTAAGAGGTAACCACCTGTTTGATAAAATTCCCCGATGGGCAGAAATAATTTTTTAATCGTTTTAATTAAGTTTGTGGGTGTGTGCGTTTGAGTTCAATCACTTACTGACAAATTTATGTTGTGTGTTGTAGTCCCTATTCTTGAATCAATTTATGTTGCTTTTTATCTTTCTCTGGAAATAAGGTACATTGTCAATTAATGTCAATTGCAGACTAGAATTTCGGGGCTGAATGCTTCATATCAAAACAGGAGAACATTTTGTTATTTCATTATTTCAATCAAGGTTTGTTACATACTTATATCACAATGAATTCATGAAACTGTCTTGCCTTCACTTCTTTTCCAGTCATAGAAAGCAAAATCATAAGATAGTTGTGATCAATCATGACCAAATACACAAGACTTTTTTTTAATGCTTAGAAAACATTTTAACTATCTAATAGTGTGTTGTACTGGAGCTTCACAAGGCTTTAGAGTGGGAGGTGAATATCAAAACCATTTAGATTTTGAATGATATTCATGGCCATAGGTTTTTGAAGATTTAGTTTGTTTTGGTTTCAATTGCCTCTGATTTTTACCTGTTGGAGATGCTCATTCCTGCTTTCAAGTGCTAATCTGTCAAAAATTCACCTATGTAAAAAACAGGAGTATGCCAAAAAAAAACAGTTTAGCACATGAAAAGCAACTTGAAAGCAGGAATATTTTGATTGGTAATCAATTACTGTGCCTTAAGTCAATCTTCATGTGGCCATGAATATTTTGATCGCAATTCAACTATTTTGATCTCAATAATCATGTGCCGTAAGTCAGGAGTATGCCTTAGTGAAAATCAACTGTTAGACACTGATAGGAACTGAATGTAACAGTGAAAATAAAAGGACAAATGGGCGAAATAGAATGTAATATTCCTGGGATTCAGTGTAAATCACAGAGAATGCAGTACTCTCAAGAGAGAGAAACTGACCCACCAGCCAAGCCTAAACCAATACTTGCCTAAGAGAACTTTCTCTTTCCTAGCGTACCTTTATTACAATCCTCAGCAGCTATCATGCATGAGGTGTGGTATCACGCACACACCTGCCAGCTCAGCAGGTTGTTGCAAGATTTCTCCCACTACTTTGGAGCAATTACCCTCTTACCCTTCCTAGTATAAACTTTCCCATATTTGTCTTTCTTTCTAGCAGCATTCTCATCAATACTCCCCCCTTTGAATTTCACCTTGTCCTCAAGGTGATATTCTGGGAATTGTTCCTTCAAATCTTCTAAGTCCTCCCAAGAATTCTCAAATTCTGGCAGATGCTTCCACTTGACTAGCACTTCTAAAGTTCCTGCAGAGTTCTTCCTAACAGCAAGCACATCTTCAAGTGTGACTTTGAGTTCCCAGTTTTCATCAAGACATATTGGTAAGGGTTGCACAGGAGTTGCAGGAGATATGGCCTTCTTCAGGAAAGACACATGGAACACAGGGTGAATCCTACTATCTGGTGGTAGCTTCAGTTTATAGGCCACTGTGCCTATCTTCTCTAACACCTCATAAGGGCCATAAAAACGAGGACTAAGCTTCTGATTGACCCTTTTTGCCAGCATCTTCAACTTGTAAGGTTGAATCTTCAGGTAGACTAAGTCTCCAACCTCCAATTCCACTTCTCTTCTGTGTTTATCAGCATACTGCTTCATACGGTTCTGAGCTCTGCATAATTGTTCTCTCAATTCTTTCAACAAATCATTTCTCTCCTGTGTCAGTTGCTGTACCTCATCAACAGAAGTCCTGTGTTCATTACCTCTGACCAACACTGGTGGTTGTCTGCCATACAATGCCTCAAAAGGGGACATCTTCAAAGAGGAATGGTAATTGGTATTATACCAATATTCAGCCCATGAGAGCCACTTGGGCCACTGTTTAGGTTTACTACCTGTTAAGCATCTCAAGTAGGTCTCCACACACCTATTTACCACCTCAGTTTGACCATCTGTTTGTGGATGGTAAGCTGAGCTCATTTTTAGCTTAGTACCAGCTGCTTTGAACAACTCTGTCCAAAAATTGCTGATGAAGACACGATCTCTGTCTGATACAATAGAAGTAGGAAACCCATGTAGTCTCACAATCTCCTTCATGAATACTGTGGCCACCTCCTTAGCAGTGTAAGGGTGAGCAATGGCAATGAAGTGTGCATACTTTGTCAATCTGTCTACCACTACAAATATGGTGTCAACCCCCAAAGCTTTTGGTAATCCTCCCACAAAATCCATAGAAATATCACTCCATACCTGTGTAGGTATTGGAAGTGGTTGTAATAGACCACCAGGACTGAGAGCTTGGTATTTGTTTCTCTGGCACACTGCACAAGCATCCACATACCTCTGTATTCTGGTAAGTTCTCTTGTATCCACATACCCTCCCAATACACCACACTAGCAATTCTCTTGTAAGTTCTCAAAGCACCAGAATGTCCTCCTGTGGCAGAGCAATGAAATTCTTCCAAAATTTTCTCTATTCTAGCAGTATCTTTAGGAATTACCAACCTGCTCTTATAATACAGCCTGCCATTCTTCATTGAGTAACCAGCATGATCAACCACCTGGGCCACCAAGTCTTGCAGAATCTGTCTCAGTTTACTATCTGCTTGAACTTCATCATCCAATCCTTCCCATTCTTGACACTGTACAGTAGATAGAGCATTGTAATTGAACTGCCTAGACAAGGCATCAACAGCCTTGTTCTCAATCCCTGGCTTGTACTTAATATCAAAGTCATAGCCAAGTAACTTAGTAACCCATTTCTGTTGTTCTTCTCCCATGAGTCTTTGATCAGTGAGGAATCTCAAACTTCTCTGATCAGTATGCACTGTAAAATGCCTACCAAGTAGATAATGTCTCCACTTTTGCACTGCAACCACTATGGCCATTAACTCTCTCTCATACACTGATTTATTTTGAGCTCTATTGGAGAGAGTTTGACTCATAAAAGCTACTGGTCTCCCCTCCTGCATTAGGACAGCTCCCAATCCCTTGCCAGATGCATCAGTCTCCACAATGAATTCCTTAGAGAAATCAGGTACAGCAAGTACTGGTAGTGTTGTCATGGCCACCTTCAATCTTTCAAAAGCTGTTTGAGCATTACTATTCCAGTCAAAACTGTCTTTCTTCAATTGTTGTGTGAGAGGCCAAGCAATCTTCCCATAATCCTTCACAAATCTCCTGTAGTACCCAGTCAAACCAAGGAACCCTCTGAGCCCCTTCACATCCTTGGGAGTTGGCCAGTTAATCATAGCTTCCACCTTAGTGGGGTCTGCTGCTACCCCTAGACCAGAAATGAGATGTCCAAGGTACTCAATTTGCTTCTGAGCAAAAGTACACTTCTTCTTATTTGAAAATAAGTGTTTGTCTCTGAGAATTCCCAGCACTACTCTCAGGTGTTCCTTATGACTCCCTAAATCTTGGCTATAAACCAAGATATCATCAAAAAAGACAAGCACAAATTTCCTCAGAATTGGCTTCAATATTCTGTTCATCAGTGCCTGGAAAGTTGAGGGAGCATTTGTCAACCCAAAGGGCATCACAAGATACTCATAATGACCTTCATGAGTTCTGAAGGCAGTCTTGTGAATATCCTCACTTCTCATTCTGATTTGATGGTATCCAGACTTCAAATCAAGCTTAGAAAAAATCCGAGCATTCCCAATTTCATCCAACAACTCATCTATGATAGGTATGGGAAATTTGTCAGGCACTGTATACTTGTTCAAGACCCTGTAATCAATGCAGAATCTCCACCCCCCATCCTTCTTTTTCACCAAAAGTACAGGACTTGAAAAGGAGCTAACACTAGGTCTAATTATGCCAGCAGTCAACATTTCATTAACAAATCTTTCAATTTCATCCTTTTGATAATGTGGATACCTATAGGGTCTTATATGAGGAGTAGGTGCTCCAGGTTTCAGTATGATAGCATGGTCTTGCTCTCTCACAGGTGGTAGCTCTGTAGGTTCTTGAAAAACATCAATGAATTCCCCCAACAAATGAGCAATATCTGTTGGTAGACTCTGCCCAGCTACATCGGTGCTCTGCATCTCACAGTATTGTAACAAGTATCCTTCTTCTTCCTGTTGTATCGCTTTCACCATGGTCTTGAGAGAGGCTTGGTGTCTACTCAGGGAAGGTTCTCCCCTAATCACAGCTTTGACTTCCACCCTTCCATTTGATCACCATTTTCTGAAAGTTAGCCTTGATATCACCAAGACTGGCTAACCAATCCATTCCCAGCACCAACTCTGTCCCTGCCAGTGTCATCAGATAGAAATTCTGAGTGAATGTGATGTCCTGTACCAACAACTTCAAGTTTGCACAGACCCCTCTATGTGTGATTTTCTCACCATTACCCACCTCAATGGTGTATTCACTAGTGTCTTCAAGCTTCAATTTCAACTCTTCAACCAATTTATGAGAAATGAAATTGGATGTTGCACCAGAGTCAATCAATATCAGCACCCTCCTCCCATTGATCATTCCCCAAACCTTGAAAGATTTGTTGGAAGTCAAACCTTGCTTGCTTTTAAGAGAAAGCAGCAAAGTCTTCAACTCTTCTGCGGACTCCACAATGATCTCCTCTGTCTCCTTCATTACCTCCTCTTCTTCTCCTTCATCTTCATCAATCAATTCAACCCTGTAATGCTTCATCTTACATACATGATCACGTCCCCACCTCTCTCCACACTTAAAACAGAGACCCTTTTTATTGAGATCCCTCAATTCTTCCTGTGACAAGTTCCTCCTCTCAACCTGCTTCTTCTCCAAGCCTCCAGGTTGCGTTTTTGTCTCCTTAGTGCTCCCACTGCCTCCCCCTTGGTCAAATTTGGGTTTAGCAATGAAAACTCTGTTCCTACCCACGTCATAACCCGACCCACTACTACCGGGTTTCCACTTGCTTCCTTCAGTCTTCTTCTCTCCCCCATCTTTGAGAGCTTTGTTTCGTTCTTCAATAAGCAAAGCGCGATCCATCATCGCATTCAGGCCACGCGTATTGTGCAGTTTGAGCTCCGTTTGGATTTCCTCGCGTAACCCGTTTAAGAAAATGCTCTCCAACATTCCCCTCTCGCTTCGTTTCAACGGCGCCATGAGCATCTCAAATTGCTCCCTGTATTCCATAACTGTCCCCGTCTGCTTCACGTTCAAAATGGGTCCTAACGGGTTTCGTACCAACCCGGGTTGGAATCTTCGAATCACAGCTTGTTTGAACTCCTCCCAGCTAGGCTCTGGGTGTTGCTCCTCCCACCATTGATACCAATTCAGAGCTCTTCCATCTAAAGCGTTTACCACTGCTTCCAGCATTTCATCTTCCTCCACGCCATTGATTTTGAAATAGCGCTCTACCTGTACTAACCACCCATATGCTTCTCCACCTTCGAACACTGGAATTTCGAGTTTTCTACCACGATAGGGATGACGAGGTTTGGGGCTCTCCTCGTCGTTAGATTCAGTGCTATCGGACGAGTTTTCCACTTCTTCTTCGTCGTTCACCACCGTGCTACTTCCGTCGCGCCGTCGTCGCCGTTTCTTCTGTAACCGGAGCTCCAGTCGTTCCATCCACTCTCGCAAGTCAGTGCGAAGTTCAGTGTTGTTCGTGCGAACTTCCAAAGAGAGCTCTTCGAATCTCTGCTCAAGTCTCTCTTGGCGTTCCTCCATTGACGATTTCTTCACCATGTTTAAGCTCCGGTGGTATTAGAGCTTTGATACCAATGATAGGAACTGAATGTAACAGTGAAAATAAAAGGACAAATGGGCGAAATAGAATGTAATATTTCAGTGTAAATCACAGAGAATGTAGTACAGAATCAGTATAGGGAATGGAAATACAAGTGCAGTACTCTCAAGAGAGAGAAACTGACCCACCAGCCAAGCCTAAGCCAATACTTGCCTAAGAGAACTTTCTCTTTCCTAGCCTACCTTTATTACAATCCTCAGCAGCTATCATGCATGAGGTGTGGTATCACGCACACACCTGCCAGCTCAGCAGGTTGTTGCAAGATTCCTCCCACTACTTTGGAGCAATTACCCTCTTACCCTTCCTAGTATAAACTTTCCCATATTTGTCTTTCTTTCTAGCAGCATTCTCATCAGACACTCTTCCAGGTAAACAGATTGGAGCTACCTTTGTGTGTTGTGCTGTTTGCAATGCAGTTACAGCAGTTCCACCTCCTGGTATGTATGCAATGCAACCTTTTCTTTACTATTTCTCTACTTTTTCTATATATAATTCCTCGTATGCAGCTTACCTGGATATTCAATTTGTTTTCTATACCACAATTTTTAGTCAAATGAACATGAGGCATGCTAATGTGCAACTGAATATGTAAAGAATAATCTAAAGATAGAACTCATATATTGTAGTAATAACAATAGGACTTAGTGCCATTTTGCATTGTCAGAGGTCCTTCAATGCCTCCAACGGTCTGGTTGCACTTTTTTTAATTGACTTCTTTTTTTTCTTTTATTTTGACTCTACATTTACCTTTTTACATCGAGCAACCTATACTTCTGTTGTCTCCTTCAACTTCCTAACAACAGTCATTATATTACTCTTCGCTGACTTCTTTTTTTGTTCTTCAAGCATCATTTCTATCTAATGTTTTTTTTTTTGGACTGAATCCTCAAGAATATTTATTAAAATACAAGTTCTTTTAGTTATAGTTCTACTATTAATTTATAAAAGGTGAGGTGTGGATTAGAATTGTGTTAAAGATGAGTGAGAACGTGTCTGTTCTTTTTGCTTGGTGAGTTGAGTATAATGGATAAGCATCCAATCAAATTTTGTATGGTCATACTACTGTTTCATATTTGATTGTAAGTTTTTGTTAGTTGCACTCCTTATTTGGCTACCCATTTAGAAGTATCTTAATGGTCATACTACTGTTCATACTACTGTCTCATTAATCCTTATTACTTTAATTTTGGTTATAGGGAATTTATTTTACTATTGGTTTTAGAGAATGCTGTGTTATCAGCCTCACCCTCTTCAGGTTCAACATATCGAATATGACCTTTTTGGAGCAAACTGAGAGAACCCAATTGTGATCAACTTAGATGATTGATTCATGCTTCATTAAACTAATGTGTTAAGTTGTCTTTTGATAAATCTGGACTTCTTTTTAAGTTGTCTATCTTTTGATTATGTTTATGTATTATGATAATGTTTATGTATTAAATTGTGCTTTCCTAATATCTAGACTCTGTGTTCTATTTGATTCCTATTTATACTTTACTTATTATTAACAACTATTAATTTAGTATATTTACATCTGTGAATACTAGATCCAAAATGGTGTAGAATGGCATAAAGTTTGTATTTTGACTCTGTTAACTATCTTGTATTCATAACCGTCATGGACTTATATCAAACATTTATTTTTATACAGATTACGAATAATCAGTCTAATCGATGCCAGAGTAAAATTTATATTCATCAATGCTTACTTATTTCCATGCTTGAACAAAGACAAAAATGTTTGTACAGCTTTGGAATAGTAATTTCAATTTGCATCAATTAGTTCTACTTTTGAGCATTTTTGGTTGTACCATGCAGGTCATAGAATTGGGAGGGACACCAACTATTGGAGATTGTCCCATGATCCTGCGTGCAGCTTTAAGAGCACCTCTACCTTCAGCTTTCTTGACAATTTTGCAGACAATTCATGGTTGCTTTATGTTGTTTTGATCTTTCTGGCTTTGTGCTTTTCATTCTTATTTCCTTTTTTGTGTGATAGTTCAATATATATGGACTCTGTTTGGGGAGCAAAACTTTGTCTGTTTTGGATTGATCTTGGCTGACAGATGTTGTTTAGGTATGACATAGTTTTTGTCCTGTATTACTCCTTATTTTTTCATGTTTTTGTCTTGGGTTTTGATTATCATTTTGAGTTATATACGACATCATGTTGATCGGTTTGTATAAGCATAATGTTGGTTAACAAAAACTGCCATTTAGATGATAGACTTGACACTTTTTCTCAAATCTTATGATATTTCAGATGACCTTTTTCTCAAAATAAAAACAGGCAATGGATTGAATAACCTTTTATCCCATACAAGTGTAATCATGTCCTAAAACTTGTGTCATTTTATGGGATATGTGTATGGTTTCAGCACGAAGCTTTCATATGATACTATAAATGGAAGAAAAAAAAAGGATGCTTAGTGTTGTGTACAGGTTGATTTACCTGATTGATTATTAGGGTCACGAGCAGTATTGGAGTTGAAGGATTGTCTATTTGTTCACTACAAAAGCTATATAATTTGAAGGTGGTTACCAATTGGTACACAGTTGAAGCGGTGGTTGAAGAAGAGGAAATTTGCAACTACACATGAAAGATAGATTAGTGAAACTGGAAAAAAAAATCTATCTGTGTAACTGTTTAAGCCGTGTGGAATTCTTCTCATTGCAATGTATTTTACTAAATTGGTTCTTATTTTATTACTCCCTTTAAATGAGTGCAAAAAGGAGTATTTGAGAGTTTAGAATCTTAGAAAAGAGTTTCTATATGTCTGCGCATTCTTAGCATTCTATTTTATGTATAAAATATATAGAAGTTATGTCTCATTCTTTGAATTTTATGTGATGAACAAAATTGAGGACATGGGGAAGATGTGATAGAGCATATCAATGTGTTTGATTATGTTGTATGTTTGATTTGCTTAACTCTTCAACTCTGTTAGTATTTCAAGTTCCTCAATGGCATCTCAATTTACAATTAACAATTGTAAAAATGCAAAACCCCATAGGAAAATCAAAAAAAGAGATATAGATGGAATAGTTGTTGGAAAAATGCTCCAATAATTCTCCAGTCACAGAGTTGTAGAGGTTCACACACACAGAAGCTTCATTTGTATAATGGTATTGTATGAGTCTCAAATAATTAATTTTTTCAATTAATTGTATATTAAAATTTGACATTATAATAATTAATTGCCATGAACTATATAAATAATATAAATACTGTAACATAGACAAATAAGAGGGGAGTGCTCTAGAGGCTCCATTAGAGCTTCTTTCTTTATTATATCGTGATATTATTTCATTTGATAATTGTTTTAAAGTATTTACACTAAAAACTTAAATCAAATTTATTTTAAGGATTTTTATATGTCATCTAATGTCATTACATATGCAATATAATACCATTTTAATATTTAATAATATTTAAAAGAGTAACTAAAATGTATAAATGATTAATATGAGAAAGTGAATGGTTGGAATCATACGATTAAAAACTTTGTGTTTAATGATAATACTAAGTCTATTTTACTACATTTTCTCCAAAAAGGCCTGTTTAACTGTATAGGAAATTATGAATAGAGAATACTATTTCGAGCAATATAATGAAATTTGTCAAGAAAAAAATCGATGCAAGATGCTTTTTATTTAAAACTTGATGATAAAAAAATTAAAAATAATAAATAATTTTTGTGGAGAAATAAAAACGAAAGAGAAATTATATTTTCTCTTGACATATAATTATATTTAAGTTTCATAAATAAAGTAATACTCAATTTTGCTTAGATGAGAGAGAATTTTCTATAAATTTGTTTTAGTAAGTGGAAAAATAATAAGGGAAACAATCTGAATAATGTAAACATAATAAATCAACAAAATAATATATCAAACCATTTGTGACAAATGGTTTGATATATTATTTTTGGGTCTCAAAGAATATAACTCTTATATCTTTGAAATCCATATTTAATATATATATTTTTGTTTAAGATACTCGAGCAAGAACTCGAACCAAACCTATTATTTTTGAGAACCCAAGCAAGAAGTGCAAATAAACATGCTAAAAAAAAATACTTATTATTACCAGCTTGCACTCAATTGAGATAATAATAAAAATAAAAATAAAAATATAACACAAATAAAAGAACATAGAAGAAGAGACATAACACATACTTAAATTGAAAATCTCAAATTAAGATCTCATCACTATCTTTCATTACAGTTTCACAAAAACTGTAGCGCTACAACGTTTTTCTCTTCTAACTCTTAAACTTACACAGACCATGTATTGTTATTCTTGATCCTGATAAAATATATCAATGCCTTTCGTTTTTACAAACAGCAAGAGTTGAAGAGCTTCTTTGTTCTTGGTTTTTTGTTGCTATTGTTTTTCCACATTATAGATGGTGCATAACTTTTTTTTTTGATAGACAATGTTAGTGGGGGTAGGGGAAATGTTAGTTTTCGGGGATTGAACCCGGGACCTCCTTCTTACACTCTTTTGGTGCACTCCTTCGGTATCTCTTAGCTCGCCAACTGAGCTACCTACTTGGGATAGATGGTGCATAACTTGTGAGTGGAGCTCTTGCCAACAACTATTTATGGATATTTTACCATAAAAATTGCATTCATTAGCCATAACTACTATATTGTCATGTCCATTCAAAGTTTGGCCTTTCATATCCACAACATATGAACCACCACTTCCAAGTGTAACCTTTCAAATATTAAGATACTGGAATAACTTGAAGAAAAAAAAACACAATTTTAGTTCTTTTTTAAAGAATAGCACCATTTTAATATACACTAGATATCTATTTTTTAATATATTCATTGTTTTAAAAATATTAATATTAATAATAATAATAATAATATTTAGCAATCTATCCATAACTACATCATAGCATGAGTACATTATACAATTTTTTAAGAATATCATATTGAACTAAACACATTATTTTAGTTATTTTCTGAAGGTGTAAAACTAAATTTTTTTGGTTTGTTAAAAAAAGAAAGTTAGCTGTTAGATTTTAATAGCTAATCAAAAAACGTAAAAATTTAGTAGTGAATGAGTCTCTTGTTAATTTAAAAAATAAAACTAAATTTGATACTACAAATTCAAAGGTATTAAAGGTTTGACCTTCCACATCCAAAAATACCAATTTCTACTACTAAGTGTGACCTTACAAATATTACACTATTTTGAACTGAAAATATTATTTTAGCTTTTTTCTTGATGAGTAGAACTATTTTAATATATATATATATATATAATTTTTTCCATGTATTTATTATTTTAGAAATAAAAAAAATAATTATCAATATATCAATAGAAATATTATGTTATGAGCTCACCAAACATTTTTTTAAATATCATTTTGAATGAATAGTTTTTTTAATTACCATTTGAATGTATACAGTAGCACAATTTTGTAATATATTCATTATATTTTATAAATAAACGTTTATGAATGAACAATTAAAATTTTAAATAGTGCTTGGACTTTAAATATAAGGAAACGTAAAATTTAGCTGGTATACAATAATTGGTAATAGGAAAACGCAAAAAATTAGTAGTAAGTGAGTCCATTTTTAATTTATAAAGTAAAATTTAAACTATTATGCAAACTTTAATACTTAAATGAATTATTTTATTCTTTTAATTTAGTAAAATTATTAATCGGTAATAGGAAAACGTAAAAAATTAGTAGTAAGTGAGTCTATTTTTAAATTATAAAGCAAAATTTAAATTATTATGCAAACTTTAATACTTAAATGAATTATTTTATTCTTTTAATTTAGTACAATTATTTTAACATACACTATATTACTATTTTATTAAAATGTTCATTATTTTAGAAATAAATTAACTTTCAATTCTAAACGTAATATTACTATATTACTATTTTAACAGTCAATATACCATTTTACTTTTTAGTTGCCGTGGTTGAAAATGGCTAATGAGGGTAATTTAAATAGTAATTGAATAGTAACTACAAATTTTAACTTTATACATAAAATAGAACTTAAGATTTATTTAAATAAATTGTTAAAATATTTAAAATGATTAATGAGAGTAATTAAATAACATATATATATATATATATATATATTATACATGTTTTAGGAATATAACATGGAAATATGAAAAGTCCTTCATATTAAATTAAGTAATTACTATTTATTCTACATAATAATTTGCTTTAAAGTGAATAATTGACACTTGAAGTTTGTCACTAAAAAGGAGTGCAAGTCTCCTTTACATATATAATATAGAATATAGATAGATAAGTAAATTAATATATATATACAACTTAGCTTTCTAATAATTCTTATATTTATTCATATTTTTAATACTATATAGTAACTGTGTCAAAAAAAATTATATAGTAAAATTTTTTTCACACTTCTTATATTAAAATTAGAAATTATAAATCAATGGTTTATAATTTTTTTTAAAAAATATTTTTAGCATTCTATAATTAAAATCAACCTAACTTAAAATTATGTTTTTACAAACAACTTCAACCGAGTCTCTCTATGAAATTAAAATTAATTTTTTAGTCATTTAATTTTGTTTATAAATAACTTTCAATTTATATTTATCTATTTTATTATACTTTTCTTAAACTTCACCATTGTTCTTACGCACCATAACCCTTTTTCTCTCTCTCAATCTCACTCACGCTCCTCTTTCCTCATTGTCGTCGGTCTGTACATCGTCGTTCTTCCATGTCTCTTTTTTTTGCGGCCCTCCCAAGTTTTTTTGGTGAAGATCTGCCACTGTTTGTGGTCACTGAATACTTCAATGAGAGCACCATACAGGTAGTGCCATCAAATCTTCAAAGCAAAAACAATTGCAGTTAACTCCAAATCATGAGTAGAGTAATTCCCTTTTGTTGTATGAAATGGGGTAGTGCAAGTGTACACTGTCCAACAAGTAATATATAGTAGAAATACAGTTCGTTCCCACGAGGATTAAAGCTTAAAGAGTGTTTAATTGGATTAACAAAGTAGTGATGGTAACAAAAGTAAATACACAAATATTGGGTAACATTCACAACAATAAAAGTAAAGGGGTAATAAAGATCAGATGATTAGAACCAGTTGAGATGCATTCACTTTCAGTAACTTCATTAAAATACAATTAATGGTATGTTCAATGCTGCAGCATTAGGTGCTGCAGCAATAGATGTATTTTCTCAAATGCTTCACACTAAGGTTTCCTCACAAGAGTTTATCTCTAAACCCTAAAGGAGTACACCCTAGGCTGCTTAGGCACCCGCAGTATCCACCTTATGGATTTTGCCCTCCTATATCTAGGGTTTAAGGAAGGAACATTAAAATCTCTTTTAATGAACACTATCCATATTATCTTGTGAGTTAAATTTACAAACCATCTCTGAATTTATAAATGCTACTTAGATTAGACGGCCAATCCTAATCTAAGATGGAAATATTATCATACACAAGATAAAATGCTTAACATTAAACATACTTCATTAATCACATAATAAATCCAGTACATTAGATCCAGCATCTCAACTATGAGGAATTAGCTCATGTTGAGCATACAACACATAAAAAATAACTTAAGCAAAATAGTTAAAGTCATACTACAAAGATCAAGGAGAGGGGTTATACTACTAATGTTGAACCGAGAATAACTCCAAGGAGAACAATGGAGGAACAATCCAGCTCTTCAATTGTAGATTCCACCAAGACAATGTAGTTCCAGTGTTGCTGCAGCAATAGTTCCAGCACTTGAATCTTTTAGTAACTAAGAGTGAGCTTGCACGAAAATGGAGGCTATCTCTATACCTTCCTTTCTCAGCTAGGTCTGCCAAATGAGGAAGGAATGCTGATATTTATAGCTAAAACACATGATCCAAGGTAACCCTAAAGTGGGAGGCGCCACTTGTCCTTATGTGTGCCTAAAGTGTCCTTTGTGCCCAAAATTTGATGGCATCATGGAATATTCTTCCCTTGCACGCACACACACGTACACTGCCTACTGCCAGCTGTCCTTTGCCTTAAAATCAGCGCCTCCTCATTTTCTCTTTCATCTTTCGCAATTAGGCAATGTTGCGACATCAGGTGCTGCAGCAATTAGACAAACACATCAAAACACACAATTGGGCACCAAAGTGCCAAATAACACAATTCCAAGCTTGCCCCATAGACTACTTCTAAACTACCATATTTGCAACAATAATCACAATAATGCTTAAGAATTAACAATAATTAAAGCTTGAAAATGATATAATAACTATCATAAATGAGAGTTATTACTTTTGCGAGGTTTCAATTGCCTAGACGCATAAACCACCATTTGCTGATTTTGCATAAAAACACAACCTAAACCTTTTCATGAAGCATCGCTATAAATCTTAAGTCCTAGCGTTGGATCCGGAATGATGAGAATCGGTGTGGAAATCGAACGAGTTTTAAGCTCCAAAAATCATTCCTCACAACTTGCATTCCATACAAAGGTTTGACCGTTATGAGGCAAATGAGTGAATGGGAGTAAACTCTTTACTTCATTTAGCAAAGTAGGTCGTTCCCAATTCAACATTGCTTCAACTTTATTGGGATCCACTGAAACTCCATTCCAGGAAATGACACGTCCTATAAATTTCACTTCTGACATCCAAAATTGACACAGTGATTTAAATTTGTCACTTATTAATAATATAATGATTATTTCAACCGAAAGTAATTTATTCAAGATAAAATGCTTAAAGAATTTTAAAAAAAATATATAACTATATAAACATGATTAATCCAATCACTCTAACCTAACTGCGAATCATGCATTACAACTTTTTAGCGTATTACTAATAAAATTTACAATACATATCTTTTTTTAAATATTCATTTTTAAAATGTTAAAACTATTGCAAATATAATTACAAATAAAAAGTAACATTTAAAAAAGAAATCAACACCTTTTCTTAGAAATTATATAACAACTATTGCAAGTAAATATAATTAAATTATTTAAAAATTTATAAAAAAAAGTACAACGATAAGCAATAAGATTTTATTGATATTGGGTAAAGGGTACCTCAACCCTTTGCAAACTATTTCACTAACGATAAGCAATAAGAGGGATCACTACCCCTAAGATAAATGTTTAATTTGTTCCACCATTTGTGATACATTCGGTAACCCTTCTCTAAAAATTATATTGTTCCTATTTACCCAAATTACCCACACAGCCGCAATCCACACCAGATGTTTTAATTTCTTCGCTTTCTTTCCTCCATTGTTGACTGTGACTTGCCGGAAGTGCTCCCAATGTCCTGTAAATTGATTCATCGAGGCTCTAAACCAGTCGCATATTTGCTGCCAAATCTGTCCTGGAGCGTTGCAGAAAGAAATACGGCTTTGGCTTAGGATACTAAGGATTTCCTTAGTTTTTTATATTAAATTAGTATTAGCCATTAGATCTGTATTTTTTAAATTAAATCTGATCCAAAGGCTGTCAATTAAAGAGGGTACCAATGTAATTTTACACATCCCAACCATCCATTAATTTTTTTGTTGACAATATATCCATTAATAAAAAAACATTTTTATTTATTAATTTTATATATATATATATATATATATATATAAATATATTATAAATATTTATGTGGCGGTTGCAGGTGGTGGCCGGCGGCGGAGCTCCGGCAACCGACGGAGGAGCTCCGGCGACCGGCACAACGGCTGACGATGGAGCTCCGGTGACCCGCGGCGGTGCTCCGGCGACTGACAACGGTTGGTGGCGGCGGCCATGGTGGTACCATTAACCACAAATATGAAGTCTGTGGTTAGTGGCCACTAACCACAGACTTCAGATCTGTAGTTACCGAATTTTTTTAGTTATTGTAGAAATGACTCATATACCCCTTTAGTATTTGTTACTAAACTTTTGGCTTAGTATCCTAAGTCACGCTCTCATGTTGGACGTCTTCATCAGCCCTAAAACAAAAAACGCAGGTTGGTCCCTGACTGAACTCGAGTAACCTCGTTGCTGGAGGGCTACACGACTTGGAAGACAGCCCGAAAGAACCCTCCAGGTGTGAACCAGATACATGTATGGTGCTGAAGTTGTCCAAGGTTCTTTCAGCAGCAGTTTTCTGTGGTCATCTATCCATGCATCAGCACACTTAATTAAGACCATAAATTTATAAGCTGGATTTTCCTTAAATGTTGTTGATTTATCCAGCAACCACGCCCACTTGTCCTCCTTGTCTGCAACAGGTTGTAGAGGCAGTAAAATGTTCTCCAGCAGCACAGCTTCCTCTTCCTCCACATTCCCCAATTGTCTATTCCAAGCTAGCCCCCAATTCCTCCTGCTACCTACCCACTGACCGAAGTCAGCAACCACACCACCCTTATTATCTGACAGTCTTTAATTCAGAGGTCCTTGTGTTATGACCTTCAGGGACGAAGCTAGACTTCTAGGGGGGCCAAGACAAAATTAAAAAAAAATTATATATGCATTGTATTTTTTTGGTTTACAAATACATATGTGGATTGCATTGATTATCAGAACAATGTGTTACTTTTTCTTCTTTTTTTTAACAAAAAAAGTTTAGGTGAGATGAGCTTTGAGGGTTCATCAGAGTCAGGGGCAGACTTTACGGGCTAGGCCAACTTCTTACCAACTGAGCCAACCTTCATTGACTACTTTTCTCTTTAAGAAGAAAAATATGTATATAGTAAAAAAAACTAGTATGTTATTGGTGCGCAGTATCCACCGGCTTTGTCGATCACTAACGTGTATACTCGACTTTGCCGGTTCCTGTGGTTCTCCCCTCCTAACAGAGTTTTTGTCACAAAAAAAGACTCGAACTCGAAACCTTGAGGTGAGATTCGAGTTCAGTTACCGCTCAAACCAACTCTTATTTGTATATGGTAGCAAATATTAATCGTACTAATGTAAAAATATCCGCCATAAACCATTTTTGTTTCCTTATAATGCAATTTATTCATCACCAGATTAATTTCAATACTTCAAAAAATTCATCACCAAACCCATTCTTTAAAGATTAAAATTGAATAGTTATTATTGAATTAATTTATGACAAACTGTTAATTAAGAACCGCGTGCATGCTACACACACTTAAAAGTCAAAAATTCAGCATCAACCATCAAGTAACAAGTACGCAGCACCCAGGTACATTGAATAAAAAAGTCAAAAACTCAGCCGGGGCTCAAGCCACCCCAACTATAGGCGTACCTCCGTCCCTGCTTACCTTGTTACTATATTTTATACCTCTTAATTATTTTGACCCGATACGACTGTTGATCATGCTCAAATAGCTCAAAACAGAACTTATACCTTAATTAACATAAAACAATTGATCTTGAACAATATCTAAACAAATCACTCTTGGACAAACAAAGATTTAAGGCAAAAAGTATAAATAACTCTTATAAATAAAAGTTATCACACCCCCAAACTTGAACCATTTATTGTCCTCAAACAAAGACATTTGACAAAGACCGAACAACACAAAAAACAAAATAGATCAACTGCACAAATGTTTCAAATGGATTTTCAAAAATGGTCTCGTTGGGCTTAATATTAAGATTCTCACTCAACACACACACACATACATTCTTTTTACAATATCTAGAGTTATTACTGCTCAATTGTGAGTGTATGACTACTAGGCTTAGTTCAGCTCTTAACAAGTTTCAAAATTTCACCTAGCTTTAGGAAGAATGATTTTCTTTTGGTGCCAAGGAATTTTCAAAAAGAATTGTAACAATTTCAGCATAAGCATGGGGGGCTTCAAAGCACAACAAAGGACTTTTTTTAAACATATAATATCAATCAGGCAGTGCACTAACCCTTATTTTTTGCTCGATTTTCTCACAGGTTGACCACTTTTTTGACTGGAACTAAAGTGTGTCACCCACAAAACAGCCTCCCTACTTGGCAATTGTAGCTTATTCACTATTTTCTTTCTTTTCTTCTTTTCTCTTTCATTTTTTTATAAGCCTTTTGCTTAGTGAACTAACATACTACATATTCTTTTGTGTTTAGCCTCAATATAACCGATGCACTCCCAAACTTAGTTTCATAATTTACCCTAAGTTTTTAGTAGAAACTTGGCAAAACCTAGGTCAATTGCAACTGTTACAAATTCCTGAATGGAAATGGGAAAGCATTTCTATGGATTTTGTTATGGGTTTACCTCGTACATCGTCTGGTTATGATTCTATTTGAGTTGTGGTTGATCATTTGACCGAATCCGCTCATTTCATACCCGTTTGATCCAATTACGAGGTGTTCAAGCTAGCAGACGAGTATCTTAGAAATATTGTTAGACTTCATAGAGCTCTAAGAAGTATAGTTTCAAATTGTGACCCTAAGTTTACCTCTCAATTTTTGAGAGCTTTGAACTTTGGTTGGGTTCTCAACTCAACGTAAGTGCCACTTATCATCCTCAAATAGATGGTCTAATGGAAAGGACTATCCAAACTCTTGAAGATATGGTTAGGGCTTGTGTGCTTGAAAGTGGTGGCAGATAGGAAGATCATCTTTCGTTAGTGCAATTTGCTTACAACAACATTTTGTCACTCTAGTATTGGAATGACACCATACGAGGCTTTGTATGGTCGAAAATGTAAAACCCCTTTGGTTTTGTTAGAAGTCAGTGAAAGAAGGTTGTTGGTGCCCGATTTAGTTCATGAAACTACCAAGAAGCTTAGTACCAGATTCATTGGCCATTTTCAGATTTTAGAAAAGCTTGGACCTGTTGCTTACTGTATAGTTCTACCCCCATCTTTGTCAAATCTTCATAATGTATTCCATGTTTCCTAGCTTTGGAAGTATATTCCTGATCCTATTCAACCGCTAAGTTTTATAATCGGTTGATCTCCAATCGGATCTTACCTTTTAACCTTATCCAATGCAAATTTTGGACCGCAATGTGAAAATGCTTTGGACCAAGACCATTCCATTGGTCAAGGTCTTTTGGGAAGAATCTACACCCGAGGAAGAGCAACTTGGGAGCTTGAAGAGGAAATAATCAACGAACTTCCTTATCTTTTTAATAGGTAAGACTTGGCAAAAAATTGAGGACAAACTTTTTTCAAGTAGGTGTATACTGTATTACCCAAAGTAATTAAATATTACTTTGAATTTTACATTATGTTGCTTTAGTTTAAAAATTGTATGTTTTGGTGCTTGACTGATTTAATTTCGTTGTGTATTTGTGAGTGTTAGAAAAAAATCAATTGTAGAAAGGAAGAGTGTGAGGAGAAATTGATTTTAGCACCCTCTTGTTGGAATGGTGTACTGGCCCAACCCAGTTTTTATTTCAGCTGAGTTAAGTGGGGGAGGGAAGACTTTTTGAAAATCATTTGTGAGTTGATATTTGATACACAATGATATCTAGTACTTAATTTAATATATATTATTTTACTTGCAATGATCTATATGATGCACATCATTTTACATTAAATCCCATCCTCATTAGCATATACTCTATGAAACTCCAGCCTACCGAGTCATAAGCCTTTTCGAAGTCTACTTTGAACATAAGCATCGGCCACTTCTTCCTTTTTGCAACATTTATTATTTCATTAGCTACTAATACTCCATCCAAAATTTGCCGCCCTTGAAGAAATGCTGTTTGTGATTCCGAAATGATCCCGGGCAAAACTCCTTTAAGCCTTATAGCTCTAGTATGTTGGCTATTATCTTGTAGATGCACCCAGTCAGCGATATAGGATGAAAATCATTTAGACCCCGTGGATTCTTCTTCTTCCCTACATAGGACGATGTAAAGTCCTTAGGTAATTTCCCGTTAGCATGAAACTAAGCAAGTAATTCGTGAATCTCTCCTTTGATAGTGTCCCAGCATGATTTGATGAAAGTGAAGTTGAGGCAAGGAGTTATTTCTGTGTAATCCTTCTCGGGCTTTTTAGCCCTCTTTAACACCAAAAAAAAACTGTATAATTAGATGTAACTCAAGCTAAATTTCCTGAATGTATTTCTAGCTACCTTTAGTGCTTTCATTGAAAAATAATCTTTGCGAATAAATTTTCCATGTTCCTTTTCAATATGACAACATCATATATGGTGGCGGATTGAGGATCATGGAGTTCAAAATTATGTTGGTTATAGTGAATCCTTAAAAACTATTCATATGTTATTTTTTAACATAAAATAAAAAATTGTATAAATAGACGTACTTCAAGCAAATTCTTGCATACTAGGCTTCAGTTTCAAATTCTTGCAGGTGGTAGTTAGTTCCGTTCGGAACATTGGCGACCACAGTGGAGCTTTGTTTGCTCTCATTTTCCACTCACGGTGGTGAATTCAAGAATCGAATATGATATGAATTGTGGAGGCTAAGATATGCTTTCCTGATTCGTTTCCTCGTGGCGAGATCGGACTCAATCGATTTGGAGGTGGTGAATTCAAGAATCGAATATGATATGAATTGTAAAACCCCTTTGGTTTCGTTAGAAGTCAGTGAAAGAAGGTTGTTGGTACCTGATTTAGTTCATGAAACTACCAAGAAGCTTAGTACCAGATTCATTGGCCATTTTCAGATTTTAGAAAGGCTTGGACCTGTTGCTTACTGTATAGTTCTACCCCCATCCTTGTCAAATCTCCATAATGTATTCCATGTTTCCTAGCTTTGGAAGTATATTCCTGATCCTATTCAACCACTAAGTTTTTTAACCGGTTGATCTCCAAGTATATTCCTTGTCAATACAAAACTATGTCTTAATGGCAACTGTGACTCAGTCACCAAGTCCATCACAGTTAGTTGCACTTGTGGCTCTATTTTGGTGCCTCATGCCACCTGCTAAGCTTTACTGATAGCGTCACCGACAACAAAGGGAACATTTGTTATGGATTTATTTGCAACCTTTAGGGGATTGTGGATCATTCATGGATCAACAACTCTTCCACCTAAAGTTGCTGCTAAATATCAAATAAATACGGTTTATGGATTTTATGCATGCAATGTTAGAATTTTCGATCACATATGTAATATGTAAGTGTGTTGTGCCCATTATTTTAATCTGTCAAAATTAATGTGGTCTATTTGACACTAAGGTTATGGCTAAGGCCTATCTGTCATGAAAGGTTATTGTGTCAATACCAAAAGACAATATTCTAATTTTATGAGGGGCCAAATTAGAAATGTTAAAAGAATTAAACTAAGATTTATTATGATCCCCATTTGTAGAGTAACATAAAAACAGGAAGGTTTATTTCTCTGGCTTTCTAGTTCCAACGCGTGTTCTTCAAAACTTTCCATTAATTTTGTTGATATTTTACTTGCATAGGTTTTCAACATTCTGTTTTGCTATGTTGACATATATCTTGTGTTTTCTTTAGGGTGCAGGTAATCGATGTTTATGCGGGTTCAATACTTTGTTATCTATTTTCTTTTTTATGTTGACATATCTTGTGATAGGATTTAAATAAATAAGTGGGGTGGTTAGTGTCTTGTGTGCGGTTACTGTTTGTCTTGTAGTAACTGCCATAGGCTGTCTTGTGTTGTATTTATATTGTATTGTTCAATCATTAGAGGAAGCAAGTTAGTATTTGGAAGTTATTTCCCTTGGGAGGCCCTGAGCATCTCGAATAGCTCAAGAAACATTGGGAGAGATTAGGCCTCTCGAAGTGCCTATTATGGTTACCGTATTGTAATTTCAGTTTTCCCCATTAATATACAGTTTGATTGTTCCATTTTAGAGATGAGAGAATCCAGTTCCTATCATCTTGTTTAATGAATGTATTGGAATGTTCAATACTTACTTTGTTATCTTTTTTTTTTTTTCGATAAGTCAATAATTTTTATTTCTATAGAGGTACAAGGGGTACCTCAACCCTTTTACATTCAGCTCAATAAGTTAAGACAAGATGAGGGATTATGGATCCAATTGTCCATTACAATTGACAAATGATTTCCTACCCTATTTGCAAACCACCCCCAAGATAAACTTTTAACTTGCTTTTAACATTTGATCAACCTTTGGGACTTCCCCTTCAAATATGGCTTTGTTTCTAGCATTCCAAATTACCCACACGACAGCCAACCATACCATGAATCTCACTCTTTTGATCTTCTTTCCCTTTATATTGAGCCCATGATTTACCAAATGTTCCCACGAGTCTAAGCTTTCTGCTGCCTCCAATCCTATCCAATTGTTTATACCAGCCCATACCTCTTTCACTACACAACAATTAAAGAATAGATGCCAACAATCTTCATCATGTCTTAAACATAACACGCAAGCAGGACTGGCTTGGGTGTTAATTATTCCACGATGCAGTAACAGTACCCTTGTAGGCAAACAGTCCATTAATATTCGCCACCCATGCACCAAGTACTTTGAAGGCACAGCTGTCAACCAAAACTTCTTGATAACCTTTCTCTGCTCCTCATCTATTTGGGTTGCTTCACTTTGATTGATTAACAGAGAATAAGCTGATTTCACCGTGTATTTCCTTGTGTCCGATAGCAACCATCTCCATGTATCCTCCCCATTTCTTTCCAGTTGAATCATTGAGAGCATGTCCAGTAGCATTTCCTCAGCGTTGTTGTTTTCTGCAGACAGCTCCTCAGTCCAATTCAGTTTCCAACACCAGCGAGATTCGCACCAGTAACCGAACTCAGCAACAGACCCTGCTTTCAGCGAAGACAGCTCATATAACTGCGGGAATAGTTCATTCAAGCTCCACGGACAACACCATTTCTCGTACCAAAATTTTATTCTGTTACCTGAGCCTAGTTTCAACTTTGTTGAGTCAGTAAACCAGCTGCCACCAAATGGAAGACTCACTTCAATACTCTCCAGGTCCTTCCACCAAAGTGATTGGTGATGAGATTTTAAAATTCCATTGTTCCCATACAACTGCCTCAATAGTTCTCCCCATATACCTTCTTCTTTATTTAGTAATCTCCACTTCCATTTGCCTAAGAGAGCAATGTTGAATATCACCATATTTCTGATTCCTAAACCTCCCATTTCTTTTGGTAAACAAACTCTACTCCATCTCACCCAAGCCGTTTTTTGAGTGCCTACGCTGCTACCCCATAAGAAATTCCTTTGAATCTTAACCATTTCTTTCGCTACTTTTTTTGGAACTTTGAAGAATGAAAAATAGTACAAAGGTAAGCTTGATAGTACCGAGTTGATTAGAGTGATTCTACCGCCAATTGATAGATGCCTCCCCCTCCACAATGATAATTTATCTTTCATCTTCTTCACAATCGGATGCCATGTAGCACCTATCCTAGGATTTGCACCGACCGGGATTCCTAGGAACTTAAAGGGCACATTCCCAATATTACAATGTAGAAATTTTGCTCCCAATCTTAGCTCCTCTTCATGAATATTTAGGCCTATTAGACAACTTTTGACAAAATTCACCTTTAGCCCGAATACTAGCTCAAAAATCCTCAAAACTGATTTTATGCACCACAAATTCTCCCTTGACTTCTTGCACATGATTAGAGTATCGTCCGCAAATTGAAGCACCGGAAAAGATAACCCTTCATTCAATGAAAATGCCTCAAGATAACCAATCTCTTTACTTTTATTAATTAAACCCGTGAGACCTTCAGCAACCATCAAAAAGAGAAAAGGGGCCAATGGATCCCCTTGCCTCAACCCTTTCTCCATAATGAATTCATGTGTTGGACTACCGTTTACCAAAATCGATACATTACCCGAGAAAATGCACGCCTTGATCCATGATCTCCATTTATCACACAGCCCCATTCTTATCATCATATAGTCTAAAAAGTTCCAACAAACCGAGTCATAAGCCTTCTCAAAGTCTACTTTAAATAGGTAGAGAGGCCTTTTCTTCTTCTTTGCGAAATTTATCACCTCTTTTGCCACCACAACCCCATCCAATATTTGTCTTTCTCTTAGAAAAGCTGTTTGGGTAGGAGATATAATGCTTGGCAAAACCTTCTTTAACCTTGCTGCCAAGACCTTGGAAATGATCTTATACACACAACCAATGAGTGAAATTGGTCTAAAATCATTCAGACCTTGCGGATGTTTCTTTTTCGCAATCAAAGCTACGAAAGATGATGAGAAGGCTTTTGGTAATCGTCCGTTTGTGTGAAATTGCCTCAATAGCTCCATAATCTCCTTCTTGATAGTGTCCCAACAAGATTTAATGAAATTAAAATTGAATCCATCAGGTCCCGGACTCTTATCACCATCACAACTCCAAACGGCTTCCTCCACTGCATCCATAGAAAAAGGAACAATCATTCTTAGAGAATCTTCTTCGGATATCTTCTTGAAATCTACCCCATCTAGCTTCGGTCTACTAAACCCCTCCTCCTTGAATTGCTCTCTAAAATGACTTCTTACCACATCTTTTATCTCCTTTACATCGCTTATCCATGCCTCTCCTACCTTTAACATTTCGATTTGATTTCTCCTTTCCCTATATTTGATAGCATTGTGAAAATATTTTGTGTTGCCATCTCCTTTTTGTATCCAAGATATCCTAGCCTTTTGAGCTAGTAAAGCCTCCTTATGATGCAATTCTCTCCAGCTTTCTCCACTTTTCTTCATCCCACTCTTCTTCAATCACAGCTTCATCTTCCATCCTGTTTAAATCCTTCACAATTTCTTCTATATTCAAATTCAGCACACCATATACCTCCCTATTCCACACCTTTAAGCTTTCTTTTAGGTATTTTAATTTCTCTTTTACAATATGAGCCATCCACCCATCCACTTTGCACTCCTTCCATTTATCCTCCATGAATTGTTTCCCGTCTCTATGTTTTAGCCATCCATTTATGAACTTGAAAGGTTTGGGTCCCCAATTTTTACACGATGATAATAACCACACCGGACAATGATCCGAAATATCTCGATCCCCAATCCACTGAGCCCTCACCTTCCATTCTTCTACCAAGTCAACCGATAATAAAAACCTGTCAATTCTACTTGCTGCTGGTCCGTTTGGTTGGTACCATGAGAATTTCTTCCCTAAGCATGGCGGCTCCACCACCCCCATTTCCTCCATAAAAAATTTGAAATCCTGACACTCCACTTCACTGAACCTCGTACTTTTACCTTTCCTATCAGCCCTCTCTGTCACTGTATTAAAATCCCCCCCAATAACCCAGCTCCCCAGATTAACTCTATTCTTTTCCTCTATCAAGCTAGACCACAAAGCTCTTTTCCTTCTAATGGAACACCCTGAATAAACATTGACAAAGTACACTAACCTATTGTTCACTAGAGCAGCAATACCAGTGAAACCAGATTGAGAGAACGTATAAAGAACATTGAGCATACCTTTTCGCAAAAACGACAAAATTCCACCAGACAAGCCACTCGACGGCTGGAAAGTCCATTCTACGCCGTCTCCTCCCCACATCCTCTTCACCTCGTTTATGTTCAGATCCTCCCTCTTCGTTTCTTGAATGAAGCACATATCAAACCGTTCTTTTTGGACAAGATTTTTGAATCTCCTTTGTTTGGCTTTGCTGCCAATCCCCCTCATATTTAAAGTAACAAGCTTCATTTGGTAAGGTTAATTGCCTCCATCTTTCTACTTGATTCCTTATCCCTTGTTTCCATTTCTTTAATTCTCTTTACGATTTTCTGCTCCTCCTCTGTTCCTACAACCCCTATTTGCTTAGCGAAGCTCCATATTTTTTCCTCCTTTGACATACATTGATTAGCCCAGATGAATTTTGTGTTATTAACCTCCAAATTTGAGTTTGACACTTCTTCTGATTCCTCCACATAGCTATCCATCGAGTCCATTGAGTCTTCACTATCTGACTCACTTAATGGTATAGGTTGTGCCTCAATTGGAAGTGGAGGTAATGGTGGAAGTGGGGGAAGGTCAACGATGAGAGGGATGGAGGAATTAATATCAATTTCTCCAGGATTAGAGGTTGGGGAATTTTCGAAATGGGACGAGATGTTGTTGTTTAATGATGGAGGGTTCATAGCTTGAGGTGCCGAAAACTCACTCTCAAAGTCAAAAGATGAGTGGTTATGGGAATGGGCTCTTGTACTTTGGGCCATGTCTTCTACAATTGGGTCTAGCAGGTAAATAGGATTGGGTGAGGTTGAATTGTGTGGGGTTGAATTGTGGGCTAAGGTGTCAATTGGGCCATGGGTTATTGGTAGTTTGGGAGACGTGGGCTGAGATATTGGGTCATTCAAATTAAAGTGCTTTGATTTAATAAGGATGGGAAATTTAAAAGAAGAAACGTTTTCACCATCCCCCTCAGTTACTTCCACCAAGTTACCACACTCCACCACATGTGCATTCTCTTCAACTTCCCACAAGTTATTATGAGCACTATTTTCAACATTTATCATCATTCCATTTGCCTTGGGTCCCGCTAACAGTTTCACACCATGCACCTGGTCAGCCGCCTCACACTCCTCAATGCCAATAGGAATTTGTTGCGTTTTTTCAACTAATGGCCTATTGTTGCCATCGAGATTCTCTTCAGCTTCCTCATCATTGAGCCCTACACTAACGCTTAGACCATCTTCACCATATTCTGATTCTTCACCGGAATCTTCACCGGAGCCACCGTCGGTGTCTTCTGTAACACCCCCCTTTTACTATTACAATTAAATAGACAATTATCAGAGTCACCTCGAAGGGCGCTACATTTTTCACCATTTTAAAAAAAAAACATCATTTATTCCAAAAAAAATCTCCAAAATAATTTATATAAAAGAAATCACCAAGCAGCGGAAATATTAACCAGTTTAAACATCTCCAGAATTAACAATTAAAGACATCTCCAAAATTAATTAAAACAATTTCCAATAACTAAAATAATAGTTCAAAACGATAACTAACGACTCCCCGGTGCTACATATCAGAGCTGACACAGACCCAAACGAGAGAGAAAGCAAAACCTAGCAATTCCTCCACGAGCACTAGCGATCACCTGCAGCGTTGCCGCATGAGAGCAACATTCCAAGCAGAAGGGGTGAGTCTAACAGAGGTAATAAGCAGATGATAAAAATATGCTAGCATCAGGTAACTACAGCAACACAATACAATTACACCATATCACAGCACCAGATACCAAAGGAAAAATCCATTTGACAGTGAACCACCAAAATTATAACATTCATAGACAACGGGATGATATGCAACCCCTCCAGTGGGCATATGCATGCGGTACCGATCACCAAAATGAGCCACGACGGGCATATCACCAATAAACACCAGAGGCAGAGCCTATATCACCAAAACATGCATATGACAATGCGACACCATGATTATGCACCAACTCACCATAACAAGTATTTAAAATAAATACTATATCACCAGAATCAAAACAAATGATTTCACCAAAAATAGCACCAAGTTGTAGCATCACAGCTACCACTAAACTCTCCTGAGCATACCAGCACCGCACCTGAAATATTAACACCAGACGGCTCCACAACGCGGACATAACGCACGCACACCACGCACAAGACTGGCGCACAGCGCCTAGGCACATCGCACCTACTTCAGCGAATTAATTAAAATAGCAAACGACATCGGATTTCAACAAATAAATACTTGTTGGAAAGCCCTATGGGTCTGGTTATCATCCCTAAGTTCAGTTTTTGAAGGAGAGTGTCCAATAGGTACAGTTTTCGAAAAGCACACAGGCTAGTTGCAAAAGAGGACAGTTTCTGTCCTTCAAATTCAAGCAATTCCAAAGTGACCAAAACTCAATCAAATTGCATGAAACTTGTGCATAAACTGGGGCAAATTTTGTCTAGTTTTCAAAGAAATTGGATTCGTTCGAAAAGGAGTTCTTTTGAAAACGGGGTAACCAAAACACTGACCCTGTGTCCAGATTGTTTCCAGAATCTTACTCTAACTTGTGGAATTCATATCTCGAGCTACACAACTCTAAACGCAACCAAACCAGTGCCAAATTAACAAGCGTTAAGTCTATTTTCTAGAAAAATAAACCACATAATTTTTCGGTCAATACAACGTTCCCAGTCACCGAAATACCGAATCTATACCCAAATCGTTTCCAGAATTTTAACCTAACTTGTATCGCCTATAACTCGAGCTATACAACTCCGAATTTAACGAAACCAGTGCCAAAACGACCGGCGTTAAGTCTATTTTCAAAAAAAATCAACCTCATAATTTTTGGATCAACCAAACAGCGCCAGTTTTAGAAAAACCGAACTTGTGTCCAGAATCGCTAAATTGCCAAACACCAAACCCTAACGGCAACGACACCGCAACCACCACAACAAAAACGACAATTCGACAACGCGACAACAACAATCAACCACGCACAGCAACAACAAAAACACGAACAATAACAACACCATCATCGTGATACAACAATCACGCAACAACAAATAACGAAACAAATCACAATAACGTGCAATAATCATCAAAGCACCAATCTCAACGAAAACACGATATGCAACAACACGAACAATTCAACAAAACCCTAGACTACCCACACATAATTATCATCAACCCATTATCAAGGTTAAGCCCACCCTTACCTCGAATAACGTAAGCTCCGGAACACGACGAACGAGACACGAACAAAACCACAGCAACACGAACGATCTCCTTTTGAAATTCTTCGCGAAACCCTCCTCTTCTCTCCCTCTTTGCGCCGCGTGCTCTCTCTCTCACTCTCACTTTCGTTTTTCTTTTGCTTGCTGCGAATGAGGGTTTGGCTTAAACCCCCAGGGTTTAAGTTGAGGGCTCAGTAAACACTGGGCTCTCTACGTCACCACCTCCTTTACTCGTTTCACCTCCTACGCATATAAAATATTAACCTTTTAATTTATCTATATCCCGCCTCCAAATTATTTTAATAATTCAATCAACTATTTTAATTAAATTATTTCTGGGGTGTTACAACCCTCCCCCACTTAGAATCTTTCGTCCTCGAAAACATACCTGATTCAAGCAGCTCCGGATAGGACTCTCGCATCTTGCTCTCCAACTCCCATGTCATGCTTTCACCAGCAGCTCCTAACCAGACCACTTTCACCAGGTTTATCTCTTTGCCACGTAAAGTCTTCACTTCACGATCTTCAATTCGCACAGGCATTGTCTCCACAGTGAGATTATCCCGCACATGCACATCATCCATCGGAATCACATGGGACGGATCCGAAATATACTTCCGAAGTTGCGACACATGAAATACATCGTGCAAATTCGAAAGATTAGGCGGCAAGGCCACCCTATAAGCAACATTACCAATTCTCTCAGTGATCTGATACGGTCCAATGAAACGAGGAGTCAACTTCTTTGTCTTCAATGCACGCCCAACACCAGCCATAGGCGTGACTCTCAAAAACACATGATCACCAGCTTGGAATTCTAAATCCTTCCTTCTCTTATCATGATAGCTCTTCTGTCTACTCTGCGACTCTTTCATTTTCTCACGGATCAATTTCAGCTTTTCAGTAGTCTCTCGAACAACCTCGGGTCCAAGAACAATACTCTCCCCAGATTCATGCCAACACAACGGAGTCCTACATCTCCGACCATACAATGCCTCGAACGGTGCCATCCCGATGCTAGAATGGTAACTATTGTTGTAAGTAAACTCGATCAACGGAAGGTGAGTATCCCACGCACCTCCCTGCTCAAGAACACAAGATCTCAACAAGTCTTCCAACGACTGAATGGTCCTCTCTGTCTGCCCATCAGTTTGAGGATGATAAGCTGAACTCAACCTCAATTTAGAACCCAACGCTTCTTGCAAACTCTTCCAGAAATCAGAAGTGAACCTAGGATCTCTGTCAGACACAATGCACAAAGGAACACCATGCAACTTCACAATCACCTGAATATAAATCTCTGCCAATCTCGACACCGGATACGTGATATTGATAGGAATAAAATGAGCAGACTTCGTCAATCTATCCACAATCACCCAAATCGAATCGTGCCCCCTCACAGTATTAGGTAACCCTATCACGAAATCCATAGAAATACTATCCCACTTCCATTCCGGAATCTCCAACGGTTGCATCAACCCAGCAGGCTTCTGATGCTCAACTTTCGATTTCTGACAAGTCAAGCAGGAATACACAAACTGCGCCACATCACGCTTCATACCAGGCCACCAAAACATCTTCTTCAGATCCTGATACATCTTTGTAGCTCCCGGATGGATACTCAACTTACTCCTATGACCTTCTTCTAAAATTGCTCTTTTCATCTCCTCCTCATCAGGAATGCAGATTCTTCCACGGTACTTCAATACATTCTGCGCATCCAACTCAAAGTCTTTATTCTCAGATTGATCAATCCCAACCATCAGGTCAACTAATTTAACATCTAACTTCTGAGCTTCTCGAATGCTAGCCATGAATTCATTATCAATCTTCAACATCCCCAATCTGACACTCTGAGGCGTCACTTCACAAACCAAACTCATATCCCTGAACTGCTCAATTAATTCGAGTTCTCTAACCATCATTGCTGACATATGCAACGTCTTTCGACTTAAAGCGTCAGCTACCACATTAGCCTTTCCCGGATGATAGTTCAAGCTAAAGTCATAGTCTTTCAGCAACTCCAACCATCTGCGCTGTCTCATATTCAACTCTTTCTGATCAAACAGATACTGCAAACCCTTATGATCACTGAACACCTCAAACCTCGAACCATACAGATAATGTCTCCAAATTTTCAACGCGAACACGACTGCAGCAAGTTCTAAATCATGGGTAGGGTAGTTCTTCTCATGAGTCCTCAACTGTCTCGACGCATAGGCAACTACCTTACCATTCTGCATAAGCACACCTCCCAACCCCATCTTGGAAGCATCACAATACACCACAAACGACTCTTCCGGATTAGGCAACGTCAGAACAGGAGACGTCGTCAACCTCTTCTTCAATTCTTTGAAGCTCTCTTCACAACAGTCATCCCAGATGAAAGCTTTACCCTTGCAAGTCAACTGAGTCAACGGAAGTGCCAACTTCGAAAATCCTTCTATAAACCTCCTATAGTAACCTGCCAGACCCAGAAAACTTCTAATCTCAGTAACTGACTTCGGAGACTCCCATTGTAACACGGCATCAACCTTAGACGGATCCACGGCAATTCCATTCCCAGAAATAACATGACCCAGAAAGCTAACCTCTTTCAACCAAAACTCACACTTAGACAGCTTCGCATATAATTTCCTGTCCCTCAGAATTTCCAATACCAATCTCAGATGTTCTGCATGCTCCTCTTCTGACTTAGAATAAATTAGGATGTCGTCAATGAATACCACCACAAACCGATCCAGATACTCACGAAAGATACGATTCATGTACTCCATGAACACTCCCGGCGCATTAGTCACACCGAAAGGCATCACGGAATACTCATAATGCCCATAACGGGTTCTGAAAGCTGTCTTCTGAATGTCTTCGTCTTTCACCTTGATCTGATGATAACCCGATCTCAAATCTATTTTACTGAACACCTGAGCACCCACCAACTGATCCATTAAGTCATCAATCCTCGGAAGCGGATACTTGTTCTTAATAGTCACCTTATTCAGCTGCCGATAGTCTACGCACAACCTCATACTACCATCTTTCTTTTTCACCAACAACACTGGAGCTCCCCACGGCGACACACTTGGCCTCACAAATTTCTTTTCGAGCAGATCCTCGAGTTGCTTCTTCAGTTCTGACAATTCAGATGCAGACATTCTATACGGTGCCATAGACACAGGTTTAGTATCAGGTACCAGATCAATAGCAAACTCAACCTCTCTCTCTGGTGGTACATCCGGAATCTCGTCGGGAAAAACCTCAGAAAACTCTCGCACCACCTGCAACTCATCAACCTTCGCTTGGCTCTCAGCAGACAATGACGCCATTAATGAAAACAACTGGACGTCTTCCCTCATTACCCTATGCAACTGACCAGCAGACAACAAACCAGACTCTTCCTCTTCAGGAGAAAAGAAACTCACAGACCTTTCATGACAGTTGATATGAACATGGTTATCAACTAACCAGTCCATACCTAGAATAACATCCATTCCGCTCAGCGGCAAACAAATCAAGTCAACGAGAAAATCATTACCGAATATCGATAAAGGGCATTTAGCACAAACAACCGAGGTAGTCACCGAACCCTTAGCCGGAGTATCGATAACCATCTCCCTCAACATAGAAGATAAAACAAGATCTAATTTCTCCACACATGCAGTAGCAATAAAACAATGGGTAGCACCAGTATCAATAATAGCAATAAGAGGAGAATTATTAATATAGCATGTACCTCTGATCTCATTCACTGCATCTGACCCCGCCAGAGCGAACACCTTCCCAACGGACCTTTCTTTCTTCGGTTTAGGACACTGAGTGCTGATATGACCACCCTCACCACAGTTGTAGCATAACACATCCTTTCGATCACAGCTAGACGCCATATGACCCTCTTTACCACACTTGTAGCACTTCTTCACATCACCTGGACAGTCAGGACGCTTATGACCGGGTTTACCACACTTGTAACATACCACACTAGCAGCAGCATCTCCCCCACTAGGTCTCTTACCCACAGCAGTTCTCTGATTGCCCTTACCAGCTGGAACCTCATACGGCTTCCCACGACTCGAGAAATTCTTCTGCCTATCCCTCATGACTCTAGAATGAGCATTACTGTCTTCCTCGAAGATTCTGCAGCTGTCAATCAACTCCGAGAACACCCGAATTTTCTGATACCCTATCGCCTTCTTGATATCAGCCCGCAACCCATTTTCAAACTTGATGCATTTGGAGAATTCAGCACCAGCCTCACCATAATGTGGATAGAACTTCGCCAATTCAATGAACTTGGCAGCATACTCAGTCACCGACATATTACCCTGCTTCAGCTCCAGAAACTCAATCTCTTTCTTCCCACGGACATCTTCAGGATAATACTTTCTCAGAAATTCTCTGCTGAACACAGCCCAAGTGACCTCTTCATTCACAGTCGCCAACCTCTGCCTCACCTCCAACCACCAGTCATCAGCCTCCTCTGCCAGCATATGAGTACCATACCTGACTTTCTGCGCCTCAGAGCAATCCATAACACGAAAGATTCTCTCCATCTCTTTCAGCCACGCCAAAGCACCATCAGGGTTATACTTGCCCTTAAAGGTAGGAGGATTCTCCCTCTGGAACGTAGCCAAACTGCGCGACCCAGCATCACCAGCAGCACCTGGGTTATTCTCCACAGCTTGAGCCACAGCCTGCAAAGCAGCAGCGAGTGCAGCATCGTTCCGTCCTGCCATCTCAACCTAACACTGCAACAGAAACTATAATCAGAAACGAGTAACAATTACTCAAGTGTTACTCGACTCGACGACTCGACAACTTGGCCGGACAGACCGAACTGCTCTGATACCACTAATGTAACACCCCCCTTTTACTATTACAATTAAATAGACAATTATCAGAGTCACCTCGAAGGGCGCTATATTTTTCACCATTTTAAAAAAAAAACACCATTTATTCCAAAAAAAATCTCCAAAATAATTTATATAAAAGAAATCACCAAGCAGCGGAAATATTAACCAGTTTAAACATCTCCAGAATTAACAATTAAAGACATCTCCAAAATTAATTAAAACAATTTCCAATAACTAAAATAATAGTTCAAAACGATAACTAACGACTCCCCGGTGCTACATATCAGAGCTGACACAGACCCAAACGAGAGAGGAAGCAAAACCTAGCAATTCCTCCACGAGCACTAGCGATCACCTGCAGCGTTGCCGCATGAGAGCAACATTCCAAGCAGAAGGGGTGAGTCTAACAGAGGTAATAAGCAGATGATAAAAATATGCTAGCATCAGGTAACTACAGCAACACAATACAATTACACCATATCACAGCACCAGATACCAAAGGAAAAATCCATTTGACAGTGAACCACCAAAATTATAACATTCATAGACAACGGGATGATATGCAACCCCTCCAGTGGGCATATGCATGCGGTACCGATCACCAAAATGAGCCACGACGGGCATATCACCAATAAACACCAGAGGCAGAGCCTATATCACCAAAACATGCATATGACAATGCGACACCATGATTATGCACCAACTCACCATAACAAGTATTTAAAATAAATACTATATCACCAGAATCAAAACAAATGATTTCACCAAAAATAGCACCAAGTTGTAGCATTATAGCTACCACTAAACTCTCCTGAGCATACCAGCAC
Organism: Astragalus glycyphyllos; assembly: GCA_963573325.1. Classification (NCBI taxonomy): domain Eukaryota; kingdom Viridiplantae; phylum Streptophyta; class Magnoliopsida; order Fabales; family Fabaceae; genus Astragalus; species Astragalus glycyphyllos. The sequence continues at coordinate 119,867,318 of OY754307.1, read as the reverse complement.
CGCACCTGAAATATTAACACCAGACGGCTCCACAACGCGGACATAACGCACGCACACCACGCACAAGACTGGCGCACAGCGCCTAGGCACATCGCACCTACTTCAGCGAATTAATTAAAATAGCAAACGACATCGGATTTCAACAAATAAATACTTGTTGGAAAGCCCTATGGGTCTGGTTATCATCCCTAAGTTCAGTTTTTGAAGGAGAGTGTCCAATAGGTACAGTTTTCGAAAAGCACACAGGCTAGTTGCAAAAGAGGACAGTTTCTGTCCTTCAAATTCAAGCAATTCCAAAGTGACCAAAACTCAATCAAATTGCATGAAACTTGTGCATAAACTGGGGCAAATTTTGTCTAGTTTTCAAAGAAATTGGATTCGTTCGAAAAGGAGTTCTTTTGAAAACGGGGTAACCAAAACACTGACCCTGTGTCCAGATTGTTTCCAGAATCTTACTCTAACTTGTGGAATTCATATCTCGAGCTACACAACTCTAAACGCAACCAAACCAGTGCCAAATTAACAAGCGTTAAGTCTATTTTCTAGAAAAATAAACCACATAATTTTTCGGTCAATACAACGTTCCCAGTCACCGAAATACCGAATCTATACCCAAATCGTTTCCAGAATTTTAACCTAACTTGTATCGCCTATAACTCGAGCTATACAACTCCGAATTTAACGAAACCAGTGCCAAAACGACCGGCGTTAAGTCTATTTTCAAAAAAAATCAACCTCATAATTTTTGGATCAACCAAACAGCGCCAGTTTTAGAAAAACCGAACTTGTGTCCAGAATCGCTAAATTGCCAAACACCAAACCCTAACGGCAACGACACCGCAACCACCACAACAAAAACGACAATTCGACAACGCGACAACAACAATCAACCACGCACAGCAACAACAAAAACACGAACAATAACAACACCATCATCGTGATACAACAATCACGCAACAACAAATAACGAAACAAATCACAATAACGTGCAATAATCATCAAAGCACCAATCTCAACGAAAACACGATATGCAACAACACGAACAATTCAACAAAACCCTAGACTACCCACACATAATTATCATCAACCCATTATCAAGGTTAAGCCCACCCTTACCTCGAATAACGTAAGCTCCGGAACACGACGAACGAGACACGAACAAAACCACAGCAACACGAACGATCTCCTTTTGAAATTCTTCGCGAAACCCTCCTCTTCTCTCCCTCTTTGCGCCGCGTGCTCTCTCTCTCACTCTCACTTTCGTTTTTCTTTTGCTTGCTGCGAATGAGGGTTTGGCTTAAACCCCCAGGGTTTAAGTTGAGGGCTCAGTAAACACTGGGCTCTCTACGTCACCACCTCCTTTACTCGTTTCACCTCCTACGCATATAAAATATTAACCTTTTAATTTATCTATATCCCGCCTCCAAATTATTTTAATAATTCAATCAACTATTTTAATTAAATTATTTCCGGGGTGTTACATCTTCATCGGATTCATCAGTTGACGTAGATAGCTTTTTTGATAGCTTAATATCACTCCTCTTGTTCCATAACATAGGTCCATACCAATCTTCCACCACCTTGATCACAAAGAGTTCGCCATTTATATTGAATCTTTCCACAAAGTTAATGATATCATGAACTTTTGTTCTGATCAACACTCTTGCCACGTCTAACGTTTTCTTCTTATCAGTATTATCATCCACGTTAACAAATTCTCCTGTACCAGCCATAAGAAATTTGAAGAAATCATTGTTCCAAGCGTGAATGAGGATACCATAACATCTAACCCATGTTAATCTTTCATTATCTACTTCTCCCGGACTCCATTTCCTCACGTCTATGAACCACGTTCTCAACCAGTCTTGCGCTCCTTCAATTAACGCTTCCATTTCACCCTCCTCTAGGCTTTCAAGGAGGACCAAATTAGAGCCCATTGGAGTAGCCCTCACTGAAAAATATCCTTGTTGAATGAACTCTTCCTGGATGTTATACGTTGTCCCTGGATTTTCAACGACTCCGATATAAGCTTTTGAGAATTTTTGAATTTCTTCCTCTTGCACCGTATGATGCCTATGGGCCCACGCACGTCTAGGTCTTAAGGGAGGGTTGTAGTTAGTGTTTTGGTTATCAGCAACGTTTGTATCCCAAGGAAGGGGAAGGTCAGGTTTAGGTTTTGGTTTGAACACTGTTTGATAAGAGTTTTGGTGAGTTGGGGGTGAAGTGAGGGTAATAGGTTTTGGTGTTTCAAGACGGTTTGTGTTTAGGTTAGAGTCTTTTTTTCCATCAGTTTGGTCTAGTTTTGAAGCTCCAGGACTAGTGTAATGGGGCTTAGGAGGGAGATCATTTGGTTTAGGTGGTTGAGGGTTTTGGTAAGGATTCCTTTGAAACCTTGGAAGATTCACCATTATCTTCTCTCTTCCAATGATGATGTTGTCCAATTTCACTGCAAACTGATATGGATCTCTCACGTTTACAGCTCTTGCGAAACCGAATCTTTTCCCACGCTTATCTTTCTTGGCTGGAATTACTACTTCCTCAAACTCTCCATAATTTAAGAAAGCCTTCAACATGTGCTTAGCAAAAAACTTGTCTGGAAAGTTTGTAAAGAAGAATGATGTTCTTGTTGCACCCTTTGGATAATATACATGACTCCTTGCTTCATCAGTTTTCCTCCATCCTTTCACATCCTTTTTGTAACACCCTGGGCCCTTTTCTTACTTAGTAGGCTACCCACAAGTGTACATCATGACCTTCTCTACCCCCCATGTAGAGTTTTTGCCTTCCGTGGGAATCGAACATGTACCCTAGGGGCTTAAGTACAAGTTCAATGCATTCCCACTACCAATTGAGCTACTAGCCCCTAGGGGCTTAAGTACAAATTCGATTCCCACGGAAGGCAAAAACTCTACATGGGGGGTAGAGAAGGTCATGATGTACACTTGTGGGTAGCCTACTAAGTAAGAAAAGGGCCCAGGGTGTTACAAAAAAAGGCGCCTTTTTTTTGCATGTGACATCCGTGGCTGAAGAGGGTGGGGAGTGATCGCTGGTGCCCAAAAAGGAGGCATGGCAAAGAGCGGCTCCTGGCGGCTTCAAAGCGAAGGGGCGCGTGAATGAACCGAATACGCACTGGAATGAGAGGGATCCTGAGACTGTGCAGGTATGGGACTGTACAGTTGAAGGAAGGCTTAAAAGAATTGATTTGGACTACCTATACCAACAATGTGCATCTTCTTTTCGGGAGCCCTTCCCATAAGAACTTCATAGTTAAGCGTGCTTGGCTTGGAGTAGTAGTGGGATGGGTGACCTTCTGGGAAGTTTCCTAGAAAGCATGCAAGTGAGGACAACACATGCTGAAAAGACTCGTGGTGGTTTGTGGGGGCAGTCGACAGTTCTCAAAGCAGTCTGGGATGTTACACTTTTTTTCGTTTAACAATCTGCCATTCTGACGATCTGGTATGCTCATTTTCCTTGACGTTTTCTCTACTGCTCTCGCCTATCTGATGTTGCCCTCTGTTGAGATGTTTCTCTCTCTCGCTCGCCTCTCGCGCTCTCATTCTCTCCATATTCATACCTGTTTCGGTGAAGACGCACGTTTCTACTTTGTTATCTAGTGGTGTGCTAAAAATGATTTTGTTATTATTTCATTAGTACCTATTCTCTTCTTTTCATGTTTTAATTTTTGAAGTATTTAATAGCATATTAAAAAATTAGTACCATACAATGTTAAAACATTTTAAATTTAGTGGCACTTCAAAAAAAATTCATTAATTGATGTTGATATATTTTATTAACTAATCAAATTTGAACTTATATTTTTATTCATTAAAAAAATTCAAATGCTAATAATTTTTTATCAGATTTTATTAAAAACTAAAATTCAATTCTTTTGTAAATTTGAGTAAATGTTAGCAATTTTATTATCTAATCAATTTTTTTTTGTTATTGTACTATATTTATTAAAAAGGAAGTTACTAAAATTATAATTTAATTGTCAAAAAAGATTATAATTTATTTAATATGTTTTAGAACAAAAAATGAATAGTTAAAATTATTATAGATAAAATAATTGTTGAATAAAAAATCAGCCGAATGTAATATGGATCTATGAAACTTTAAAAAAAAAAAAAAGAGTAGAGAAGAACAAAAAGGAAGAATGGGCAAAGCAAGCACACTTGTGCAGAGATTAATATGGATCTAATTTTTGCTTTGCACCACCTTGCTTTGCATCTCTTCAACCATTCGTCGAACTTCAGATAAAATAATCTGCTCAGGTACTTTGTTTATGGCTGCTCTTCTTGCTTGTGCCTTTTCATCGGAGAATATCATCCACATCAGAAAGAGATTAAGTAAGATACTTAATATTGGTAAGACTTTCAGGGCAAGCAGTTGCTTATTAAAGAGCAATTCTCCAATTTGAATAGGAGCTTAGAAACAAGAAAGAAGAATATTATGAACTAATCTTTCAACTATAAGATCATGATATCAGCTCAAATAAAGCCTGATCCAAAAATTGGAGGTGAGAATGAGAGGAAGAAGGAATAAGGCAACAAAAGTTAGTTAACATGAAATAGTAACAATGAGAGGAAGAAGAAGGTTACAGGGAAAAAGAAGAAGAAATGAAGCTGATGAGAAAACGCAGAGAATGTGAGGTTAAGAATTGGGGATTTCGGGTTAACAGAGAGAGGGAGAGGAAGCGTTTGGAGAGGTGAGACATTTTTTTTTTACAAAAAAAAAAGAAGCTGAGTGGCAGTACAGTCAGCCCAATTGTAACACATGGCTAACAGAAGGACTAAAATCAAAAAAGTGTCTTCTGCAAGGACCTTTTTAAAAAAAATTGGAGGGACTAAAATCAAAATACGTCATATTTGCAGGGACCAAAAACATATTTAAGCCTAAAAATCATGAAGCGCTGTTAAAAGTTACGAGGGGCTAAAACTTATAAAAAATAAAACGATTGATTTTGAAGAAGCATAACTCCTTCATTACTTACCAAATAACTGATCTTAAATCAAAAAATCATCTTGTAGAAGTGTTAAAATCAAAAGCTTGTTGTCCCTTCGTTACTCCTTCAAATCTCATACATATGCCAACACACAATAATCATAGTGCAGAAGTGTTAAAATCGAAAGCTCGTTGTCCCTTCGTGGACATCCGGTAAAATTGGAAAATAAAAAGCTTGTTGTCACTAAAATTTTGGAGTAGAATACTTTGATGCCACGTGTGCTGCATGCAGTTCCTTATGATCCATGTGATGCCGCAATTGCTTCTACTTCATGTGCTAGACAGCAAATGTAGAGAAATAGAAGAATTTTGATAAAAGAATATATAAACACCCTTTCGAATTATGGTCCTTATGAAATTTGAGTTTTTTTTAGTCCTTCGTTACTTTTAATAGTGTGTCACGACTTTTAATTGCGCTTATAAAAAGTAAAAAAAGTGCTATTAAAAATCGTGAAGCGCTGTTAAAAGTTACGAGGGACTAAAACTGATAAAAATGTTACTGAGTAAAAACCCCATCACTTAAAGCATGTACCAACAAACAAATAACTAAAAGAGGATGGGTCTAACATTATCACTAATAAGAATAGTGAACTACAATAGGACTCCTAACATGGTATCGTCCATAAGTCCAATCCAAACTCCCGAAGATGTAATCAACTTTGGACATAGTTAGCGTACCCAAAGTCAGTGTGATGATGAACTTCCTCTTTTCACCCTTTTCCTTGAAGCTTAGTGTGTTGGGATGAACGGAGACTGAAAGCCCTGGGGGTGTATTGATGTGCACTTTATAAGTGTGTGGGGGCCCAACATTGGTAAGAGTACGAGTAACATTGATAGAATGTCCAATCTTAATGTTAGGAATTGTGATTGTCGGATAATTGAAATCTACTAAATTGAATGATTTTGGACAAGTGTGGGGCTTGTTGTTGAACAAATTCAGTTGCGAGTTATTGTAGCCATGACCACATAAAAAGTCCAAATAATCAGTGATATTTAGGTCATATACAAGTCCAGGATCCACTGCACGATTTGGTCGAATGTGCCCAGCACCATATTCAAATGGAGTCGCCTTTTCCAGTGATGAATTCAGTATAGGCCCTCTAGTGTTGTCATGTGTTGTTGCTGCAAAAGGAAACCATTTCAATAATAGAAGGCATGAAATTTTATTAGGGTATAAGAAAATGAATGTCATGATCTTGATACACTTTACCTGTGGTCATGATTGCTGACTTAATTGCAGCTGGACTCCAGTCAGGATGGAGAGCTTTGACCAACCCAACAACACCAGCAACATGAGGACATGACATTGAAGTGCCTGATTGAAGATTGAAAGGAGTTCTGCGTTTATCATTTTTTATGTCAGTGAGAGGCACAGCTTCACTATAAGCAGCAATGATGTTGACTCCTGGTGCAGTAATGTCAGGCTGAAACACAAAATAAAAACTGTCATTGCGTGACCCCGAGAGATATTGATCAACCCAAGAGAGATGAATTGTTATTTATCATAACAAAATATAAACCTTGAGAATTGTTGGCTCAATAATATTTGGGCCTCTTCCTGAAAATATAGCCACAATTGGAGTTGGCTTTATACCAATTTCTGTTTTGACTTTAGAAATGTAAGCCATAGGATACCTACATCATAAAATTATGAAATATAATCAAAAAAATGGAAGAACTCGACTAAGCAAGCATGAAGCATGGAGAGAAGAAAAAAAACATACTCTGTGTGTTTGATGTAATTCAAAATGTAACTGCCATTGATAAAGCTTACGTATGAAGCAGGAAGGAAATGTGGATCAGGTATAATTTTATCCCCTAATTCTTTGTTATTAGCCACAATCATTCCAACAGCACCTGCACGAGCAACGTACACACCTTTGTCTATGCTATCTATACCACCGACAAGACACACCAGTATTTTTCCTTTGGCCTTTTGTGGTTCAAGAGCTCCATCCTTGCAAAAAAGACTACAAAGATGGAATAAATATTTTATGAGAATATCCACTATACAAAACTATATTTGAGAATTAGGTCAATTTTTTATAAGAAAGTATTCTTACGCATCTTCTGTAGTTGCACTATCAACTTTGGCATCAACCGCACTTATTAAAGGATACAACTTATGCGGTGCCAACTCCTTTGTTGAAAAGCTTGTTCCCTAATAATAAAAGTAAACGAAAATAAATTGTGGGTTACCATTTTTATATATAAAAAAAACATTGCTGATAAAAATACCTTGAGTATTTTCTTGTTACCAAGGGTAACGTAACTAGCAAAATCTCTGTCAATTGTGCTTGCAGCAGTTGTGAGCACCCAGGGTTCTAAGTTGGCTACACTTGAAGGAGCAGGTCCTAAATTTCCGCCAGCAGTTACTACAATGATGCCATTGGCAACTGCATGGAAGGACCCTACGGAAATAGCTGATTCAAAATATTCAATGTTAGTTAAAGGAGATATAGACACTGAAATGACATCAACACCATCACCAATGGCAGCTTCATATGCAGCCAAAATGTCTGCTTCCCAACAACCACCGCTTAATTGCCAACACACTTTATAGGTTGCAACTCGAGCTTTTGGGGATCCACCACTAGCTGTTCCATTCCCATACCCCAATATATTTGTTCCAAATACAAAATTACCACCAGCAGTTGATAATGTATGTGAACCATGACCTTCAAAGTCACGTGCGCTATGGAATGATTCATTGGGGGTTAGGCCTCTTTTTGGTATACCTTTGTAAAAATATCTTGCTCCAATAAGTTTCCTACAAATCAATATAGTAGTCTTAAGGAATTGATAGGAAATATATTAGGGCAACCAAAATAGTCTCTAATATTTTTACAAAAAATATATTATCATGTTTTTACAAAATACAAACTTCACGACGAAAGATCCTAAAAGATTAAAATTTCTACAAATTACAAACCTAGAAAGATAAAAAAAAAATAGTACCAATTATCTCTTTTTTATTCATCTCTTATGAATTTATACATTTATTTAATAAAGATATCTTGTAAAGGAAATTGTTCCTGAAAATACCAAAGACGGTTTAAAAATTGTTTAATTACTCTAGTTCTATGATTTATTTTAGAATTTTAAAAAGGTCCTAATTGTAAAAGAACAGATTTTTGTTATGTTTATCCAAAACTTTTGTTATTTTTCGCCATATATATAATAGGTTGGAGGAAGTAGCAAGAGTAAACAAAATTCAAAATTAGTGAACCTGTTGCAGTGAAATTTATCTGGGTTCTTATTACCAACTTGACATATTCCACGCCATTTTTTTGGGATCGGTCCCATTTCTTCATCACTAAAACTCTTGGATTCGGGCCACACACCTATTTGAAAAAATTATATTTATGATAAATAATAAAATAAAATAATAATTATTATACAATGACAAAATAAATAAATAAATTAACAGAAACAAAATGAAAATGTTTTATTGATAAGAGATTAAAATGAAAATGTTTAATAAATAAATGTTTTGTAATGATGTCAAAATTCTACATCTTTCATTACCTGTGTCAAAATTGGCAATGATGATGTCTTCTCCAAGTGTTTTACTCCAAGGTGAAGCCTTTGGAATTCCACCTTGTCTCTCTAACCCAAGGAAATCCCAAGAGCGAGTAGTTTGCAGTTTGTTTTTTTTGTTTAAAAAAACAGATATTACATTTGGATGCTCTGCACTTACCCATGCAGTAACAGTATTGTAGTTAAAAAAAATACAATATGCATATATATTATGGAAATGGTATCAATGGGAGATAAACTCATCATGATTACTACATACTTGCAACATTTGCTGCTTCATCTTCATCAAGTACTGCAGCAAAGCCATTAATATATCTATTATATGAGTAAAATATTGCTTCTTTGGCCTTCTCGGTGCTGTTTGGGAAAAACACAAATTAATCGAATCAATTGATCATTTAATTCTAGTTCATCACAAGGAGAATTTCAGATATTTAAGAGTTAAATTGTATACCTTCCCACGCAAGATCCAAGTAAGTTATAGTGATAGTTGGTGGCGGACTCAATATCAACTGATGAAGGATTTGGACCAAAAGAATGTGATCCTAAGTATACAATATAGGACTAGCAAAACAAATGTGAAATTATTATTAGGCCACGTACAGTCTAAAAGTTCACATATGAAAATTAGAAAACTTTAACGAAACTCCATGACGATCAAAAAGGTAGTCTTTTTTAAAATAAGCAAAGATTGTATTGAAGAGAGTATAAGGGGTACTCAAACCTATAGTACAAATCAGCGTAAGACGCAGGATTATTGTAATATATATATATATATAGTCTATGTCTATCGAGACACCATGTTGACAAAAATTATTATTTTTTGATAAAGATGTCTTGCATCCCTCTTTAGTGACTAAGGGAAAGGGGTTTGAGTAATTCAGAGACGGACTAAGAGGTAAGGAATGTCTGGCCCTAAGTATAGTATGGAATCAAACTCATAGTATTAGTTGAGTTTGCTCATTTATATGAGTGCATTAACTACTCGCTCTTAACCTTGGAGTTTGAGCGAAATTATTATAAGGCTACAATCTAATCATTTTCAATTTAAGAAGAAACAAAAATAATTACAAAAAAGAAGAAGAAACAAAAATAAGTGAGTAGTGATAGATGAAGCTCGAGAAGCTTGCCTGTTTGATTGCTAAAGTATGTTCCTGCAACAGAACACAAAGAAGGAGTGACAATAACACTTGGCAAATGGATGACATTTTTGGTTTGCAAACTAAGTTTCAGAGTTGTGCAAAGGGTATATGCTCTACCTTGCTTAAATACTAGTTTTGTGGTTGCTTTTCATATTTCATATTAAAAAAACTTCCTAAAATGAATTACCTTTCGCGCTCGAAATGGAGTTACCTATAATGGGGTAATTCATTCAACATTTTTGAAGGCGCGCGCATTTTTGTTAAATAATAAATAAGTTTAATCAGTCAACATACGAATATTAATTTATTAGTATTTATTTATTAAATACATTTATGTTTGTGGATTTTGTCAAAAAAAATGTTTGTGGATGGTAACCTTTTTCCATAATTATTCAATTTAATAATTCTTTATTGAAATGATATATAAGCATTATTCTAACATCAAATTAAAAACAAAAATTAATTCTTCATAGATACCATCCTCTTGTTTTCCTTTTTAAAAAAAAATAGTATTTTCGACCTTCACAATTTTCTTTGCAGCAATTTTAGTCTTTCGTGACTTTTAATAGCATTTTTTGGAGCTTTTTATAGTACTTCTAAAAGGTATTAAAAGTCATAGGGGACTAAAGCTCTAACTACGAATTTGTTAGGGACGAAAATGTCTATTAAAATTTAGTAGGAACTAAACTTGAAGTGTCTCAATTTCAAAGGGGATAACAACATATTGAACCTTTAAAAATAAATCAATAATTGTTCTTTGGACGCTATTTATTAATTATTTTTAATAATTTTTTTGAAGCAAACAAATTTAAGTCATTTCATTCATTAAAATAGAAGAGATACAACGTAGAATATAGTCATGTAGCTGGTGACTAGCAAAACATTGGGCCGCTCTAGCCAAGCTATGAGTTACACAATTGGCTTGTCGCCGAATAAAACTGACGGTACAGTTATTAAAATGATAAAAAAGGTTCTTGCAACTAGAAATAACAGCTCCAAAATCATTGAACGGGTTTCACCGTTTACGGCATCCACTATCTGCTTGCAGTCGAACTCGAAATCAACATTAATTTTAATAATTAGTGATATTATTTAGTATCATTAATTAATAATATTAATTAGCAATGATTAATATTACTATATGCTTCAAAAAAAATATTACTATAAAATATAATTAGTACTACCTCTAGTCCACTTTATAAGAGAAAAATCACTTATTAGGTTCATCCAATAAAGGATGTATCTAGTCTATATTATATACTAGATACATCATTTATTTGATGAAATTACAAAGTGATTATTCTGTTATAAAGTGGACTGGAGGGAGTAATATTCTTTAGTAATATTAATTAATGATACTCAAAAGCATTTGGATGAGATGGTAAGGGTATCTTCGAGCTTAACCAAGGTTCTGGATTCAAATCGAGCCATTGGCATGCAATAGTGTTAAATCTCTTGAGAGAGGAGTTTTGCCGCCCAATGTGGTCCTACACGGCTCGAGTGATTAGTCTTTCCAGTTGCGCGCTGAAGATACCCAGTTTATACCCAAAAAAATTAAGAGTAATGATTAATATTACTATAAAGTAAAGTGAAAAATGCTATTAATTATAATGACAAAAATGGGAGTCATGTAATAATGTTTATATAAATATAAAAAAGTTGAAAAATTAAATACAATAAATGTAATCTCTTAATGTTTCTATTATTATTTTCAATAACTTCTTATTATAATCTTTCATCTCACTCTCTCTGTTTCACAACACTTGATAGACGAATTTTGTTACCTTTGATAAACGAATTTATCTATTTCCTAGAATGCCTTAATTACTAATTATCTCATTGTACATATTTCTCTCTCCACAATAAATATTTTGGAGTATTATTTAGTAAAATTAATTAATAATAACAATTAGCAATAATTAGTATTACTATAGAAAAAATTAATTGGTAATTTTATTTATTAATATTAATTAAAAGTAATGATTAAAAATTACTATATAAAGTACACGGCAAAAATTCTACTGAATAATAATGACAAATATGGGAGTCTTGTAATAATGTTTCTATAAATATAAAACCGTTGAAAAATCAAATACAATAAATGTAATCTATAATGCTTTTATGATTATTTTCAATAACTTCTTATTATACTATAATCTTTCAACTTACTCCATCTGTTTCACAATACATGTCGTTTTAAGGTTAGTTACACATATCTAGAATACTAATAAATTTTGTTACTTTTGATAAAATTATTTATCTCTTTCCTAGAATGTCTTAATTATTATGGCTGTTATTTTTTTGACACATATTAGGGCTGTTATTTAATAACTTTAATTAATTAATAATATTAATTAACAATGATTAATATTTCTATAACAAAAAATAATTAGTAATTTTATTTAGTAATAGTATGAATTAAGAGTAATGATTAATGTTACTATAAAGTTCTGTAGAAAAATTCTATTGAATTATAATGACAAAAATGGGAGTTGTGTAATAATGTTTCTATAAATATAAAAAAAGTTGAAAAATTAAATTCTATAAATGTAATCTCGTTTTTTTACCGTGTTATTAGTGCATAATTTTCATCGGCTTTGCTAATGACTAATCTACGTCGGGGAACCTGGCCGGCCACGAGTACCCGGCTTTGTAGGCGCGTGTGGTTCTCCCCTTCCAACAGAGTTTTTGCCACATCCAATATTCAAACCCGAGACCTTAGGGTGGGATCCAAGTCCAGTTACCACTTGGACCAACATATGATGGTTCAATAAATGAAATCTATTAATGCTTCTACGATTAATTTCAATAACTTCTTATTATACAATGATCTTTCAACTTATTCAATCTGTTTCACAATACATGTTGTTTTAAGGTGATTTACGCATATCAAAGATACTAATAAATTTTTGGTCAAAATAAAATATACTAATAAATTTTGTTACTTTTAATAGAAGTATTTATCCTTTTTCCTAGAATGTCTTAATTATTAATTATCTCATTCTACATATTTTTCTCTCTGCAATAAATATTTAGGGGTATTATTTAGTAATACTAATTAATAATATTAATTAGCAATGGTTAGTATTACTATAACAAAAAATAATTAGTAGTATTCTTAATTAATATTAATTAAGAGTAATGTTTTTTTGGTTACTAAAAATTTAGACCATTTCTCGATTTGTGTCATCCTTGCGCAGGGGCGATGCTAATCTTCTCTATATCGTTCCAATTTTATCGGATGTCCCCGAAGGGACAATTTCTTAGTGTAAAAATTAGGAGTAATGATTATTATTACGATAAAATACAGTGTAAAAATTCTATTGAATTATAATTTCAAAAATGGGAGTCGTGTAACATTGTTTCTATAAAGATAAAAAAGCTGAAAAATTAAATACAATAAATGTAATTTATTAATTATTAATGTTCTATGATTACTGACAATAACTTCGTATTACGCAATGATCTGTCAATTTACTCCCTTCCATTTCACAATGCTTGTCGTTTTATGGTTATTTTCTCATACCAAGGATACTTATAAATTTTGTTACTTTTAATAGAAGTACTTATTGTAACACCCTAGTATCTTTTACAAGTAGGAATACTAAAACATACAATTTAGTAAACATTAGAGATAACTTCTTGTTTAGATATTGAACACAACTAAAAATTTTCGATGAATAACATCAAACAGTCATAATATTTCTTAACTTAAGCATAACCATATAGGTTCCATGTCTTTCAATCTCCTCACATCCTAGTGTTCAATACCATCACAAGAGTAGCGAAAACGATTACATAACTTTAAGCAAATTCAAGTCATTTGATCGAGATACAAAGACAACAAGGGAAATAATTAACATAGATGAAAGAACTAAGTCTTCATCGTCTTCTCAAGCACGTCACCTACTCGTGCCTCTTTGCTTTCCTCTTTCCCTGTTTCTCTGTAAAAACAACAACACATAAAGGGTGAGATACAATCTCGGTGAGTTTTACCGTGAACCTTAACTATACTCTCGGTTCATTTATAAATCCTTTCATTCGTAGTTTAATTTATAAACTTTGTGCCTCTTTAACTTAGCACAACACCGACTGCCTACATTGCTAATCCCGGTGAATCTTGCAACTAACTTTATCATAACACCGACTGCCAACTTTGCTAATCCCGGTTAACCTCATACACTAGTCTATACCATAGTGTTTAACTCACGGTCTAGGTTAAGGGCTCATGACCTTCCCCGCCTAGTATGCTACCTCTTTGGGCCATCACCCATATAAGTCTATAATGACCTATCTGTCTCATATATTTAAACCTCAATTCAGTCGCTAATGAACTATTTGTCCATTATCTTATCATGTACTAGTGTTATTCTCACTCGTGCATTACTATCTTTATTTGCACACCACGATAACTAAGTAATACTACAATTTCACATTCAAAACATGCACATTTTTCATGTATTACGGTTATTTCATCTTTATATAAGGTTGGGAAAGGGATTAGGGAAAGATTAGAACAAAAAGGAATGGTTTAGAAGAATTTTAAAAATGGAGAACAGCAGGAAACACGACTACCCGTGTAGTGTTTTAAAACACGGCTGCCAGTGTTTTAAAACATGACCATGTTTTCTGCAGTTTTCGGAAAAATCTTTGTTTTCACGAAAATTGGTCATTTCTTTGGCTCCAATGCCTATCCCATTTCACTCCTAACCCATTCCAATCATCAAAACAGATATTCTAAACACAACAACCACTCCAATCAACGTAATTAAACAACATCGCATCAACCAATTTAGTCGTTTCGAGACACACATAATACATAGTTTTCAAAATACGGTTTTTCAACGCTAAAATATTCGAAACGAATAAAAGTAAAGCTAACCTACATACACAATCAATTTCAGAAAATGTAAAAAATTAAACGTGAGTAAAACTCACCAATCGTGATGAAAATCACGAACCACCGAGAGTCAAAGAAATACTATTAACCATGAACCATACGAACGATCCCCGTACTAGCTCCAACGAACTCGAATTCACTTCAACACTAACCCAACCACCCAAAACGAAATTCCAGCAGCTCCTATTCTTCCTAAACCCTTCAAATGGTAATGGGGTCACAAGGTACACTAGTGATGCTCCAATCTCAACATGCAATAAATATTTAGGAGTATTATTAACAAAAGAAAAGTTAACGTTGCATTGGTTTTTGAAAACAACAACTAAAATGAAACAAAACTATTCTTCAAAAATGATACTCCGTACTCCCTTCGTTTCTTAATACTTGTCGTTTTTGGAGAAAAAAGTTGTTTCTATTTACATGTCATTTTTAAAGTCCAATGCAACATTTATTATTGTTTTGTCAATAAGGCCCTTAAGTATTTATTGTAGAGAGAGAAATATATGAAATGAGATAATAAATCATTAAGGGTAATATAGGTAAAAGAGAACTAATTGTATCAAAAGAAACAAAATTTATTAGTCTCATTGGTATGTGTAAAAAGCCAAAAAACGACAAGTATATAGGAACGAATGGAGTATTGTTTATTTGTGTATAAATACAAAACAAAAGTTTACGTTGCATTGGTTTTTGAAAAAGACAACTAAAATGAAACAAAATTATTCTTCAAAAATGATACTCCGTATTGTTTAGTTGTGTATAAATACAAAACTAATACTACCTCCGGTCTATAATATAAGAGAAGAAACACAACATCTCACGGATCAAGGAATGACATTGAAATCAACTATTCTCATTTAATAAGACTAAAAATTTACCTTCTTTCCAAGATTGTCTTTTCCATTAAATGATGAATTACACTACTAATTAATGATATTATTTTTAACCACACCACTTAAATAGGGGCATATTTGGAATTGATCATTTAATACACCTTAAAAATTGTGCTTCTTTCTTATATTGTGGAACATCAAAACACACTTTTTTCTCTTTGTGGACCGGAGGGAGTACGTGGTGTTGGGAAAGTTAGTAACGAAACTCTCGTGAAAAAACAACTGAATTATATTTCTGGATTCACTCAATTTGTAAGGAACCAATTCTAATTGGGAAACAAAACGTCACACTACTGACTACGAAATTTATCGAGCGAACACAAAGGGTCCAAATTATTTGGTTACTTGTGAAGCACCTATTGGGGTTAACAACACTAATTAAGGTGGGTTAAATGACTTATACCGTTATACGAAATCTAAGCCATTGAAATTAATTGATCCAACGGTTATGGGATTTAATTTAAAAAAATTACAAAATGAAATTGAAATTAGTCAGGTGACCCAGGTCCTTTTTTCACCGGATTGAATTGATACGGATATAATTCATCCAATTATTGAGTTCTTCAATTATATTCCTATAGTATGCCAAATAACTGACAGTTTTCAATTCATGTCCAAATTCAGCGAGTTGGTGTTGAGAACAAGAGTTGGTGCTAGGCATGGCAACAAAATCCATATCCGTGGGGACTCGCCCAAACTCGCCTCAATTTGACGGGTTTTCCTCACTTTGACCGGGTTTGGGTTTGGCTTGGGTTTTCCCCGAAATCAAAATATGGGGACGGGGTGGGGAATGGGGACATAGGTCCCGTCCCCGAATGTATGAAATTTCATTATTACCCATCTTAAATTAGAAACCCTCAAAATAGCTAACCCTAATTTGTACTTTGTTATGTTGTCGTTTTAATAATTTGGATTATCGGTTAATTTAGAATATTGACATTTTAGCTATATGTTGCCTTGCTTTAGTTTTATGTTGTTATGTTAAACTTTGGGTTCGGGATGAGTTTGGGGGTGGGATCGGGTATGGGATAATTTATGGGTTTGGGGTGGGTTCGGGTTTGGGACAAGTAAAAACTATTTTTTTATTTAATAAATTGATTTCACCGCAGGGATGGGGTTGGGGCGGGGATCCTCGAACCTATTGGGTACGGGGATGAAGATCAATAATTCATCCCCGTTGGATTTGGGTAGGGAAACGGTGAATTATATGAGATTCGGAGATGGGGATGGGGAATATAAAACCCGTCCCCGCCCCGCCCCATTTCCATGCCTGGTTGGTGCTTCTTGTTAGTATAAAGAAGGGACTGAATTTGTGAAACAGATGTTAACGCCATTGAGACTTGAGTGTTTAGTGCACGGATTCTTTCATGTGAAAAAAATAAAATCCGTTAGTTTTGAATTTGAGAGTGAGAAATATAGTTGAGAGTGTTAAGTGCACAAATTCTTTCATATGGCATTTACATTAAAGGAGAAGAATCATTTGGAGTGACAAGAATCATTTGATATGTGGCAGCTTTCGATTCCCACTAATGTGAGGGGTTTTCGAATGGAGATTGTTGTTGGGAAAGCTTCCAACTCGTGATGCTCTTATTTCAAAGGGTATTATTAGGGATCCCTTTGAGTCGTGTTGTCCTTTTTGTTTTGAGCAGGATGAAACTGTTTTCCATTTATTTTTTCTGTGCAGGTGTTCTCGGACTATTTGGACTTTTACTCATAGTTGGATGGGCATTAGATTCTATGGTTGGAGTTGCTCATTTTAAGGCTCATTGGCTCACGCTGGATCCAAGAAGGCAGTCACGTGGTGGCATGAAGCAGGGATTGAAGTTTATGATTTGGATGGCGGTCATGTGGACTAAATTAATTAAATCATAAACTTCAAGATGGGAGATTGAAGTTTATGATTTGGATGGCGGTCATGTGGTGTATTTGGGTTCAGTGGAACCATATTCTATTCAGGGATAAAGTCTTTAATTCTCAAGTGGTTGTTAGTCATGTCAAAACTATATCCTGGAGCTGGTTCATTAGCATTGAAGGCCGCAATTCAACTTTAAACATCTCAGATTGGTGGCGAAATGCTCTTATTTGTATGAATTCAGTGTAATTTGAACTTTTAACTCGTTCCTCCTTGGGTCCACTCTTTCCTTCTTGGGCCTGTTTCCCATGGGGTTTTGGCTCAATGAGGTTTTAATGAGGCCTTCCGTATTTGTAACGGTTGGGGGTGCCTGTCTGCACCTCCTTTAATATAATTTTTACTTATAAAAAAAATTTGGAGGAGAATTTTGAACTCATATGTTACGATGGTGGTCTACCAGCTATGAAGCCCGGATACGGGATACGATACGAGATACAACACGATACGGAGACGGGGATACGTGAAAATTTTGAAAATCAAGATACGACACGGCTGGGATACTTTAATAAAAAATTCAATTAAAATTTAAATATATAAAAACAAAACCGGAAAAAATGGAATAGAAACACAAATAGAAAAAAAAAACCAAGATAAAAACAGAAATGTTGTATTTTATAGATATGATAAAAAATTGCCCAATATAATTGACTGATTGGCGGAGCTTGCCTTAAATATTGAGGGAAGCGATAATTACTAACTAAAATATTATTGACTGAGAAGCTCACATACATGACTTTATATATATATATATATATATATATATATATATATATATAATTTTATTAAGATATTCTAGCATGATTTGAATCCACTCTACTATCTTCTACTATATATGATCATCACATTGTAGAAATAAATACCTGTGATCATATCAAGTAGATATAGTTACGTATATTTATTTCACTCATATCACAATGTAGTATTTCTTCTATGATTGTGTTACGAAAAACATATAATTTTGTCCTTTTGTTATTGAGGTACTAAATTGTATCATATATATATATATATATATATATATATATATATATATATATATATATATATACACACATGAGTGACAATCATGTGCATAGTTGGTAAGGGGTGTCGAAAATGTCTCTGAGAAGTATCCTTAGTTGGCAAGAAGTGAAAAGTATCGAGTAAAATACTTTTTAAAAAGAATTAAAAATTATTGGATACTCTTTGAGTACGTATCGGAAAGTATCGGGTGCGTATCGGTATCTGATACGTATCGGACATGGGTACATTGCCGATTTTGAAGTATCGAGGCTTCATAGTCTACCCGTGATGGAGAAGAATCAATTGGATAAAAAAATCAAATCAAATCAATTAGGAAGAGTTAATAAAGGAAACTTGAATGTATAAGATATGGTCACGTGATATGTTTTAATTAATTTTTAAATTTATTTCGTAAAATATCATGACCATTAGATCTATTAGTCTCAACGGTTCATATTTGGTGTAAGTCATTTGACTTAAGTGTGTCAACGGATCATATATATATATATATATATATATATATATATATATATATATATATTAATCTCATCTTATCAAAGACGTCTTGGGTATGGAGCAGTTTTAAATCTCTGTCTGTCATTAATGTCGTCCATTGCAACTCATGGATTATGAACATTAAACCTATTTAACATACTTGTACTTAGCCTACGGTGATCAAGCTCATATTAAACATATAATCATAAATGCACATAAGGTAAAGGAAATGAGCAAACTCAACATACTATTATCAACATAGTTTGTTTACACCTTGATTGAAGTCATCCTAGCTTAAAGTGAAACCCACTAAACAAGGAAAAACATCCCGTGCATCCTCGATGAATATAAATGCATCGAATCAACTCCTTTTTTAACTAAAAAAAACTCATTAATATTGTGAGAAGGTGATTATTAATTAAGGATAGTTTAGAAAATTTATTTATTTATTCCATGAATTCAAGAAAATCAAATGCATAAAACTACTATTCTTAATATGCGTAAAGGTAATTATATTTGCTTATAATTAAGTCCGGAGGGAGTAGATCGATACATCTGCAGGGTTGAATAAGAACCACCATTAAAATAAAAACACCTATACAAAGTTGAAAGAAAATGTTGAGGAGTTCTATTGTAAATTTGAAGTTCCCACGAAAAAGTTCAATTATAAATATAAATTAAATAATAATATTATAAAATTAAAAATAAACTTTAACAAAGACATTGGAATTAAAAAGCCACAGATAATAAGAAGAAACAATATAAAAAGTTTTAATAACGATATCTATGTTTATCAAAAATATAAAAACTTAAACCATAACTAAAAAAAATAAGACAACACAAAAAGAAAGTGAACATGTACGTAGGTATCATGAAGAATCTGATTTAAAACAAAACACCAATTTAAGTATGTTTCTAATACTCGTTGGTGCGAAATTATCAAAATAAAGAAGAAAACACCAATTTGGACACCTACTTTTTTTTCTGGACCCTATAGTGCCCCAAAACACTGTCTAGCATCACACTTTACGTAATTTGTCACGAATTTTTTTTTGTTTTTCATCAAATAGGTTCTTGAGGAACGAACTTCACGTATTTGAACATCTAAAATTTTTTCAGGACCCCAAAGTACCCCAAATTACACTATCAGCATCGCACTTTACGTATTTTATCACAAACTTATTATTATTTTTTACCAAACCAATTATTTACGAAGAAGCTTATGGTATTTGAGGAGTTAAATTTTTTTATGAATCCTAAAGTACCCTAAAACATAATGCTTAACATTTCATTTTACGCATTTTAGAACAAAATAATTTTTTTCACCATCAAGTACACTAAAACACGTTTAACATCTCACTTTACGTATTTTGTCACAAACTTATTCTTAGTTTTTACCAATCCGGTTATTTAAGAAGAAACTTCTAGTATTTGAAGAGTTAAAAAATTTTATAAATCATAAAGTACCCCAAAACGTACTGCTAAACATTTCACTTTATGCAATTTGGTACAAAGTAATTTTTTTTTCCACCATCAAGTAGACTAAAGCACACTATTTAGTATCTCACTTTAGGTATTTTGTCACAAATTTATTATTACTTTTTACCAAACTGTTTACTTATGAAGAAACTTCTGGTGTTGACGAGTTAAATTTTTTTATGAATCCTTACGTACCCCAAAACATACTGCTTAACATTTCACTTTATGCATTTTTGTACAAACTAATTTTTTTCATGCTTAAATATGTTTTTACCCCCTGCAAATATGGGGTGTTTTGCTTTTACTCCCTGCAAATTTCTTTTTTTAAAAAACCCTTGTAAAATTCACTTTTTTTACGTTAGTCCTTCTGTTAGATCTTCTATTAGATGGACGTTACAAAAAATGTCAACGTGGCATTTTTTTTCTTTTCTAATTTTTTTAATTCTGACGGGGCTGCCATATCATTATTTTTTGTTTTAATTAATTTAAATTATTGACCAAGTCAAATTAGAGTTTTTTATTACATCTCAACCCTTCTTCTTCTTCTTCTCATTTCCAGAATTCATTATCTCTTCCTCTTAGCCCTTCTCTTCTTCTTCTTCTTCTTCAAAATTAGAAACTAACCTATAATCCCAAATCAATACCCAACACCATAATTTCAGCACTGTTAAAATCCCAACACAGACAAAAGCTCCTCAATGAACCAACTTCTTCCACAACCGACCACAATCTCAGGTTGCAAGTTGAACCCACACCTCTCCCATTCTTCTTCAATTCACTCCATGGGAAATATACAGATACACACACTTTCTCCTTTATCCCTCACTCAAACCCACTTTCTCCTTTAGAAACCTACACATTCAGATCTCAATAATCAATTTTTTGCATGTAAACAGCAACCACAAATTGGAAAGAAGGAGGTTACTAATGGTGGTGAAGAGATGAAGAAGAGAGAAAGGAAGGGAACGAAAACTCAAATAGAGGGAGAGGTTTCGCGGTGGTTCACGGCGACACGGAGATAGAGCAGAGGAGACGCCAGAGAGTGGTTGAACGCGGCGGCTCTGGCGGCGAAGGTGGTGGTGGTGCGGCGAATGACTTCCTTCTTGTTCTTCTCTACTCTTTTTTTTTTTAATTTCAGAGATCCGTAACCCCAAACACCACCACTCGTGTTAATTCACAAAGAGAAAGAGAGATGAAGTTTGATCTTTGTCAGAGGAGAATGAATTTCTATTTTGATTTGGGGTTGGGATTGGGATTGGATTTTTTTTTGCAAAATTTGAACCTTTATGCTAGCAAAGTTGTTGGGTTTTCTTTGTTGATGTTGATGGTAGTGATGTGATTATATTTTTTGACAAACATGGTAGTTATTTGATGGGTTGTGTTTCTGATGAATTGAAGGAAGAACGATAGTGATGAGAAGTAAGAGATACAGATGAATGAAACGGAGCAGCAGAGAGAGAGAGAGAGGATAATGGAGGTGGAAGCCAAATTAATTGGTTAAAAATAAAAACTAATTACATGGCAGCCAGTCAGCAATAAAAAAATTTAAAAAAGAAAAGAAAATTACAACTCAGAACTCTGTTAGCCACGTAGGCGTTTTTTGTGAGTATGGTTTATGTTACTAAGCAATATGCTTAGTAACTATTACTAAAGGGTTTTTTGGTAAAATGAAATAGAATAGGAGGAAAAAAAAATGAATATCCAATCCCTTATTTTCCTCCATAATTATAGGGATCTATTATTAGTAATTAACATTTAAACCAAAAACCCAAATCCAGCGTACAATGTTTTCTACATGAAGCTTACTCCTTCTTCTTTTCTGCGTTAAACTTTTCTACGTGAAGAAAAAAGTTTTTCTGCGTGAAGAAAAAAGCTCAGGTTTTTGCTACCTCTCTCAGGTTTTTCGTTACCCAAATACTTACCCAGAACACGCAATCGGTTTGTCTACTCAGAAACAATAGGCGTGGAGATTGGTGCTTTGCGTTTTCGTTTTTTTTCATGGTTGAGCTATTACTAAAGTTTTCGTTTTTTCATGGCTGAACTTGCGTTTTTTTCCTTTTTTCCTTGTTTTACCACTCAGAACGCTGAAAAACGAGATCGACAACGAGTTCGAAGACACAACCATCGTCTCTAGCCACTTCGCAATCTGAAAAAGGTTAGTGTTTTGTGCCTCAAATATTATATGTACCTGTGCGCCATTATTGGATATGGGTTTTCGGTTTTTACGCACCAAAAATTTGTAGGTAACGACACCTAACCAGCGTAGTTGAATATTGCGGTTAGTGATTGGTTAAACAAAATACAATAGTCATGTGATTAGTATATAAATATAAACAATGGTAGATCTTGAATTGCATTTTAATTGCGACTTTAAATCTTGAATTGCATTTTAATTGTTACTTTTTAAGTTATTTGATTACTTTATTTGATTGTGACTTTAAATCTTGAATTACATTTTAATTGTGACTTTTGTTGTACGCCTTGAACTTCTGTAGTTATAGTGCATCCATAGTTTATGGGCTTTTTAGCTTAATTTGTAGCACGTCTTCAACTTCTGTAATTTGGATTCCAATATTTGTGTTTGAATTTGAGGTGCCATTAGAACATTATTTCACATAATAATTTCATTGTATATTAAAAACTCATTATAATATTTAAATTTGTTTGATTACCGAGTGAATTTTGTAACTCATTATAATATTTAAAATTGTTTGGTTACTGAGTGAACTTGAGGTACCATTAGAACATTCTTTTACATCATAATTGCATTGTATATTAAAAATTCATTATAATATTTGAATTTTTTAACTAACCTATACTAAGTTCATATGTGGTTAGGTGCAAATAAACCGTGTTGTGTAATTATAAGGCTAGAAAACAACTGATAAATGTTATATAAATTTGTGATTATTATTGCTTTCTATTTATCAAATACGGTACATCTCCTCTCCAATTTTTAAAAATTTATTGCTTTCTATTAATTGCTTATTTTGGTTCCTTTTATTTCCAGTAAAGATGACAAAAAGGAACAAAAAGGAGGTTGCGAGTGCTAGGGAAGCTAAACCTACAAGGTACAGACATAAATGTAAACCACTGGCAGTTCAGAAAATGCTGAATGGAATAACAAGTTCTCGAAAAGAATTGCTGCAGTCAACCGGGTTTGGATCCCTTATGCTCATATGCAAATGGAGCAAGATTCCTGGAGAGTTTGTAAAATGGGTGTCAGAGAACTTTGATCCCGATCAAAGTCAATTGCGACTGAGCAAATAAAAAAGCACTACCTGTAATGTTGGAAGACGTTCAACGAGTTTACTGTCTCCCCAACGAAGGAAAACTAGTCAAACCGTTAGAATGCAAGTGCAAGAATGGCTCGATTGTGAATTTGCGGGATGAGCTTGGCCTGAAATCTAAAGTTTCAGATATCGACAGTGTGACTGAGAAAGAACTGGTTGCTGTCATAGATAAAGTTTGTTGCAAAATACAAATGGACATGTGTTTCTTTTATCATTCTTTCCACGAATTTTTTAGCATCTTACCCTACTGTCAATCATTATAGGCCTATCAATGATAACATGCATTGATCTATTAGAAAGGTTAATTAGAAAGGTTGTTACAAAATACAAATGGATATGTATTTCTTTTTTTATCATTCTTTCCACGTCTGTTTTACATATTGCCTTATAAGCACAAAAACACCTCAAAAAATTAAATTAATTATGCACATCCACAACCATCCTTAGTGTTGCGGTTTAGAATGTTGTTTAAGAAAACGTATACTTTATTTGACCAATATCGATATAATACTACAATAAATGTGGTGGAGAATGGCTAGACACTTCCTGTGTGTGTGTGTATATATATATATACACCCTAAACCACAAACTTAAGAATGGATATGCATAATTAATTTAATTAATATAATTATATTCTAAACACAATATATATACAATATATATTCTAACCACCATATGTATATATATATATATATATATATATATATATATACAAACTTGCTATTGTGTGTGTGTATATATATATATATATATTTATATTTATATTTATATATTGTTAGAAGATATATATACTGTATAACCACAAACTTACTTTGGTGTGGTTAGAATATAAATAACCACAGATCTGTAGGGCTATGGTTAGAATGTCACTAACCATAAACTCGCCATAGTGTGGTGAGATAATGGGGTACACGGGTTTGGCCAACAAGTTCCTTCAAGTTGTAAAAAAACGATATCAATGAAATTTATTCAAAACGTTTACATGACGAGAAACTTTCCTCAAAACATGGTTCCCTCCTAATTTATTACAATAAAACTAAGAACACACCAACAACATTGTTTCCTCCAACACAGTAACAGACGACCTAACTAGCGGACAACTTCTGAAGTTCGATTGCCTTCATCCGTTGTTGTTTCCAAATCAATTGCCTTTTCTCAGGTTCGGACATCAACCTGATCTTGCTCTTGCATGGGTTTTGGCGTTGCTTTATCTTTTTAGCTGGAAAATCTCCTACTTCATACCCTACTGCAACATTGAACGACCACAGACGTAAGAATTGCAAAATTTAGTACAAATTATGCAACTTCAATGAGCAACGAGATTGAAATATAAAATAGAAAATACCTGGCAAATTTGAACATGATGCACGTACATGGATTTTAATAACCACAAACGTGAACAATGGTTAGTTTTTTATATAGCTAATAACTGTGTAAAACTAAGAGTGTCGACATATTACCAATGAGAAAGAAACGACTTACGAGCAACTAACTGTGTAAAACTAATATTTGTCTGATGTTCATCAACCCCGAATTGAGCCATCACGGCGTAACCGAATAGTGTGCTTCAATGGCTTTTTGATCACCGCGTGCGTTGATTTAATGTAAAAAGGTGCAACGAAAAAAAAAATATGGACTGATCAAAGAGGAAGAAAGAAAGAATAAAGAGTGAATGATATAAAACGCATAAAGAAATAAAGTGCAGAATTAAGCGTGAAAGAAGGAAGAGGAAAAGAAAGAAAGAAAGTGCAGAAAGAAAGCGTGAAGAAGGAAGAGGAGGGAAGACGTGAAGGAAAAAAATGAAGAGAGAAATAATAGGAAACAATTAAACATGACAATAAATGTGGTGCCTTAAAAATAGGAATGATTTTCATTAATTATATTTAATTATTTAATTATTAGGCAGAATATATGTTTGTACCAAAATACCCTCCTTTAATAATAACCATTGGATGCATTTTAATAAAAATGTTGACCATCCAATGGGTCACACTAATTTAGTAACTATCACTAAGCATTTAGCTTAGTGATATAAGCCGTTGCCGTTTTTTGTAACGCCTGGCTAACAAAAGGACTTTTTTCAAAAAAGTTGCTTTTGCAGGGAGTTTTTTTAAAAAAAAATTTAGAGGGACTAAAACCAAATGACCCCATATTTGCAGGGGGTAAAAACATATTTAAGCCTTTTTTTCACTATCAAGTACACCAAAGCACTCTATTTAGCATCTCATTACATATTTTGTAATGAAATTAAATCTTTTTTTTCACCAAATGGATTATTGAAGAACAAAATTTGCATATTTAAACATCTAAAATTTTTCAAGACTGTAAAGTACCTATTAAAATATAAAAAAGAAAAATGCAAAACCTTAAAATATAAAAGAAGAAAAAAAACAAAAAAAAATCAACATGGGGTTGGTCGAAGTGGTAGACGGACTCCGATCCCACCCCAAGGTCTCGGATTCGAATCTTGAGTGTGGTAAAAACTCTATTGGGAGGGAAGAACCACAAGGACTGGCAGAGCCGAGTTTACACATGGGCAGTCAGGTTCCTTGGCGTAAATTAGTCATCGACAAAGCTAGTGAAAACTGCGCACCAAAAATACAGTAACAAAAAACAAAACAAAAAAACAAAAGAATAAATTGAAACAAAAAAACTGAAACCAAAAAAGGAAGAAGAGAAAAACAAAATGAAGAAAAAAAGCAAAACATTAAAATATAAAAGAAGGAAAAAAGGGAAAAAGACAAAAACCAAAAAAAAATATAAAAATTTGGCGCCAAAGTCATGCCGAATGACAAGCCGCTTATATTCTTTATATTATATATATATATATATATATATATATATATTAATTTTATCTTATCAAAGGCGCCTTGAGTATGGAGCAACTTTAAATCCCTGGACCAGCTAACTCACTCTTTAATGTGCCTCCAATCCAGTGAGGTGATTAGTCACTGCGTTCAATGGTGGATATACCCTGGTCTCAGCCATAAAAATTGTTCAACAAACTTTTTGAACTAAACACTTCACCAAAATTTAAATTTTTATTCTAAACTGATACCAAAAATCTCAATTTACACGTTGATTCAACGACCTCAAGGATGTGTGACAGAGTATCATGATCTTTTTTTTGTTACTATGTCATTGGTGTGTAGTTTCCACTGAATTTGTCGATGACTAATCTACGCTGGGAAACCTGGCTGACCACGAGTACCCGGCTTTGTCGACTAGTGTGATTCTCCCCTTCCAACAGAGTTTTTGCCACACCCAATATTCGAACCTGAGACCTTGGGTGGGATCCAAGTCCAGTTACCACTTAGACCAATCTTTGTCGGTAAGAAATTAAGAGCCCAAAACTTTCCCCTCTGTATAAGCAAATGGTATTAATTAAAAAAGGCTTAAATATGTTTTTACCCCCTGCAAATATGGGGTGTTTTAGTTTTAGTCCCTCTAAATTATTATTTTTTTAAAAAAGTTCCTGCAGATATTTTTTGTTTGGTATTAATCCTTCTGTTAAGTCTCCTTTTGCAAGTTGCTGAGGTGTCTAACAGAATAACTTGTTGGCTTTGCCAAATCATTTTCTTTTATTTTAAAAATAATGACTTGGATAAAATTATAAAACAATTTCATTTTCTTTTATTTTTCATATATCTTTATCTTCATCATCTTCTCTTTCCCCATCTTCAACAACAACACAACCACTACCCAGAACGAGAACCACCACACCAGAAATCCAGAATTAAAGAAAACCAAAACAGCCACGTTCATCAATCCCTCTTCACCTTCACTGATCAAAAAAATCTCTCAAACAAAGATTGCCATAAAAAATCTCTCTTCACCTTCACCATTCACAACTTCCTTCACTCTTGATAAGATATTGCAACGGCATCGCATAAGCAATGGAGATAAAAGTAACAAAATCAGAACATCCAGATCTACCTCCAAACCAGATCCATGCTTCTTCTCCTTTCCCCTTCGTTTTTACTTGCGGTTCATTTACAATGAACCCTAAAAACACCACATCTGTCACATTCTCAAAAATAAGAACCCCAAAATCAAATCTCAAGAAGAACGATAGAGAGAAAACGATTCTCTCAGTTGCTTTGATTCCTCTCCCCTTGCGACTCTCTCTCTCTCTCTCTCTCTCTCTCTCTCTCTCTCTCTCTCTCTCTCTCTCTATCTCCGGTGCCATGGTTTTCTTCTTTCACTGATTTTGTCTTTCTTTGTTGAGAAAATCATAATTCCCTGTGCGAAGTGGTGGTGTTTCGGCGGTGAAGGGGGTACGGTGGGGGTGTTGTTCCGACGGAGAGGGGTTGTTCGGGCAGTGGGGAGAGCTCGTGAATAGATCTGGCTCAGTGAACATATCTGGCTCACATGGTGGTGGTGGCGGTGGCTCCCAGAGCTGAGTGTGGTGTTTTTCGATTAGAATGGGTTCTCTGAATATAGATGACAGAAGACACGATGAAGAAGAATACAGATTTTGAGATGATTGAAGAGAAACCCTTACCACGGCCAAACCTTCACTGCACTATATAGAAGGATTTCTGTGTAATGAGGTGAAGAGAAAATGAATCTGGAAATAGGGAAGAAGAAGGGGAGTTAGGGTTTTCTAATTTAATGACTTGGTCAATCATTTAAATTAATTAAAATAAAAAATAATGACATATTTTTTGTAAGGTCCATCTAATGGAAGGACTAACGTCAAAAAAGTGAATTTTGCAAGGGGTTTTGTTAAAAAAAAAAGTACAGGGACTAAAACCAAAACAGCTCATATTTACAGGGGTTAAAAACATATTTAATCCTTTAAACAATGCCTAAAACTATAACGGAAATCTTATGCATATAATCTCCTTTTATTACAGAGATTTTGAATTAATTGGAAAAATCAATCCATAACATTGAGAACCATCGAAATATGACTATAATATGCAAAGCTAAGAGCAGATAATGATAAAAAAAAAGGGACGAGTTTGCAAGAGTTATGGCCGACGGTAGAGATCAGCATTTGTGAGTCCGACTTGTGATACTAAACAATAGTTTAGTAATTGTTACAAAATGAGTATAATGATAATTTTCCCA
Organism: Astragalus glycyphyllos; assembly: GCA_963573325.1. Lineage (NCBI taxonomy): Eukaryota > Viridiplantae > Streptophyta > Magnoliopsida > Fabales > Fabaceae > Astragalus > Astragalus glycyphyllos. The sequence continues at coordinate 119,838,585 of OY754307.1, read as the reverse complement.
TCAATGAAAAAATTCAGTGACCACATCAAAATTATATTGTGGCAAACATGTATTAACTAGTGTTTTCATTTAGCCGCTCACTAACCACACTTAAACAAGATTGTAGCTAATATATATGTAATAACCTTTGGATTATTGTATAATGATCACCGGAATATTTAGTAACTATTACTAAGAAATTCTTTAGTATCATAAGCCGTTGCCAACATTTGTGGTGGTTCTAGTTTTTGGGTGTTGGACCAAAGCAAGAAGTGATTGGGCGTTGCACGGGGTGATATAATATTTTGAATTAATTTTTATTAATTTTTTACAAAATATATAAAATAAAAATATAAATGATGAATATATAAATATAGTATAATATAAATATGATTTAAATTTATGATATCAAATAAAAATTTTAGATGTCTTCCTTTTTTTTGACAAGAACAAATTTTAGATGTATTCTTATATAGCGTGTGTTATGTAATATAGATAATTGTTAATAATTTTATGTGATTAACTATTTTAAAATATTATTTTATTAAATTTAAATGATTATAAAAGTTCATTTAATACCCCATGGTTTAAAAGTGTTTAGCCACAAAATGTAGAACAAACAAAAATCGTGAAATTATGTCATGTTGTTTTTACAAATACGAAGAATTGTTTATCTTCTTTGTTCTTAATTCTTTCAAAGCTCCCATTTTTACATTCTAGATGTTCTAGATGGTGTATAAGACTCGTGTGTGTAGAGCTCATAGAATGAACACAATAGCCATATCTCAAACCAAATATTATATTTGGAGTGCATCAAATGATTTTTCAAGAATATCATTTTACATAGTGTTATAAGTAATTATAACTTTTCTTAATGTTTTCCCTTTAAATATAAAAAAAAACTTAATAACTTATAAACTGTTGTATTTTTATATCTAATAGGAAAAGTAAAAAGTTTGTATTGGATGAGTATATTATTAACTTATAAATGATAATCAAAGTTAATTACTACAAACATAACAATAAACAAAAATTGCAACTACAAAATTTAAAGGTTTGGCTTTTGACATCCAAAAACTATGAAATGCTACTACCAAATGTGACCTTTCAAATATTCAAATGTTAGTCTATTTTGCAATAAAAATATTATTTTAGTTTTTATAATGAGTAAATATATTTTAATTAACACTATATCATTATTTTTCATATAATTGATTATTTTGGAAATTAAAAAATAGCAAAATATGAATAGAAATATTATATTAGGAATGGATGAAACTATTTCTTAAAATATCACTTTGAATAAAAACCACTATTTTAGTTATTTTTTAATGAGTACAACTATTTTAATATATACTATATATCACTACTTTTAATTCGTTATGTTTTATAAATGAGTATATTTTATAACGAATGTTGATAAATGAACAATTACATATTACTTGGATTTTAAATATAAAAGAATGCAAAACTTAAGTGTTATATTTTAGTTGCTAATAAAAAAACATTAAAAGTTAATTAGAAATAAGTGAGTGTATTCTTAATTTATATATTTAAACTAAATTAATTTGTTATTACAAATATAATAATAAATTAAAATTGCTACTACAAATTTTAAATGTTTGTCCTTTCACATGTAAAACATATGAACTATCACTTCCAAGTGTGACTTTCCAAATATTAAAATATTGGACAATTTGAACTAAAAGCATTATATTAGTTTTTTAAATGAGTAGAACTATTTAAATATACACTATATCACTATTTCTTAATATATTCATTATTTTAAAAATATAAATAAAATTTTCTAAAAGAAGCATTATATTTGATTTTTAATAAGTATAACTATTTTAATATTCACTATATCATTATTTTTCAGCATATTCATTATTTGAAACATAAAAATAATAATTAGTAATATAAAAATATAAATATTATATTAGGAGGTTATCAAACGATTTTTAAAAAATATCATTTTCAACTAAAACCATTATTTTAGTTCTTTTTTAATAGTACAACAATTTTAAGATACACTATGTCATTAATTTTAAATATAATCATTATTTTAAAAATAATATCAACTTTCACTTCTAAATGTGTGACCTTTCAAATATTAAAATAGCAACTATTCCATTTATTTTTTCGGCTATTGTGATTGAAAATTTGTAACTGTTAATCTTTAATAAAAAATAGCGAAAAGGAATTAAAAACTTACTATTAAACTAAAAAAAATTGTAATTATACATGTACAATAGAACTCGATGAGCAACATGATGCTAAAGCCGATAAAAATTTAGAGGGGGAAGAAAAAATAAAGGAAATTAAATTTCCTATGTATCTATCACTAAATTCACTTTGAAAGCTACATGTCAACCATTGATGGATTGCAAGAGAATCCACATATTCTGTTTTCATGATGCTAAAGAAATATGCAGTGGTAGAAGGAGGTATGGGAGCCAAAGCAATCATATCAGCCAACATGTTCTATAGAGCATTATAATTTGCTTTGCCTTTTCAATTTCTTCTCTATCATGATAAACTCAAATCCTTTGCTTTGCCTTTTCAATTTCTTCTCTATCTAAATAAACTTCAGTTAGCCTCCCTTGACTGCAAGTTGAAACCTATATATAAGAAACTCATTACTTAATCAAGAATCAATATAAGCATATGACAAAAGATAGATTTACAGACAAAAATTTGGAACTTCAACTACTACAATGGCTTTGTTCAAGCAAGAATAATAGTGATGCAAAAACCAAAAAAAATTACATAAGTGATGTAACAACCAAACAAAAGTGATGTAAAAAATGAAAAGATATGTGGTGACCTCTCTTCTTAGGTATTTATAGTATTTTTGAAAGAAGACTTAAAGTGAAGGAAAATGAAAAGATTGTAACTAATCTCTATTAAAAACCAACTACAATAATTAGTACTAATCAAATTAATAATTTAGAGACACCAAAAGACAACTAAAATCAAAACATCAAGTAATGAATTAATATTAATCAACAATAGTATATAATATAATATAATATAATATAATATAATATAATATAATATAATATATTACCCACTCTAAATTATTGTCATCTTCTTTATGCTAATTATCTAATCAACCTAAATTAGTGACGATTCTAATATATATTAACATTTCCATAATAATAATAATAATAATAATATATTATATTATAATATTAATATAGCATAATAATATATAATATGGAAAATGAAAAGATTGTAACTAATCTCTATTGAAAACCAACTATAATAATTAGTACTAATCAAATTAATAATTTAGAGAGACCAAAAGACAACCAAAATCAAAAATCAATTAATGAATTAAGCTTCTTTTATATAAAAAATATAAGTATAGATATAGATAGATTATATTATAATATACATAAAAATATTGTTAGTTCTTTTTATCAACTTCTATTTGTCCATATAAATATCATTTTTCTTTGGGGCTTCCCTTAAAAACAAACACACACACATATTATTTTGAATATTAATATAATATTTTGTTGGCTTGAAAACTAAATTGAAAATATACGGTGATATTTAAGAATTATTAATAATGAGACTTAATATTAAAAATTAGATGACATAAATGTTAAGTGGACATTAAAATAAGAAAAAAAAATGTTAAGATTTAAATTGATAAGTAAATGAAAATGATGTGGAGCATCCTAGTGGCTCAAAAACTAATTTTCCACTAAAACATCATTTAATAATTTAATGTGTAATTATATGTTTTAATAAAGTCTTCTATTTAAATTATAAATATATATTATTTTGAATAAAAATGATGTGGAGCATTGTTGAGACTCTAAAAAAGCTTCCTTTAGTAATTTATATATATATATAGATATATATATATATATATATATATATATATTATTTTGATAATTTATTATCTATAAAAAATGAAGTTAGCATGTTTTTACTGTTTATAATTTTTTTAATTAATAAATAAATATATTATTTTGAATAATGATAAATTATTTTATTGTTTTGAAAAAATAATTTGTAAATATGTTGTCATAGTTAATAATGATTAATAAAGTGAGATTTAGTAAATTGGATGTCATAAAGGTGGAGTGGACATTAACTAAGTAAAAAAGAATATTGAGATTTAAGTTAAAAATTAAATGAAAATGATGTGGAGCTTCCTAGAGGCTCAAAAAAAGCTTCCTTTAGTAATTTATATAGATATAGATCAAGATCACTCCCTTCTCTCACAAATTATGTTTATTGGAAGATGAATCAATGAATAACATAAAAGATCAAAACCATTAGAAGAAACACCTCAAATAGAAAGCAACATGTTCTGTTAAATAATTTATTATGGATAGAAATGCCCAAAGTTTCTATTAAATACTTCTTTAGCAAAGACTGTGAATAAAATTCATAACAGCAGCTGAATTCCAGTTTAAGAGAGTGATTTAGGTAACCAAGGAAATCCTTAGTTTTAATTACTAAATTAGTATCAGCCTTTGGATCTGTGTTTTTTTAGTGAAATCTGATCCAAAGGCCATCAATTAAGGAGGGTATCTAGGTAATTTTACACACCCCATTCCTCCATCCCTCCACAGTATCCCTCCGTCGCACACCATCCTTTCAACGGAAACCACCACGCCGCACCCCGCCGCACAACGCCGCACCAGCGTTTTCTTCCTCTCTCTGTCTCGCACGACGCACCACCGCAAAGCTCCGGCGACATCTTCACTTCCGTAAGTTTTGTTCTGCCAGTTACTTGCTTGATTTCTGATTTCTGGTTGTTACTTGCTTGATTTCTGATTGTTCCGCCAGTTACAAGAAGTTACTTGCTTGATTTGCTTGATTTCTGAATTCATATTTGATTTCTGAATCACAAGAATCAATTTATTTTTCCATATGCTTCTCTGTGCTGCGTGTTCTGAGTTCCATAGAGCCTTCTTTTGATATTTCTTACTTTGTGCCTCAATTAAGGAGTAACAAATTGAAGGAACCAAATTCTTGTGATTCTTCATCAAGCAAGAAACATAAATTTATGGAACTATGATAGCACAATCAATTAGCAAAACTTTGCAACCAGATTTTCATAGAACTATGATAGAACAAAATAATGATTCATATAAAATAATTTGGCAAATATCCAAGTTGAGTTTATTCTCACTGAGTAAAATTTCTGTTTCAGTAACCACAAATATGTATTCTGTGGTTGCTGTCCACTAACCACAGAATTCATATTTGTGGTTACTAGAATCCAACTAGTGTTTGATTATGTTCTTGTTTCACATTGAATTGCCATTTCTTTCAAGTTTATTTTTAGATAAAATAATTTTCTCTTAACTTTTATGAT